>OY987313.1:36011028-36321573 GCA_963920655.1 Geranium rotundifolium | reverse complement strand
CCACCCCCCCCTTGCTAAACCACCCTCTCTCTTCTCACTTCTCCATTTTGCTTTCTTCTTCAATTAGTTTCTAGCAAAAATAATAGAAGAAACCTAAATCAAAAGAGGTGCCTTGCTTGTGTGGATTAACTCTAGAGAGTACATACTTGTGTGCTTGGTGATTAGATCAAAAGAAAAGGTTTTTCAGATGTTTATGAGTTTTTTTTGTGCTGAAAATCTTATCTCACATGATGATCTTCAAAGTTTTTCATTAATCCATGGTTAAATTGCATGAGGTTTATTGTTTCGGAACCCATGAATTCCTTGAGTAGGCCTGAGTTTAGATTAAATCTAGGAAGAGAGGCGATAGCAATCGACCTAGGTGGACTGTAGCATTTTGGGGCCAGATCTACATGGTGTGTCTTTGGGTTGTAATTTGATTTGTAATAACTTCGTAATTGCAATCTGTGACGAGGATACATATACCGCGGGTACGGTTTACATCGATAGGGTGCCAACTCGAAGGATGGAGATTCCTACATGACATTTAAGATAACCCTAATTAGGTATTTCAGTTAATGACCTGGCTAATTTATTTTAATTAGACGAAACCCTTGCAAACAAGCGATATGTTTGGGATAGCTTTGGAATTCTCGACACTGAATTTCATATCTTAAATTTTCTTTGTCGTAATTAATAATCAGACCTGCTAAAATTGGTTAAATAATGTATCCCAGGAAATCCTAACTCCCCGATCGCCTTTATATATTTGTTTTTCGTGTTATTATTTGCATATTTCGTGAGATTATTTTGTGTGCTTTGGATTATTTTTCTCACCACTATTACTTTAAATTTGACTAGATCCACATAGTAGTCCTACGCTCCTAGTGTTCACACTATTTAGACACCACTCTCCCTGTGGGATCGATAACTCCGACTTGTAATACTCCTGATATTACTTGAAACGACCGGTGCACTTGCCGGACGCGTCAGTCGTGCTTGGCCAAGTGCACGATAACGTCTTCCAGACCATTTATTATGCAAGCAAGACGCTCTCGGGTGCGCAGTTGAATTATACCGTGACAGAGAAGGAGCTATTGTCGGTGGTCTATGCTTGTGAGAAATTCTGCCCCTACCTTATTGGGGCGAGGACAAGAATCAATACGGATCACTTGGCCATCAAGTATCATCTTGCTAAAAAGGAGTCCAAGGCAAGACTTATCCTTTGGGTCCTTCTTTTGCAATAATTTCAAGTGGAAATCGTTGATAGGCAAGGTATGAAAAATCAAGAAGCCGATCATATATCAAGGCTATAAAAGTCGTGTGAAGAAGAAGGATATAGTATCTGAGAAGCATTTCTGGATGAACAAATTTTTGCGGTATCATATAATCGGCCTTGGTTTGCGGATATAGCTAACTACCTTGTTCTCAAGATAGTTCCTCTGGACATGAGCTCAAGTTAAAGGAAGAGGTTTTTACATGAGTGCAAGGATTACTATTGGGATGAGCCTTACCTTTTCAAGTAAGGAGTAGATCAAATCTTCCGACGTTGCATCCCGGAAGAAAAGGTACAATCTATTCTAGCCTCGTGTCATGTTTCGCCTTATAGAGGCTACTATCCGGGTAAAAGAACCGTTTTTTAAATTTTACAATCAGGTTTTTATTGGCCTCCACTTTTCAAAGTGAAGGAATTCATGGAGTCCAAACAATTAAACTCATGCATAGCGGAAGCGAATTTAACCATCGATTCGATTAAACTAATCTAAAAGGATCATCATGTGGTAAAAGTTCCAGCAAGTATGAGCATGATGTTAATCTAAAAATATACCTTTTCAAAGTTAAATTAATCTAACACAAAATTCTTTTGTGTTTTCTAGACGTATCAACACAAGCAAGGTTCCTTTTAAACAATTTTGCTAGTATTGATATGAAGAAGAACCAAATGAATGAGTGAGTAAGAGAGAGGGGAGGACGACAACAACGGGGAGAGAGGGATGACAATGTGGGATAGCTTTAGGGGAAAAATTAAATTGAAAATCAATTCTTTGATTTTCAAATAATTTCCTTAATAAATTCTCATAATTATCTTTTTAATAATTGTTATTATAATTATAATTAAGAATGGACTTCAAGCCCATTTAGCTACTTTTAAATAAACTCATTCATATTAGGCTAATTAAATGATTTGGCTATATCGACTCAATCCTCTTGAACCGATTTCCTCAACCATCTAGTTTAAAACATAGGCCGGAAATCACCAAATTCTCTCGATTCTCATACTTATCGTATGCTAACTTTTCAAGTCCCTTTTGCTATATACATTGCTTAAAGTGTGTGACCCTCTAGGCTCATGACCTGTTGGCAGACCGGTGCAAAATTATCATTTTGCCCTTTCCATCATAAGTGGTCTCTAGCAAGACATTATGATTACCCAATGACCATGATTATCGATGATTCGATTTAACCTCTTATCTTCCATGTCACTATCCTTTTATCACCTGATATCTTTTTTGATCATAAGACATAGAACAATTATCCTTATTTAATCAATCACTATTTTTTGATACCTGAGATGACTGAAAAACTGATACGAAGTATCTCCCGCATGGCATGCAAATTCTTTCAGTCATACTCATCAAGTGGATTAAATAGATATCATTCCAAATCGGAGTATGAGGGATAAATCTCTTAGTCTTCTTTTGAGTTCACTCATGTAACTTATTAGTAAGCCAATCCAAGCCCTTATAACTACCCTTTTAAAGGTAACGTTACACTAGGTCAAACTTGGTTATTTATTACATATTGATCACAAAGATTTCTCGGTCTAAGGATACAATGACGAACTATGATATGTAAGTATGCTCATGACAACATCTATGCTACATACTCACCATCGGGTCGTCCAATATCATTCCCCTAATGATATCTATGATCTAACTCCGACACTCGTCTTGCCATGATCAGTAGAGCGTGATCATAAAGAGTTAGCCTCATACTAGTCGCTTATAATGAAGCTTAATTGACCAGGGACACATTAAATATGATTCGTTACGATATGCAGTTCTACTATTAGTGATGACACACATAATGATACATATCAAATCAAATCTAATATATTACTACAACACATTAGTAATATAATGTCATTTTATTTTTTTTGAAAGATGATAAAACATTACATGTAGATAACTTATTACATTGGGTTAGGGCACAACTTTAACACAAAGATGCCTATGCATTTGCCAAAGGTTGTGACAAATGCCAAAGGGTAGGTAGGATTTCTTGTCGACATGAGATGCCCCGCACAAATATCATCGAGGTAGAACTATTCGATGTGTGGGTCTTGGACTTCATGGGGCCATTTGTTTCCTCTGGTAAGATGTATATTATAGTAACCGTTGACTATGTTTCAAAGTGGGTGGAGGCGGAGGCATGGTTTGCCGATGATGCTTAAACTGTGATACGATTTGTCAAGCAAAATATCACATCACAGTTTGGGACCCCTAGAGCGATCATTAGTGATCGGGGCTCTCACTTTAGAAACAAGCTTTTTAAGTCTCTTGCAAAGGAATTTGGGGTTTAGCATAAAATGTCCATTGCTTACTACCCTCAAACTAATGGCCAAGCTGAAGTTGCAAATAGAGAGGTTAAGCAGATACTAAAAGAGACGGCGAGTCCTAACCGTAAAGATTTGTCCTTGAGACTAGATGAGGCACTTTGAGCCTATAGGACCGCTTACGAACACCGCTCAACATGTCTCCCTATCTTTTGGTTTTTGGGAAAGCTTGCCACCTCCCTCTTGAAGTGGATCATAAAGCCTTTTGGTCTATTACTCGTTGCAATTTGGATCTCGAATTGGCGGGATCCAAAAGATTTCTTGCAACTCAAGGAGCTCCAAGTATGGAGAAGGGAGGCTTACAAGAATAATGCTATTTACAAAGAAAAAACTAAGGCATAGCAAGATAAACATCTTGTTAAGAGAACTCTAGAGCCTGGTTCGATGGTTTTGCTTTACAATGCCTGCTTGCATATTAACCCCGACAAACTAAAATCGAGGATGCACCCCAAATTCCATAATTCCCTTTGTAAATTCACACTTTGAGTATTTTTATATGACTTAAAGATCTTTAAATGCATTTGAAAATGTTTGTGTGCTTTAAGGAGAAGGTTGATCACGGCGCGAACTAAGGAATGTGAGCTTCAAGGTTCAACGGTGCCGACTTCCTACTTGCCCTAGCACTTGTCGCGAAGTTAACCCGGGCCAAAACCATCCAACTCTAAGCAATGCAAGTGCGAGTGAGGTAACAAGTACTCTCTCGATGCTCTAAATTGACAAAAAAATTGTTTGTCCCACAAGGATTGTGATCACCTTTTCACTTGGATGTGATTGGTGCCCTCTTGATGGGTTAATGTGTAACAATGAAAGATTCGACATGAATATGTTCTAGTCATGTTGATGAACATATAGTCTCCTAACTACAAATTTGGTGCCATGCTTGAATTATTTTAATGATCACATAACTATACATGCGTTAGGCAAGTACAATCAAAACGGGGGTTAAAATGGTTACCTTGGCTGGACTCCCCACTTGGGTTGCATGCAACCTCGGCACATGTTGCTCACTTTTCACACTTGAGGTCATAAGAGTTCATATGCTAGTGACTCGACCACATCTCCACTAATGATAGGAAAGTAAGTGTACCCGGAGGAGTTCATTTGTAGGACTTTATTCAGTTTGTAACGTGTAGTGGCTTAGACTAAGGTGGGAGTTTAGAGGATTAAAAAGTGGCTTATGTGGTGCATCACCACTAAGTTGCTTTAAATCTCACAAAAACCTGAGTACTACGTTCTTCCCTTAGCATGCTATATCGCTAATCAAATTAGCCCCTTTCCCATTTTGTGTTCAACTTAGCATGTTTATGTTGATAAGGAAATCAGTCCCCCTTTTCCCATTTTGTGTTCCTTATGCCGTTTTTAACATTCGGCTCAAAAACCCTTTTTTTCTTTTTTTCCCAAGACTTGCAAAAACGTATTTTTCCCAAATTTCCAAGACATTGATGAATTGAACCAGATGATGCCATATACTTAGTAAAGTGGATCGATCACATGTGTCATGACATGAAACAGACCAGATGTCTTGTTTCTCCCTATCTTGTACCAGAAAGTTACAGATTCACCCTGGTGAGCTTCACTAGACAACGGTTAATAATACCCTTATGTACTTCAAGGGAACTAAGGATATTATTCGGACCGAAAATGATCAGTTAGATAATAGTCAGGATATGTGTGGGGTTTTAGTGGTGCTCATTAGATAATAGTCAGGCTAGCCACTATTATTGATTTTGCAAATGAAGGCTGAGTATATATCTGTTGGGGAAGCAGCTAAGGTGGCCATGTGGATTAAAAGCTTTCAAATCGGATTAGATGTAATGCCGAGAACGTCTGATCCTGTAAGCTTGTTGTGTGACAACACATGGGCTGTAGCTATTGCTCAAGAGCCAAGATTCCACAACAGATCCAAACATATACTAATCAGATATCACCTCATTAGAGATATCACAGATAAAAGATATGTGGAGATTAAGCACGATTTGACTGATGATAATATGACCGATCCATTCACAAAGGCTCAGCCTTAGCCTAAGCATGAGGAACATGTGAGTTCTATGGAGTAGATTGGAACTAGGGGCAAGTGGAAGATTGTTAGAGTTGTGACCTAGTCCAATGTAAAAGTTATCTACAGTTATAATGTTTTATCATCTTTCCGAATAAATAAATTGGCATTATATTACTAATGTGTTGTAGTGATATTTTAGATATGATTTTATCTATATCATTATGTGTGTCATCACTAATAGTAGAACTACAGATCGGAAAAAATCATATTTAATGGGTCCCTGGTCAGTTAAGCTTCATTAGAAGCGACTAGTATGAGGCTGACTATGTGATTACGCTCTACTGATCATGGCAAGGTGTGTGCCGGAGTTAGATCATAGATATCATTCGGGGAATGATATTGGACGACCCGATGGTGAGTCTGTGGCATAGATGTTGTAAGCATTTTTGTGCCCTAGTTCAATTATATTAGTCTTTAAATGTCTGTATATATTAATCATTGTTTGCAATATATAAAATCGGCATTATATTACTTACGTCTTGGAGTAATAGGTTAAGTATAATTTGACATATGTCCACCAAAGTGATAGAACCATGTATCTGTACGGATCACACTTAACGGATCCCTGGTCAAATATGCTTCAATGAAGCGACCAAGTATGAGGATGATTCTTTATGGCATAGTTCTATTTGCCATTGGGATGGGATCTCGGAATCAGATCATAGATATCACTTGGGAAGTGATATTGGACGACCCGCTCTGAATTGTGTTGGATAGATACACTTATGAACACATTCAGTTGTGGTAGCTTGTCGTAGTACCGTTAGACCAAGGAGTCTTTCTGATCGCTATACTGTAAAGATTCGTGTTTGACTTGTTCCTAGCGTTTTCTGTAACAAGACAATCATAACGGGCTTGATTGACACGGGGACGGACTGCATGAGTGATACGAAAGGCGGCTAAGGGATCTATCCCTCATACTATGGTATGGGATAGGTATCTGTTTAGGCCACTCGATGGAGATTGACTGAAGGGAGTGCATGGCCATGCCAAAGATACGGGTTATCAGTATTCAGTTATCTCACAGATCGAGAAACAGAGATCGATTAAATAAGGGTGACGCGTATATGTCTTATGATCAATCTAGATACCGAACGATAAAAGGATAGCGACATGATCATGGAAAAACTGGGCATTTTGGGCCATGGATATGTGTAATTGAATGTGGCACGCGAATCGAGAAAGACTAAATCTTTCGTCGATGTCGTGTCGGACTTTGTACGATAAGTTCGGAGAATAGTTGGACTTGGCACGGTATCTCATGGCCGAAGCATTGGGCTTCGTGCCACGAGGCCCTAAGTGGCCAACCCAACAAGAACCCAAATGTGGAGCAAAGGGTGGCCCCTTTTTCCACTAAGCTTGGTTAAGTGGATGATGACTAGATGAGCTTATCCTAATCTTTGTGTGGGTAAGTGTGATTAATTGGTGGCCACCCAATCACCATCATCATTTTGTCTTCAACCAAAACATATCAATCCATCACTATACATATCATTTCACAACTCAACACTTAAAAAAAAATATAAAGTGAGCTCTCTCTTCCCTCTCAAGCAACTCTCGGCCGAGCCCTCCCCTCCCCTCTTCTCTATTGCTCTCTCTTCTATTCTAGTAAGTAGAAGAGTGTAGGATCAAGTGTGATCATCCTATCCGTGTGGACTTATTTAGATTTGAAGATCTCAAGTGTTCTTCAAGATATGATTCGAACAAACCGAAGGTAAAACTTGTGATTTCGGTTTTTCCTTGGGGTTTAATGGTTTAATGATCTTGGATAGATTTGGGGTTTATATATTGTTACTTCCGTTGCCATGGTGTTCTTGGTAGCCTCAAAGTTTCTACAGTGGTATCAGAGGACGATTACCCTCTTAAATCTTCGTTTGTTTCGATTTCGGTGTTCTTTCGCTTGCCTTGTTGCTATAACATGTTTATTTTTTATTTATGGGTTTATATACCATGAAAAATGAGGTTTTAAACATACTATCAAATCTGGAATTTTTAAAAAAAAATAGGATTTGTCGGGTCGCCGGAAACGGGACTCTCGGGGGGTTCGGCTTGCCGGAGCTGGACTGGCCGTGGCCATTGGATGGCCACTGTCATGTGTCCAACCCGTCCCTGCCTCGGCGGCGGTGGGTTCTTGGCCGTGGCCGGCGGTGGAGGCTCGACGGCTAGGGTTGCCAATCCCTAGCGCGTCAGTGTGTAGGGGCTCGGCCCAAATGGGTTTCGGCTTATTTGGTTTGGGCCCGGGTGGTTTTTTTCACGGTGTTTGATCCGTGACACAAATCCGCAATCCAATGTTTTGAAAATTTTTATATTTGAACTGTTTCGATAAACCGATTTTTCGAAAAGGTCTGGTTTCGATAAACCGGACCAAGCAACTTGGGCATGAAAATTAAAACCGGAAATGTATCTTGTTTGAAAACATGTTTGTGTGATAACATGTTGTGTGATGTGATGATATGCATAGTGCATAGATAGCCCAATAGAGAGTTTATCTATTTATCTTTTTAATACAGTATGCGAACTGTTGGATTGTAACGTGTAATTATTCTTTTATGCGGGCTGCGAACCACTAGCGATAAAGTGTAATTATTCTTTTATGCAGGTTGTAAATGATGGTTTCGAAGAAGATAATGTGACATAAATTAGAAATGTCACAACACGAGTTGTTGATGACGGGTTCATAATTGTATCAAACATAAATGATCTAAACTCAACCAATCACAAATAATTTTAAGTCATGTGATACACCAACCCAAAATCATAAGCTTGTATGGTTCTCCAATCTGTTGATGTCGTGCGCCTTAGCGGAGCATCTTCGAGAGTGCGCTCTATACAAGTATGCTGAAGTTCTATCTATATGTCGTGCGCCTAAGCGGAGCATCTTTATCGAACTAAGCATACTTTGGTTGACTTAACTGCGATTCTCGACCAGGGTCGAGCTAGGGTCTCCGAAAGGGTATGTCGTGTACAATAGTACAGATTCGGGATTCTCAAGGAACTCCTCTCCTGCAAAATGTCAGCAGGCAGTTCTGTAGGTCCACATGTCCTGAAAATGAAGGGACATCTCGATGGCCTGACAAGACTCGGCCTCAGGATGGAAAAGCAGATGGCATCGGACTTAGTTCTGCAATCCCTTCCTCATACATATGATAGTTTTTTGATAAATTATTATATGCATAATATGGACAAGAACGTTTCGGAGTTGCATCTAATGCTTGTAACAGCCGAAAAGAACATCAAGGTCACTCGAGGCAAGGATGTTCTAATGGTCAGAAAGGGAACTAGCTTGAAAGCTGGAGATGATAAGGGTAAAGCCCATATGCACTTGGTAGGAAAGATGAGACTACCTTTACTTCCTAAACCTCCTAAAGTCGGGGAGGCTAAAAAGAAAAAGGAATTAGTTTGCTTCTACTGACAACAACCCTGTCATTGGAAAAGGGATTGCAGGAAGTTCCAGGATGATCAGAAGAAGGGCGGTGGGGCGGCTACTTCATCAGCTATTTTCTTTTTAGAGCTAAATTGGTGCAGCAAAAGAGTACTTCGAAACGAAGTAAGAATAAAAACTTAAATTTAGGGAGAAAACGGAATAAATCCAAGTAACTCAATTTGATAATAATGATAATGATGATAATAATCTCTACACAAGTTAAGACTTATATAGGACTAATTCTCCAAAACTAACTCAAACTTGTAAACCTAAACCAATAGAACTAATCAATCCAAACTAATTAAAGTTAGGAAACCTAATCTTAATAGGAAAACCTAAAACTAGGGATACTGGAAGGCTCGAATAAGTGTGTTGTTAGAGTTATGCCCCAGTCCAATATAAAAGTGATCTACAGATGTAATGTTTTATCATCTTTCCGAATAAATAAATCGGCATATATTACTAATGTGTTTAGTAATATATCGAATGTAATTTGATCTATGTCATTATGTGTGTAACCACTAATAGTAGAACTATAGATCAGAAAGAATTACATTTGATGAATCCCTGATCAGCTAAGCTTCTTCTGAAGCGATCAGTATGAGACTAACTCCTTGTGATCACGCTCTACTGATCATGGCAAAGTATGAGATACTCACATATCGTAACTTGTCATTATATCCTAAGACCAAGGAGTCTTTGTGTACACTATGTAACGAATACCTAAGTTTGACCTGGTCTAACGTTATCTGTAAAAGAGTAACTATAACGACTTCGATTGGGTTTTGCATTTATTGCACTAGTGAACTCGAAAGGCGTCTGAGGGATTTATCACTCATACTTCGGTATGAGAAAGATATCCGTTTAGGCCACTTGATGAGTATGACTGAAGAAAGAGCACGACCGTGCAGGTGATACCTTAGTATCAGTTTTCAGTCATCTCAGATATCAAGAAACAGTGATTGATAAATTAGGATGACCATTCTATGCCCATTGATCAATCTGGATATCGGTTTGATAAAAGGAAAGTGACATGTACGATAACAGGTTAAGTTGAATAATCGATAATCACGAACATTGGATATTCATAACGTCTTGCTAGAGGCCACCTATGAAAGGAAGGGTAAAATAGTAATTTTACCAGTCTGCCAATTATTCGTGAGCCTAGAGGGTCACACGCATTAAGCACGATGCATGACAACAATTATGGATGAAAATTGAGAACGATTCAGTAGTTTTCTGGCCTAAGGTTTTAACCAGACGGTTGAAGAAAATAATTCGAGGAAATTGAGCCGTTTTGTCTAAACCGAAATTAGAACTCAAGTTAATGGGTTTAATTTGGGTTTTAGTTAAACGGGCTTAAAGCCTATTTAGGGATTTAAGTTATGAGTGGGAACAAAATGCAAATAAGAGATTATAGAGGATAGATATGCAATTTTAATTTGAAATTCAATTTAATTTTCAAATTAAAATCACATAATATCTTCCATTATCCTCTCTCATTTTTCAGCAACTATCTCCCTCATTCTCTCTCTCTCTATGCCAAAAACTCTCTCCCTCTCATCTTCCATTGTTGTCAAGTTTCTCTAAAAAATAATAGCAAAATTATTGAGTTAAAACCTCTTCGGTTGTGGTGCTTGTGTGGACTTAATAGAGAAACACTATACTTGTGTTTTCATCGATTAGAAGAGGTAACTTTCAGAGGTAGCTATAATATATATATATATATATATATATATATATATATATATATATATATATATATATATATATATATATATATATAGAATTTGCATTAAGATCATAGCTTGCATCGATCACTACGGTTAAATAACGTCCGTTGCATGATATTTATCGATTGGAACCCGTGGTGATCTCTTTCAGTGGTATCATAGGCATGGTTGTTATGTATTCTTCTACATGTTTGAATATTATTTTTTTGAGTTTATATGTGTTCATCACCTTAGAATGCATGTGAATCAAAAAAAAATTTCAGATTTGATTGATTTTGGAAAATTGGAAAATATTTTTTTTTGGTGTTTTGGGTTAGCCATGGCCGACCAGGTAGAGACCCTTGGTGGACCATGGAATACCCTAGGGAAGACCATGGTCAGCACCAAGGGCCGACTAGGGTCGCCTACGGGCGACCATAGTCGCTGCCGCGGGCGACCATAGTCGCTGCCGCGGGCGACCACAGTCTGCCCATGCGGGCGACCAGGGTCTGCCCTAGGGGCGACCATGGCTGCCCTCGCGGGCTACCATGGTCGTTCCTGTGGCCGACCACGGATAGCCCCGCGGGCGACCTCGGCAGCCCTCACGGGCCACCGTGGTCGCCTCCGCGGGCGACCTCGGTTGAGCCGGTTCGGCTCGACCAGATTCGAGCTGAACCGGTTGGTTCGCGAGAATATTAGGAAACCCTAAAAACTTAATTTTCAGATTTTGTTCGGTTTCGATAAACCAGAAAGAACCGGTCCAAAATTCAATTAATCGATTAAACCATCCGGTTTCGATAAACCGAAATTTTTCCACACTTAAGAAAGATAAAATTTGGAAATTTTATTTGTTTGATAAGCATGTTGATTGTATACATGATATTTGATAACATGATGTTTTCCACATGATGCTAGCTAAGCCCATTAGATATTCATTTTAATTTTGGTTTTGCAACCTGCGCGTTGCTTAACTTTGGGTTGTAGTAAATACGGCCTGCGTGTCGTGATTTGTATTTCATTTTATTTATTTTAATTTGTAATCACGAAGACCGACACAAGAATCAAGTCAAGAGGAAGACTCGGATTGGAGGAGGCTCGAAGCCAGTGGGAGTTCACGAGAATGGAGAAAGTTTGGATCTTGAAGACCATGTCTTTAGGATCAGTTTTGCTAGATTCTTAGGAACTTAAGATGGGCTTAGCTATGTATATATTTTATCGTTACATTTTTATGTTTGATTGTATGAATGTTTGATAGTTTAAATATACAAGTTTATGCATGATTTGCTATCACCCACATGCAAAGATTAAAGTCGGAATTTAATCAGACTCGCATGTAATCAGCTAAGGGATCATCTTTGCATGAATTTGCAATTGATGATTCCAGATTAAGATTGTATCGATATACAATCAGACTTTCATTATTCACTTAAACGCAAATAATTACAAGTCAAACGTGATACCATCCAAGTTTGGGCACTCAAAAGGGCTTTGACCCTATGGATGTCGGTACGCCTCCGCGTAACATTCATAGAGAAAAAGTCTGGATGAGATGGGTAGTTCTGTGTGGGTGTGTGCGCCTCCGCGTAGTAAATGGGTTCTACCCATAGTTCAAGCTTGGTAGACTTGTCTACGATTGTCAGCTAGGGCTGACCTAGGGTATCAATATAGGGTATGCCGTGTACTTTTAGTAAAGACCCTAGCCAGGAACTACATAGTTTTGTAAATGGATGTATTCCTACCTTCATGCTCTCAATTGGAGCAGTCAGCCTCCGTTCACTTCAATTGAAGGTGTAGTTACGACGGTTTTAGAGATTGGCTGATTTTTAAAGGAACCGAAGAACATGTTACAAAGAATGTCGAAACATATTCTATGACATCTTCTGTGACATTGTTGACGGCGTCTCGGCAAACATCCTGATTGACAGAAATCTGGAAAGTGCAGATTCGGCAGAGAAGCAAGAAAACGATTAGGAAAGTGCAGAACGACTCCTAATCTGAAAAGAAGAAAGACGGCGATTAAGAGGAAACCCTTTAGGGTTAGTACTCATCCACGATTGCTATAAAAGCTTAAGCTACCCTCTTAGCAATCGTGTGGTTCTTTATTTGTCTCCTAGCAACAATTTGCAAGGTTCTTAGACGTGAAGGTTTGCGGGCTGAGAAATTGCAGATTGAGCTTAGGATGTTGTGTATCACATAACTATACAGAGTTAGGTGATTGAGGGTTTACTAAAAGTCGTGAGTTGAAGACTGCACGCAACCACCAAGCTTGAAGAAGACTTGAAGAAGACAGAGCAAGGCGATTGCTCGAAGAGTGGAATCAAGACGTTCTTGGATTCAGGGGGAGACCCTGAGATAGATTGCACTGTAGGACGTAGCATAAAGTATAGATCTAGGAGTGATCACAGGTACTTGTATGTTCTGACGGATTACTGATAAGTGAATTCTTTCCACTAGGCTGAGAGCCCCCAGACGTAGGTGACGTTGCACCGAACTGGGTAAACAATCTGCTGTGTCATTACTTATAGCTTTATATTTACTGTCCTGCATTATCTACGCAAGAAGTCAGACACAACGTTATAGCATTCTGTGTAACATTGTGTGTGGCATCTTGCACGACTAGCTGATCAGAATTTCAATTGGTATCAGAGGAGGCACCTATAGCTTTAGGTGAGTTCCTAAAAAAATATTTTGATCAAAGATGGACAATACCAGAGAAGGAGGATCCATAAATCGACCACCTGTTCTAGATGGAAGCAACTATGGCTATTGGAAGGCTCGAATGTGTGCCTTCATGAAGTCACTAGACAATAAAACATGGAAGGCTGTACTCAATGGTTGGAATGCACCACAACTCAGTGACAGTGATGGCAATCCTATCGGCCCAAAACCAGAAAAAGACTGGACCGATGATGAAAATGAAGAATCACTGTGAAATTCTCGAGCTCTAAATGCTATCTTCAATGGTGTTGACAAGAACGTGTTCAGACTAATCAACACATGCACAACTGCAAAATCAGCATGGGACATCCTGGCCGTAGCATATGAAGGAACAACTAAGGTTCGAGAACAAAAACTGCAATACCTGACTACCAACTTTGAAGCCCTCATCATGAAAGAAGACGAATCAATTGCAGATTTCAATGTTCGTATTCGTGATCTAGCCAATGAATCCTATTCTCTGGGAGAACCAATGTCTGATGAAAAATTGGTAAGAAAAACCCTACGTGCTCTTAGCCCTAGGTTTAAGATGAAGATCACAGCAATTGAGGAAGTTCATGACCTTAAGGTCTTGAAATTTGATGAGCTGATGGGGTCTCTAATGACCTATGAGTTGTCTCTACCCAACATCGACAAAAGGAACAAAGGAGTTGCTTTCAAAAGCTCAACACACAAGCAACCAGATCCCGAGGACTCCGATTCTGATGAAGATATCGAAGCTACAATGGCCCTTCTCACAAAAAATTACAACAAAGCCATGAGAAGATTTAGTCGAATGGGTGGACAGAATGTCACAGCAAATGCCAGAAACAAAGCTCCACAAAAAGCTCAGGTTAGAGGTAGTCTTGACAGACCAAATAGGAGGGGGGAAGAAAACAAAAACAAAGGACTTCAATGTCATGAATGAGAAGGATTCGGCCACCTCCGTAGAGAATGCCCAAATGTCCTCAAACAACAAAAACGAGGATACAATGCCACCCTATCAGATGATGACAATGAAGGTAGTGGATCTGAAGAGGTAAGCAACTTTGTTGCATTCACTACTACTACTCCTACATGTAATGTTGATAATGCTGTCGATATCAATGATGATCCAACTCCAAATGAGAATTGGACTAAAGAACAACTAGTCGAGGCATACAAAGGCTTGCATACCAGATGGATCAAGGAAACTCTGATACTTGATCAACAAGGCGAAAGGATCATTAGCCTTACCAGCGACAAGTCTAGATTTCTAGAGACGATCGTAGAGCTGAAACGAGAGATCACAAGACTTAATGGAGAAATTAGTCTCATGACTAAATTAGTAAAGATGATGAATCCAAGCACAGAAAGCCTTGGCAAGATTTTATCGGTGGGAAAACAGTCCAAAGATACGACGGGACTAGGGTACACACATGTTGTCCCCACAACGACAGGGACAAAGTTTATCCCACAACAAGCCTTGGCTGACAAGAAACAACAGGATGCCCCAACGCATCCTACAGGACGACCTACAACAAAAGCCATAACATCGTCTACAACCTGTTCTTGTCAAGAAACTGTCAATAGACATCCTCCACGCAGACAACAAAGCTACAGAATACCAGCTTATCAATATCAATGGATATGTCATTACTGTGGTCAACCAGGTCACATCAGACCGTTCTGTTTTCAACTTCTTAAGAGGAAGCAAGCTCAGAAAGATCAAAGGCATCTCCCATCTCCTCCGAAGACATCTCGCCTTGAATGGAGACCTAAGAACATGACCTATCGAGCTAATGTTGCATATACATCCTTAAGTGCTTCAACAAACAAGGACTGGTATCTCGACAGTGGATGTTCTCGACACATGACAGGTACTTCAGAGTTTCTCTCCAATCTTAAATTATATACAAACTGCTTTGTTACGTTTGGAGATGGGATTCGAGCTCGAATCATTGGAAAATGAGTGCTCAAGCATGCAGGAGCCACTTGCATGACTGAAGCATTACTTGTATAAGGACTTAAGGCAAACCTGATCAGCATCAGTCAGATCTGTGATCAGGATTTAGAAGTGAAATTCACTAAAGAAGCCTGTATCGTTAAAAACTTCGATCAGGTCACTATTCTACAAGGAGCTCGCTCAGCAGATAATTGTTATATCTGGTCTTCCAAAACACCTATAGAAGTCACCAAGTGCCTTGTCTCCAAAGCAAAAGAAACCAAACTATGGCACCGAAAGCTTGGACATCTAAATTTTAGAAGTATGCAGAAGGCAATCTCAGAGCAGGCAATTACAGGAATCCCAAACCTGAAAATAGTAGAAGGAAAGATCTGCGGGGAATGTCAGATTGGAAAGCAAACCAAGATGTCACACAAGAAGCTTCAGCATATCACCACCTCTCGGGTACTTGAGCTGATACATGTTGACCTCATGGGACCAATGCAAGTTGAAAGCCTTGGAGGAAAACGATATGTCTTTGTGTGTGTAGATGATTACTCACGATACACTTGGGTTGACTTCCCTCGTGACAAATCAGACACCTTCTCGATCTTCAAAAATCTATGCATCCAAGTCCAACGAGAAAAAGGAGAGACAATTGGCAAAATCATCCGCCTTCGTAGTGATCATGGTCGAGAGTTCGAAAACGGCAAGTTTGCAGATTTCTGCAACTCAGAAGGGATAGCACATGAATTCTCAGCACCAATCACTCCTCAACAGAATGGCATTGTTGAGCGCAAGAACAGAACTTTACAGGAGATGGCGAGAGTTATGATGCTGGCTAAAGACATACCAACTCACTTTTGGGCAGAAGCACTTAACACTGCTTGCCATATACACAGTCGAGTCACTCTCCGACCAGGTATGTCATTAACTCATTATGAAATATGGAGGGGGAAAAAGCTCAATGTTAAGTACTTCCATATCTTTGGCTCCACTTGTTATATACTGGCTGATAGAGAACCTCGTCAAAAGCTTGACCCAAAAAGCGATGAAGGCATCTTCCTTGGCTATTCAAGGAATAGTCGCGCATACCGAGTGTTCAACAAACGAACCAAGACCATGATGGAATCAATCAATGTTGTTGTTGATGATGACTGCGAAGATGCCTCAGAAGATGCGACAGACGAAGACGGAGCCTATCCGCCCAACAATGTCAGGAAGAATGCTACTCCAGATGCCAGAGAAGATGCTAGCAGCAAAACAGAAGATGATGTCGCCAATGAAGAAGTAGTCCCTGAAACCAGCAACAAGAATCCCTCACGAAGAATCCAGACTAACCATCCTATCTCTAGAGTTACTGGAAACCTGAATGAAGGCGTACGGACTCGGTCAAAAGCTCCTGAAGATTATAACGAGATGATAGGAAATATTTGCTTCGTTTCAAAGACAGAACCCAAAAACATCAATGAAGCCATCAATGATGAGTCATGGGTCAATGCTATGCAAGAAGAGCTGATTCAATTTGAGAAAAATCAGGTATGGGAACTGGTGCCCAAACCAAGTGAAGGAAACATCATAGGCACCAAATGGATCTTCAAGAACAAAACCGATGAGCTTGGAAACATCACTCGCAACAAAGCAAGGTTAGTTGCTCAAGGGTATACTCAAATTGAGGGTATCGACTTCGATGAGACATTTGCTCCTGTGGCAAGACTTGAAGCAATTCGTCTCTTGCTAGGGATATCATGCCATCTACAGATAAAGCTCTACCAGATGGATGTCAAAAGTGCGTTCTTGAATGGGGATCTCAATGAAGAAGTATATGTGTCACAACCCAAACGATTTGTTGACCCTCACTATCCTGATCATGTGTATAAACACAAGAAAGCTCTTTATGGGTTGAAACAAGCACCGAGGGCTTGGTATGAAAGGCTCACAAAATTCCTCGTCCAAAGCGGCTACACTAGAGGGGGAGTCGACAAAACCCTATTTGTGAAGAATGAAGACATGAACCTAATGATAGCTCAAATCTATGTCGATGACATTGTTTTTTGAGGGATGTCAAGCAAGATGCTAGAGATATTTATTCAACAGATGCAATCAGAATTCGAGATGAGCATGGTGGGAGAGCTTACTTATTTTTTAGGCTTCCAAATTAAACAACAAAAGGATAGCATCTTCGTATCTCAGAGCAAATATGCGAAGAATATTGTCAAGAAGTTTGGGCTAGAGAAAGCCTCACATTAAAAGGACACCAGCAGCTACACATGTCAAGCTAACTAAAGATGATCCAGGAGAAGCCGTCGACCAACACCTATACAGGAGCATCATCGGTAGTCTTCTTTACCTCACCGCAAGTCGACCAGATATTGCCTACTCTGTTGGAGTATGTGCACGATATCAAGCTAATCCTAAGGTTAGTCATCTATCCAAAGCCAAAAGAATTATTAGATATATCTCTGGGACTACAAACTTGGGTTTATTATACTCATTTGACACAGACTTGGGCTTGTTATATTCATTCGACACATCCTCTACCTTACTGGGGTATTGTGATGCCGATTGGGCTGGAAACACATCGGATAGGAAAAGCACATCTGGAGGATGCTTATTTCTTGGCAACAACCTCATATCATGGTTTAGTAAGAAGCAAAACTGTGTTGCCCTTTTCATTGCCGAATAAGAGTACATTGCTGCTGGGAGTAGCTGCACACAACTACTTTGGATGAAGCAGATGTTAGTCGAATACAATGTCAGACAGGATGCCATGACTTTATATTGTGATAATGTCAGTGCTATCAAAATCTCCAAAAATCCTGTCCAACACAGCAAGACCAAACACATTGACATTAGACATCACTTCATTCGAGAATTGGTCGAAGACTAGAAGACCATCCTAGAGCACATTCCTACAGAGAAGCAACTTGCTGATATTTTCACAAAGGCACTAGATGCAAGCAGATTCGAGGATCTCAAATCATCACTCGGTCTGTGCACCATCAGTGAACAATAAGAAGTTGCAGAAATGGTTAAGAGGAGTTTGTTGGTGCCTCTTCATGAACCGGTCTAAAAATCCAACATATGTCATTGGGCCAAGCATATCAAAAGCCTATATAAAAGAAAAGGAAGATACGCTCAGACGCTAGAAAGATTTGAATCGTTTTCTTTAAAACCTAGTCTGCCTCTCTCTTCTGTGTTTGCTCTCATCTCCTTCGCCATTCACTCTCTGCTAATCTCTCAAAACAACAATGGTGAAAACCCGAAGCACAGTAGCCCCAAAAGAATCCACCGATTCAAAGAAAGCTGAATCTAAAGGCTCCAGAAGCAGTAGAGCGAAAACAAACAAGCATGGAGTGCGAATTAAAGGGCCAAAAACCCTGAAGAAGTCAGAAGAAATTCTCAAGGATGCTTCACCAGAGAAAGCCTCAATGCCAGCATTTACTTGAGTTCCCAAAAAATCCCGGACCGGAAGCGCTGCCTTCTCAATGTCTGACCTAACTGAGCAAGAAAGAGAGAATGATCTTGGCCAGGAAAATCGAGAAGCCTCCATGCAAATCGTCGCAGTTCCAACACCAACAGGTAACGATTTCTCTGCCGATACCTCTAGAAACAGTGATTTGTTAGAATCGCTACTGGAAAACCAGGACCTACCTCAAGAAGGTGTGGTAGAAGAACTGATACGTCCGGAAGGAGAAAAGGAGGATTTGACTCCGGTTAGTCATGGGCTGGAACGAATTGCGGAAGGAGAAGGAGGAGAAGAAGAAGGAACAGATGTCATACCAAAAGCCACTGAAAAAGTTGTAGAAGAGGAAGAAATAGCTGACTCGGACGAAGCCGAGGAAGAAGAAGAGAAAGAAGAAACCAGAAACGGAGAGACCGATCTGGATGAAGTTGAGAAGAACAAGGATGCCACCACCAACAACACAGAAGAAAACCAAGATGCCAGAGAAGATGTCATGGAAGAAGCTACTGAGACGGCACACACAGTCCTGTCGTCCCTGAAGAAAAAGGTTCTAGAAGAAACTGAAAGTTTGGCTGTTATGGTTGGAAAACTAAAAGAAACAAGGAAAAGAAAGGAGGTTAAGGATGCTGGAGGACCCAGCAACAAAAGGAAAAAATTGTATGTCAAAGAAAAAGGGAAGAAAGTGATCCCCACAAGGAGGTTGATAGATTAATCTACTGATGATGACGTTGAAGAGGTTCCTGCTGAGGAAGAAAGAAAGAAGAAGGCCCTGAAGACGGCCAAGAACACCGTGAGCGTAACTTACGACAATGTGTCGTTTCACTCAGCAGAAGGTGCAAAGAGGTGGGAGTTTGTGTTTCAGAGAACGGTGTACCCAGAGAAAACATTGTCATCGGAGCTGCTTGGGCTAAAGGCCATTATACAGCTCCTGGAGAAGGCAGAATTGATGAGAACCGTCTCCGACATTGGTAACCACTATCCCCTCTTGGTGAAAGAATTTATTGCCAACCTGCCTACCACGTTTGGTACCCCAGACGCTCCAGAGTTTGATAAGGTATATGTCAGAGGCATTCGCTTTGACATCTCCTCTGACATTTTCAAGTTTGATAAGGGTTCGATCTGTGCCACCACCCGACCTAAGCAAAGTCCTCCGTGAGATCACCGGAGATAAAAGCAGAACATGGCCATCCAAAGGCACCGTGGCAGCATCAGATCTGACTTACAAATACTCCATCCTCTTCCGGATTGGAGTGGCAAATTGGTCACCCTCGACCCACGCATCATCTATCAAACCTGAGCTGGCAATACTGATCTACCAAATAGGTACTGGATCTAAACTTGACTTTGGACAATTTGTGATTGATCATCTTGTTCGCCATGCTAGATCTCTTGCTGTGAAAATTCCCATAGCCTTTCCATCCCTTATCTCTTAATTACTTGTACATCAACACCCTGGGGTGTTGAAAACATCGGATAAGGTGGGCAAAAGAGGAGGACTAATTGTGGTGAGCCACAAGTTGTTTGAAGGGAAGCATGCTCCTGATCTTGTCAGGCGGGAAGCCAAGGCAAAGACCAGTAGAGCCACAAGTGTCGTCCCTCTCACCAGGACCACCAGGAGGGATGCCGTCATGCTCGAACGAGAAATTGCTGTGCTTGATGAGGACATTGCAAACTTAAAGACTGCTCTGAAGCACCTCTCGCAGCGCCGAACTCACTGCGCCAACCTGCTGCTATCCATGTCTCCTCCAGGCTCAGAAGATGATAACACAAATGATCCAGAAGAAGCTACCCAAGAAGCCTCAACAGAAGCAACAGAGACTGCAAGTTCCAACAGCAGCTCTATTTAAAAATTTTTTTATGAAATTCTCTGACTCTTGAACTACTGAACAACTTCTATGTCTGTAATATTTTGTGAACAATGTATCACGCTTTCTCTCGACAACTTATTGAGAGCAAGTGTGAGTTATGTTTGGATTTAGTTTCTTATTTCCCGGATTTGTTGCAATATTTGTTTATACTTTGGCTCTTTTTGAGCCAGCAAGGGGGAGTAAGTTTAAATTAGATATACGCGTGCGCACGATGATACAAGGAAGAAAGATAGAGACGACGCGACGCGAAGACACAAGAAGATAATACGCGCGACACTGCCGATCGACGAGACGACAAATACGATGAAGAATACTGTCCTTAAAAATAGCCAAAGGAGGAGATTGTAGTTACGACGGTTTTAGAGATTGGCTGATTTTTAAAGGAACCGAAGAACATGTTACAAAGAATGTCGAAACATATTCTACGACATCTTCTGTGACATTGTTGACGGCGTCTCGGCAAACATCCTAATTGACAGAAATCAGGAAAGTGCAGATTCGGCAGAGAAGCAAGAAAACGATTAGGAAAGTGCAAAACGACTCCTAATCTGAAAAGAAGAAAGACGGCGATTAAGAGGAAACCCTTTAGGGTTAGTACTCATCCACGATTGCTATAAAAGCTTAAACTACCCCCTTAGCAATCGTGTGGTTCTTTATTTGTCTCCTAGCAACAATTTGCAAGGTTCTTAGACGTGAAGGTTTGCGGGCTGAGAAATTGCATATTGAGCTTAGGATGTTGTGTATCACATAACTATAGAGAGTTAGGTGATTGAGGGTTTACTAAAAGTCGTGAGTTGAAGACTGCACGCAACCACCAAGCTTGAAGAAGACTTGAAGAAGACAGAGCAAGGCGATTGCTCGAAGAGTGGAATCAAGACGTTCTTGGATTCAGGGGGAGACCCTGAGATAGATTGCACTGTAAGACGTGGCATAAAGTATAGATCTAGGAGTGATCACAGGTACTTGTATGTTCTGACGGATTACTGATAAGTGAATTCTTTCCACTAGGCTGAGAGCCCCCAGACATAGGTGACGTTGCACCGAACTGGGTAAACAATCTGCTGTGTCATTACTTATAGCTTTATATTTACTGTCCTGCATTATCTACGCAAGAAGTCAGACACAACGTTATAGCATTCTGTGTAACATTGCGTGTGGCATCTTGCACGACTAGCTGATCAGAATTTCAGAGGGTATTATAGGATCCTGGTTCATATTCTAATGTTGGAATCAGACAAGTGTTTTATAACTAAATCTCCAACTTGAATTTTAATTAATTTTACCATGTAGAACTAAAAGGAAAATACAACACAAAGGAGTAATAACGCTTTGAGAGTCCAGATTGAGGACAGACTCAAGAGTGTGAATTACTCAGATTGGAATAGAAACTTGAGGCTTGTACTCAAGCATGAACGCAAGTAGTATATCTTTACCAAGGAACCTCCTGCTGAGCCACCGTTGAACGCCGCTAGGGCACTAAGGATACTCATCAAAGTTCCTTAATAACCAAATCGACGTGCCATGCATTATGGTGGGCAGTAGGATGCCAGAGTTATAGAAGTAGTTCAGGAACGTTTCAGATGACCCTCATACTTGTAAGGGAGAGGTCAAGGAAATGTTCAAAGAGAAAGCTTGTGTCGAAAGATATGATACTTTCATAGAACTTAAATCCTGCAAACTTAAGGCTTGAGCCCTGTTAGTCCCCATGTCACGAAGATTTAATGTCTTCAGGAGCATCTAACCAGACTCGGTTTTGATGATCAGGTTGAAACGACTGCAGATTTTATGTTGCAGTCACTTCCAGATACATATAGTGATTTCATAGTAAATTACAATATGCATGACATGGACAAGTCCTTAACAGAGCTTCATGGGATACTTGTGACCACTGAAAAGAACAAGGGCAAGACCAAGGAGGTCCTTATGGTCAACACGAAGGTCAGCTTCAAGAAAGCTGATCAGGGTAAGGGTTTTGCTCCTAAGCACCTTGCAGGGCAATTCAGACACCCCAAGCGTCCAAAAGTTCAAGCAGCTCCCAAAGCTGCTGTGAAGATTAAGGACAAAATGGAGGAGATCTGCCATCACTGCAATGAGCCAGGAAAAAGGAATAAGGGATTGTAAACAAATACAAGAATCACGTGAAGAAGAGTGGGTATCCACGTCTTCAGGATAAAACCGAATTCCCTTACGGCTTCATCAAAACGAATGTTCCATAAATGGATCTAAGCAGCTTACAAATCTTTCTGGGATTCTCTAGATCAACAAAACCCTCGGGCTGCGTCATATACACATCCTCTTTTAAGTTCCCATTAAAGAAGGCGGTTTTGACATCCATCTGCCATATCTCATAATCGTAGTATGCTGCTATGGCTAGAATGATCCGGATAGACTTGACCATAGCCACAGGTGAAAAAGTCTTGTCATAATCGATACCTTCGATCTGGCGATAACCTTTCGCAACCAGTCTAGCTTTATAGGTCTGAGGTTTTCCATCCATGTCGGTCTTAATTTTATAGACCCATTTGCAACCGATGGGTTTTATCCCAGGGGCTTGATCCACCAAGCGCCAGACTTGGTTGTCGGACATGGATTTCATTTCCTCATTCATGGCGTTCTTCCATTTTTCGGAGTCTAGATTGGCCAAAGCTTGTCTGTAGGTTTCTGGACCATCCTGATCCACCAGGATCAAGTCATTTCCTTCAGTGGCTAGAAAGCCATATCTGATAGGAGCTTGACGAGATCTCTTAGACCTTCTTGGACCATCTGGAATAGGTGTGGGGATTGGTTCTTGATCAGTGACCTCTTCTGGCTCCTGTATTTCTACATTCCGCATAGTAGGTTGTTCCGTATCTTCTTGAATTTTTTCAAGATGCACGTCACTCCCACTAGCACTTTTGGAAATAAATTCCTTTTCCAAAAATACCCCTCCTCGAGCAACAAAAACTTTGTTCTCGCTGGGTTTGTAGAAATAGTACCCACTTGTTTCTTTGGGGTACCCCACAAAGACACATTTATCTGATTTTGGTTCGAGCTTATCGCCTAGCAGACGCTTCACATAAGCTTCACATCCCTAACTCTTAAGGAAAGCTAATAAGGGTTTCTTCCCGTTCCGTACTTTGTATGGAGTGCTTTCCACTGCCTTTGTAGGAGCCCGATTCAATATGAATGCGGCCGTTTCTAGGGCATAGCCCCAGAAGGAGATAGGGAGGTCAACCTGACTCATCATTGATCGAAACATGTCAAGTAGGGTCCGATTTCTACGTTCGGATACACCATTCATTTGAGGTGTTCCAGGCGGAGTCAATTCAAAGAGGATCCCACACTCCTTTAAATGACTGTGAAATTCTTGGTCCAAGTACTCACCGCCTCGGTCAAATCGAAGCGCCTTTATACTTTTACCAAGCTGGTTCTGTGCTTCGTTCTGGAACTCTTTGAACTTGTCAAAGGTTTCCGATTTATGTCTCATAAGATAAGCATACCCATATCTACTAAAGTCATCAGTAAATGTAACGAAGTAGTGAAAACCTCTTCTGGCCTGAGTGCTCATAGGCCTACATACATCGGAATGTATGAGACCCAATAAGTCACTAGCCCTTTCACCTAAACCGGCAAAAGGTGCCATTGTCATTTTGCCCATAAGCCATGACTTGCATCTCTCAATTGAAGTGAATTCAAACGGACTTAGAAGTCCACACTTGTGAAGTGTTGAGATACGTTTCTGGCCTATATGTCCTAAGCGGCAGTGCCATATCACAGTCTGGTTTAAATCATCGGATTTAACTTTTTTGTTACTTATATTAAAAATCGAGCTAGTGTTAGTGTTTTGAATATTAAGAATACATAAACCACCAACCAATGAAGTATTGCAATAAAACATATTATTCTTGAAAATATTGAAAATTCCATTGTCAATAGAAAAACAATATCCTTCCTTGTCTAGCAAGGATATAGAAATAATATTCCTGCAAAACGCAGATACACAATGAACATTGTTTAATAACAAAACTAGCCCACTGGGCAAACTGAGACTAATATCTCCTACTGCAGTTGTCAAGACTTGATTGCCGTCACCAACTAGTAGGTCCGCCTCGCCCTTGCTCACTTCTCTCCTACTTCCCATAGCCTGCACATTAAAACAAATGTGAGATTCTGCACCGGTATCAAGTACCCAAGAATCTGAAGTAGATAAACTGAGATTGAGCTCAATAATAAAAATACCTGATCCTGAAGATGTGGAGGTTCCACTCTTCCTAAGAAACAGCTTGTGTTTCTTACAATACTTTTTCCAATGCCCCTGTCCTTGGCAATAGAAGCAGATGACATCCTTCTTAGGATTCTCAACAGCGTTTGGAGCTGCTGGACCCTTAGGTTGTCGAATCTTCCCTGCTAGGTGCATAGGGGCCTTATCCTTGCCCAAGCTGGCTTTCTTCAAGCTCACTTGCTTGTTGACCATAAGAACCTCCTTGGTCTTGCCCTTGAGGTTCTTTTCAGCAGTCACGAGCATACCATGAAGCTCTGTCACAGTCTTATCCATGTCATGCATATTGTTATTTCCAACGAAATCACGATATGTCTCTGGAAGTGAATGCATCACAATGTCTGCAGACATTTCCTTATCCACAGGAGGACCGAGTCTGTTCAAGTGTTCCAAAAGACGTTTCATCTTAAGGACATGTGGACTGACAGGAGCTCTAGTCTTCAGCTTGCAAGACATCAGTTCACTGAAAGTGTCGTATCTTTCGACACGCGCTTTCTCTTTGAACATTTTCTCGATCTCTGGCATAAAGGCTTTGGGATCATCGAAATGTCCAAGAACTATTTTTGCAAGTCAAGCACCACACTGCCCATCATGATGCACTGCACCTCGATCCGGTCGCTAAGGAATTTCTGGTAGGTATCCCTTAGTGCCCTTGAGGCGTTCAGTGCTGGTTCAGTAGGTGCTTGTTCCTGGGTAAGGATATAATCCTTACGTTCATGCCTGAGAACGAGTCTCAAGTTCCGGTCCCAATCGAGAAAGTTTACGCCGTTAAGCTTATCATGAAAGAGATCACCACGGGTTCCAATCGATAAATATCATGCAGCGGACGTTATGTAACTGTGGTGATCGATGCAAGTTATGATCTTAATGTAAATTCAACATGTTCTAAATATATTTTGAATCTGAAAATTACCTCTTCTAATCGATGAAAACACAAGCTTAGTATTTCTCTATTAGGTCCACACAAGCACCACAACCGAAGAAGGTTTTCACTCAAATTTTTGCTATGAATTTTGAGAGAAGCTTGACAACAATGGAGGATGAGAGGGAGAGAGTTTTCAGCAATGAGGGAGAGAGAGTAATAGGATTAGTTGCTGAAAATTAGAGAAGATAATGGAAGATATTATGTGATTTTAATTTGAAAATAAAAATTGAATTTAAATTAAAATTGCATATCTATCCTTCATAAACTCTTATTTGCATTTGTTCCCATTCATAACTTAAATCCCTAAATGGGCTTTAAGCCCGTTTAACTAAAACCGAAATTAAACCCATTAACTTGAGTTCTAATTTCGGTTTAGACAAAACGGCTCAATTTCCTCGAATTGATTTCTTCAACCGTCTGGTTAAAACCTTAGGCCAGAAAACTGCTGAATCGTTCTCAATTTTCATCCATAATTGTTGTCATGTATCGTTCTTAATGCGTGTGACCCTCTAGGCTCACGAACCATTGGCAGAAAATCTGGTAAAATTACTATTTTACCCTTTCCATCATAAGTGGTCTCTAGCAAGACATTATGATTATCTAATGTTCGTGATTATCGATTATTCGACTTAACCTGTTATCGTACATGTCACTGTCCTTTTATCAAACCGATATCCAGATTGACCAATAGGCATAGAATGGTCATCCTAATTTATCACCTGCACGGCATAGAATGGTCATCCTAATTTATCACCTGCACGGCATAGAATGTCACTGTTTCTTGATATCTGAGATGACTAAAAACTGATACTAAGGTATCACCTGCACGGCCGTGCTCTTTCTTCAGTCATACTCATCAAGTGGCCTTAACGGATATCTTTCTCATACCGAAGTATGAGTGATAAATCCCTCAAACGCCTTTCGAGTTCACTAGTGCAATAAATGCCAAAGCCAATCGAAGCCGTTATAGTTACCCTTTTACAGATAATGTTAGACCAGGTCAAACTTAGGTATTCGTTACATACTGTACACAAAGACTCCTTGGTCTTAGGATATAATGACAAGCTACGATATGTGAATATCTCATGACTGAATCTATGCAGCATACTCACAATCGGGTATCCAATATCATCGACCTGATGATATCTATGATATAACTCCGGCACATACTTTTCCATGATCAGTAGAGCGTGATCACAAGGAATTGGTCTCATACTGATCGCTTCTTAAAGAAGCTTAGTTGATCAGGGACTTTATCGAATGCAATTCTTTCTTATCTATAGTTCTACTATAAGTGATTACACACATTATGACATAGATCAAATTACATTCGATATACTACTACAACACATTAGTAATATATGCCGATTTATTTAATCGGAAAGATGATAAAACATTACATCTGTAGATCACTTATATATTGGACTAGGGCATAACTCTAACAATCTCCCACTTGCCCTTGGTTCCAATTTAAGTTCTGATCTACTCCCATAGACCCTGCATGTGTCTCATGCCTAGGCTGTGACTGAGCCTTTGTCAAGGGATCGGCCATATTATCATCAGTCGAATAGTGTTTAATCTCCACATAACCTCTATATGCGATAACTCTCACGAGGTAATGCCTGCTGAGTATATGTTTGGATCTGTGGTGGAATTTGGGCTCTTGAGCAATAGCTACGGCACCTGTGTTGTCCCACAACAAGCTTATCGGATCAGACGCTCGCGGCGTTGCATCTAATCCGATCAGAAAGCTTCTAATCCATACGGCCTCTTTAGCAAATTTTGTTGTAGCTATATACTCAGCCTCCATTGTAGAGTTGGCAATTTTGGCTTGCTTAAAGCTTATCCTGCTGAAAGCGCCACCACTCAACACAAAATATATCCTGACTGAATTTTGAAGTAATCTGGATATGTCTGAAAACTAGCATCGACTAGTCCTTTGACTGCTAGTTCTCTATCTATATCCCCACACACTAGGAATGTATCCTTGGTCCTCCTCAAATATTTGAGGATGACCTTTGACAGCAATCCAGTGTAATTGGCCGGGGTTAGATTGGAATCTGCTGGTACAACTTAGTGCAAACGAGACTTCCAGTCTCGTGCACATCCAGGCATACATGATGGATCCCACAGCCGAAGCATAAGTGATCTTACTCATCCTGCTCAACTTATCAGGAGTTCTAGGACTCTGTAGCTTGCTGAGCTTAATGCCATAACGCATGGGTATGTATCCTTTCTTAGAATCAAGCATTGAGATTTTCTCAACGCTTTATCTATGTAACATGTCCTGACTTAGGCATTGACTTAGCAACATGTCCTGACTTAGGCCTAAAATCCTTTTGGAATGATCTGTAGAGATTCTGATGCCTACATTAAATGTAGCATCACCTAAGTCCTTCATCGATTAGTACTTCCCTAACCAAGCTTTGGTGGCAAGGTCGGGATGTAATTCCCGATAAATAAATACCAAGAATACAATATTACTCCCACTCGCTTTCTCATGTACGCAAGGCTCACTTTTGTTTTTGATGAAGCCGACTTCCCTTACAAGTTTATCAAAGAGACGGTTCCAACTCCCTGAAGCTTGCTTAAATTCATAAATGGATCTTTGCAGCTTACATATCTTTCCGGGATTCTTTGGATCTACAAAACCCACAGGTCGTGTGATACACTCGCCCTCTAGTAAGTTCCTGCTAAGGAAGGGGTTTTTACATCCATCTGCCATAGTTATGGCTAAGAATAATCCGGATCAGTCATCATAATCCATGCATTGAATCTGACGATAACCTGTTACAACCATCCTAGTCTTATTGGTCTGAGGATTTCCATCCATCTCGGTCTTGATCCTATAGATCCACTCAGAACCGATGGGTTTTATCCCAGGGGTTTGATCAACCAAGCACCAGACTTGGTTGAAATACATGGATTTCATTTCCTCACTCATGGCATTCTACCATTTTTCGGAGTCTGGACTGGTTAAAGCTTGTCTGAAGGTTTCTGGATCATCCCGATCCACCAACATCACGTCATTTCCCTCAGTGGCTGTGAAGCCATATCTGTCTGGAACATGACGAGATCTTTCAGACCTCTTTAGACCATCTGGAATTTCTGTAGGGACTGATTCTTCATCTACGACCATCTGAGGCTCCAGTACTTCTACATCTTGCATAGTAGGCTCCTGAATTGCTTTAGGCTGTTCCGTATCCTCTCGAATTTCTTCGAAATGCACGGGACTCCCACTAGCTGTTTTGGAAATAAAATATTTCTCCAAAAATACCCCTCCTCGAGTAACAAAGACTTTGTACTCGCTGGGTATGTAGAAGTTGTATCTCTTAGTTTCTTAAGGATACCTTACGAAAACATATTTGTCTGATTTGGATGCCTGCATCTCTGCTACCCAAATCTTTTAGGAAAAACATACTAGGATGTTTCCCACACCATATATGACTATGGTCCATTTCTTATTTGGCTAATACGCGAAGGCGCACGCATCCAAATAGAATTGACCATCTCATCCCGCTCCCATCCCAATGAATACTACGCGGAGGCGCATGCATCCGCAGTAACGAGAGACGTAATGAGTGTCATGTGGTGTACCTTCTATGACTCTGGTCCAGCTCTTATTTGGCTACTACGCGGAGGCGCACGCATCCAAATAGAACTGATTACCTTATTCAGCTCGCATCCCAATGAATACTACGCGGAGGCGCACGCATCCACAGTAATGAGAGACAGAATGACTGTCACAAGGTGTACTATCGTTGTCTTCATCGGAGCCCGATTCAAAATGAATGCGGCCGTTTCAAGAGTCAGGTATTTGTTCAACTCTCTTCTGGCCTGAGTACTCATAGGTCCATATACGTCGGAATGTATTAGACTTAACAAGTCACTCGCCTTTCACATAAACCTGTGAAAGGCGCGTTTGTCATTTTTCCCATTAGGCGAGACTTGCATCTTTCAGTTGGAGTGAATTCAAACGGACTTAAAGTCCAAACTTGTGAAGTGTTGAAATGCATTTCTCGCTCATTAGGTAAGACTTGCATCTTTCAGTTTGAGTGAATTCAAACGGACTTAAAATCCACACTTGTGAAGTGTTGAAATGCGTTTCTCGCCTATCTGCCTTAAATGACCATGCCAGATTATAACTTGATTTAAATCATCAGATTTAAGCCTTTTCTTATGTACGTTATAGCGATTAAGCTTACCAACGTAAATATGTGATCCTGAAGACATGGATACCCACTCTTCTTCACGTGATCCTTGTATTTGTTTACAATCCCTTATTCCTGTGTCCTGGCTCATTGCAGTTATGGCAGATCTCCTCCATTTAGTCCTTAATCTTCACAGCAGCTTTGGGAGCTGCTTGAACTTTTGGACGCTTGGGGTGTTTGAACTGCCTTGCAAGGTGCTCGGGAGCCTTACCCTTACCCTGATCAGCTTTCTTGAAGCTGACCTTCTTGTTGACCATAAGGACCTCCTTGGTCTTGCCCTTGAGGTTCTTTTCAGTGGTCACAAGTATCCCATGAAGCTCTGTTAAGGACTTGTCTATGTCATGCATATTGTAATTTACTATGAAATCACTATATTTATCTGGAAGTGACTGCAACATAAAATCTGCAGCCGTTTTCACCTGATCATCAAAACCGAGTCTGGTTAGATGCTCCTGAAGACATTAAATCTTTGTGACATGGGGACTAACAGGGCTCCAGCCTTAAGTTTGCAGGAGTTAAGTCCTATGAAAGTATCATATCTTTCGACACGAGCTTTCTCTTTCAACATTTCCTTGACCTCTGCCTTACAGGTATGAGGGTCATCTAAAACGTTCCTGAACTGCTTCTATAACTCTGGCATCCTACTGCCCACCATAATGCATGGCACGTCGATTTGGTTACTAAGGAACTTTGATGAGTATCCTTAGTGCCCTAGCGGCGTTCAGCGGTGGCTCAACAGGAGGTTCCTTGGTAAGGATATACTACTTGCGTTCATGCTTGAGTACAAGCCTCAAGTTTCTATTCCAATCTGAGTAATTCACACTCTTGAGTCTGTCCTCAATCTGGACTCTCAGTGCGCTATTACTCCTTTGTGTTGTGTTTGCCTTTTAGTTTGTATATGGTAAAATTAATTAAAATTCAAGTTGGAGATTTAGTTATAAAACACTTGTCTGATTCCAACATTAGAATCTGAACCAGGATCCTATCATACCCTCAATTGAAGTGAACGGAGGCTCACTGCTTCAATTGAGAGCATCAAGGTAGGAATACATCCATTTACAAAACCATGTAATTCCTGGCTAGGGTCTGTACTAAAAGTACACGGCATACCCTATACTGATACCCTAGGTCAGCCCTAGGTGACAATCGTAGACAAGTCTACCAAGCTTGAACTATGGATAGAACTAATGTGACTACTACGCGGAGGCGCACGCACCCACACAGAACTACCCATCTCATCCAGACTTGGATGGTATCACGCTTGACTTGTAATTATTTGCGTTTAAGTGAATTATAAGAGTCTGATTGTATATCGATACAATCTTAATCTAGAATCATCAATTGCAAATTCATGCAAAGATGATCCCTTAGTCGGTTACATGCGAGTGATTAAATTCCGATTTTAATCTTTGCATGTGGGTGATAGCAAATCATACATAAACTTGTATATTTAAACTATCATAAATTCATACATTCAAACATACAAATGTAACGATAAAACATGCATAGCTAAGCCCATCTTAAGTTCCTAAGAATCTAGCAATACTGATCCTAAAGACATTGTCTTCACGATCCAAACTTGCTCCATTCTTGTGAACTCCCACTGGCTTCGAGCCTCCTTCAATCTGAGTCTTCCTCTTGACTTGATTCTTGTGTCGGTCTTCGTGATTACAAATTTAAATAAATAAAATAAAATATAAATCACGACACGCAGGCCGTATTTACTACAACCCAAAATTAAGCAACACGCAGGTTGCAAACCCGAAATTAAAATGCAAATCTAATGGGCTTAGCTAGCATCATGTGGAAAACATCATGTTATTAAAGATCATGTATACAATCAACATGCTTATCAAACAAATAAATTTTCCAAATTTTATCTTTCTTAAGTGTGGAAAATTCTGGTTTATCGAAACCGGACGGTTTAACTGATTAATTGAATTTTGAACCAGTTCTCGCTGGTTTATCGAAACCGAACCAAATCTGAAAATTATTTTTTTAGGGTTTCAAAATATTCTCGCTAACCAACCGATTCAGCTCGAATCTGGTCGAGCCGAACCAGCTGGAGCCAGGATGCATGCCAGTTTCATACGACTAGGTGGAGTGGCACAAGATATCCCTCTTGGCTTATGTCACTAGTGCAATAAATGCCAAAGCCAATCGAAGCCGTTATAGTTACCCTTTTACAGATACCGTTAGACCAGGTCAAACTTAGGTATTCGTTACATAGTTTACACAAAGACTCATTGGTCTTAGGATATAATGACAAGCTACGATATGTGAATATCTCATGACTGGATCTATGCAGCATACTCACAATCGGGTTGTCCAATATCATCGACCTGATGATATCTATGATATAACTCCGGCACATACTTTGCCATGATCAGTAGAGCGTGATCACAAGGAGTTGGTCTCATACTGATCGTTTCTTAAAGAAGCTTAGCTGATCAGGGACTTTATCGAATACAATTCTTTCTTATCTATAGTTCTACTATAAGTGATTACACACATTATGACATAGATCAAATTACATTCGATATACTACTACAACACATTAGTAATATATGCCGATTTATTTAATCGGAAAGATGATAAAACATTACATCTGTAGATCACTTATATATTGGACTGGGGCATAACTCTAACATATCATGCTCGATTAGTGACCTAAGCGCGCTGTTACCAGAATGATTCATGTTTGCCATTTTATATCTACACAGTAAACAAATTTTAATCAGTTTTAATTAAAATTGAAGTTGGAGATTAAGTTATAAAACACTTTCTGATTCTAACATTAGAATCTGAACCAGGATCCTATCATACTCTCAATTGAAATGAACGGAGGCTCACTGCTCCAATTGAGAGCATCAAGGTAGGAATACATCCATCTACAAGACCATGTAGTACCTGGCTAGGGTCTGTACTTGTAAGTACGTGGCATACCCTATACTGATACCCTAAGTCAGCCCTTGATGACAATCGTAGACAAGTCTAGCAAGGTTGAACTATAGATAGAACTAATGTGGCTACTACGCGGAGGCGCACACACTCAAACCGAACTAACCATCTCATCCAGACCTTTTCTCTATGAATGTTACACGGAGGCGTACCGACATCCATAGGGTCAAAGCCCTTTTGAGTGCCCAAACTTGGATGGTATCACGCTTGACTTGTAATTATTTGCGTTTAAGTGAATTATAAAAGTCTGATTGTATATTGATACATTCTTAATCTGGAATCATCAATTGCAAATTCATGCAAAGATGATCCCTTAGCAGGTTACATGCGAGTCTGATTAAATTCCGATTTTAATCTTTTCATGTGGATGATAGCAAATCATACATGAACTTGTATATTTAAACTATTATACATTCGTACATTCAAACATATAAATGTAACGATAAATATATGCATAGGTAAGCCCATCTTAAGTTCCTAAGAATCTAGCAATACTGATCCTAAAGACATGGTCTTCAAGATCCAAACTTGCTCAATTCTTGTGAACTCCAACTGGCTTCGAGCCTCCTCCAATCGGAGTCTTCTTCTTGACTTGCTTATTGTGCCGGTCTTCGTGATTACAAATTTAAATAAATAAAATGAAATACAAATCACGACACGCATGCCGTATTTACTACAACCCAAAATTAAGCAACGCGCAGGTTGCAAAACCGAAATAAAATGCAAGTCTAGAGGGCTTCGCTAGCATCATGTGGAAAACATCATGTTATCAAAGATCATGTGTACACTCAACATGCTTATCAAACATATAAATTTTCCAAATTTTATCTTTCTTAAGTGTGGAAAAATTTCGGTTTATCGAAACCGGACGGTTTAATTAATTAATTGAATTTTGAACCGGTTCTCGCTGGTTTATCGAAACCGAACCAAATCTGAAAATTATTATTTTTAGGGTTTCAAATTATTCTCGTGAACCTGCCGGTTCAGCTCAAATCTGGTCGAGCCGAACCGGCTCAACCGAGGTCACCCGCGGAAGCAACCACGGTGGCCCGCGAGGGCTGCCGAGGTCGCCTGCGGGGCTGACTGTGGTCGACCACGGGAGCGACCATGGAAGCCCGCGAGGGCTGCCATGGTCGTCCCTAGGGCAGACCTGGTCGCCCGCGAGGCAAACATGGTCGCCCGCGAGGGCTGCCATGGTCACCCGTAGGCGACCCTTGTCGCCCCTTGGTGCCGACCATGGTCTGCCCTAGGGCATTCCATGGTCCACCAAGGGTCTTGACCCTGGTCCGAAACACTAAAAAATATTTTCTACTTTTCCAAAAATCAATTAAATCTGAAATTTTTTTTTATTTACATGCATGCTACGGTGATGAACATATAAACTAAAAAAAAAGAATTAAACATATTGAAAAACTTCATAACAACCATGCTCTGATACCACTGAAAGAGATCACCATGGGTTCCATTCGATAAATTTCATGCAGCGGAAGTCATGTAACCATGGTGATTAAATGAGACGAAGATCTTAATGAAAATACAACATGCTATCAACCTTTTCAAATCTGAAAATACCTTTATGAATCGATGAAAACACAATATTAGTGTTTCTCTATTAGGTCCACACAAGCACCACAGCCGAAATTGGTTTTCTCTCACACTTTTGTTATGAGTGTTCTTAAGAAGCTTTGACAAAAAATGGTGGATGAAGATGGAGAGAGGATTTAGCAAGAGAGGGAGAAGAAGAGGGGAAGTGGTTGCCAATAGTTGGAGAAAAAGATGGAAGATATTTTTGGAATTTTAATTTCAAATAAAATTGAATTTCAAATTAATAATTGCATATCTACCCTTCTTAAACTCCTATTTGCGCTTCTTCCCCATTCATCACATGAATCCCTAAATGGGCTTTAAGCCCGTTTAAATAAAACCTAAATTAAACCCATTAACTGGAGTTCTAATTTCTGTTTAGACAAAACAGTTCAATTTTCTCGAATTGATTTCTTCAGCCGTCTAGTTAAAACCTTAGACCAGAAAACTACCGAATCGTTTTCAATTTTCATCCATAATTATTTGTCATGTATCGTGCTTAATGCGTGTGACCGTCTAGGCTCACGAACAGTTGGCAGACTGGTAAAATTACTATTTTACCCTTTCCATCATAAGTGGACTCTAGCAAGACATTATGATTACCCAACGTTCGTGATTATCGATTATTCGACTTAACCTGTTATCGTACATGTCAATATCCTTTTAACAAACCGATATCCAGATTGATCAATAGGCATAGAATGGTCATCCTAATTTATCAATCACTGTTTCTTGATATCTGAGATGACTGAAAACTGATACTAAGGTATCACCTGCACGGCCGTGCTATTCCTTCAGTCATACTCATCAAGTGGCCTAAACGGATATAGTTCTCATACCGAAGTATGAGTGATAAATCCCTCAGACGCCTTTCGAGTTCACTAGTGGAATAAATATCAAAGCCAATCAAAGTCGTTATAGTTACCCTTTTACATATAACGTTAGACTAGGTAAAACTTAGGTATTCGTTACATAGTGTACACAAAGACTCCTTGGTCTTAGGATATAGTGACAAGCTACGATATGTGAGTATCTCATCGACCTGATGGTATCTATGCTATAACTCTGGCACGCACTTTGCCATGATCAGTAGAGCATGATCACAAGGAGTTAGTCTCATACTGATCGCTTTAGAAGAAGCTTAGCTGATTAGGGACTTTATCGAATGCAATTCTTTCTGATCCATAGTTCTACTATAAGTGGTTACACACATTATGACATAGATTAAATCACATTAGATATATTACTACAACACATTAGTAATATTATGCCTTTTATTATGTAGAATAATGATGTCCATTACAATATAGATTAAGGAATTACATTAGACTAGGGCACAAACCTAATACGGTTGTCGGGTTAAGCTGAACCTCTCGGGTGGAATCCGGCAAGTTGACCTGGTAACCTTGCTCATCGCTTTCGACTTCTTGTTTTTAGCTCCTTTTCGACCTGTTTTCATCAAAAATACTCTCGGGACAAGATGAAGATAAAAATGTAGAGATTTGACTTGATTGGATACATAATATTCAACCTCATCGACCACCCCCACACTTATACTTTTCTCGTCCCCGAGAAAAAGAACAAAAATAATAACAAAACGTAAAATCTGCGAATTTTTAAATACATTATCATACTGGCCCCGAGGTAACTCGTAGGAGGAGTTCGGGTCCTCCTGAGGGCTTATCAGAACAGCCCACGAATCCGGATGCAAATGCAGCTAGACTCGATCCTAAAAAATAAGAAAAAAAAAACAAGTTATACAACAAAATAAAAATCCAAAATCATATTCGCAAGAAAATGTTCACAAGTTCACCCAACCATTGAATATGTGCTAGTCATGTTGATGAACATATGTAGTTACGACGTTTTTCAAGATTGGCTAATTTTGAAGGAACTGAAGAAACATGTTACAAAGAATGTCGGAGCATCTGCCACGACATCTTGTGTGACATTGTTGACGGCATCTCGGCAAGCATCCTGATCGACAGAAATCAGGAAAGTGCAGATTCGGCAGTGCAGCAAGAAAACGATTAGGCAAGTGCAGAACGACTCCTAATCTGAAAAGAAGAAAGACGGTGATTAAGAGGAAACTCTTTAGGGTTAGTACTCATCCACGATTGCTATAAAAGCTTAGGCTACCCCCTTAGCAATTGTGTGGTTCTTTATTTGTTTCCTAGCAACAATTTGCAAGGTTCTTAGACGTGAAGGTTTGCGGGCTGAGAAATTGCAGATTGTGCTTAGGAATATGTGTATCACATAACTATAGAGAGTTACGTGATTGAGGGTTTACTGAAGTCGTGAATTTGAAGACTGCACGCAACCACCAAACTTGAAGAAGACTAGAAGACGACAGAGCAAGGCGATTGCTCGAAGAGTGGAATCAAGACGTTCTTGGATTCAGGGGGAGACCCTGAGATAGATTGCACTGTAAGACGTAGCATAAAGTATAGATCTAGGAGGGATCACAGGTACTTGTATGTTCTGACGGATTACTGATAAGTGAAATCTTTCCAATAGGCTGAGAGCCCCCAAACGTAGGTGACGTTGCACCGAACTGGGTAAACAATCTGCTGTGTCATTACTTAGAGCTTTATATTTACTGTCCTGCTTTATCTACGCAAGAAGTCAGACACAACGTTATAGCATTCTGTGTAACATTGTGTGTGGCATCTTGCTCGACTAGCTGATCAGAATTTCAATTGGTATCAGAGGGGGCACCTATAGCTTTAGGTGAGTTCCTAAACAAATATTTTGATCAAAGATGGACAATACCAGAGAAGGAGGATCCATAAATCGGCCACCTGTTCTAGATGGGAGCAACTATGGCTATTGGAAGGCTCGAATGCGTGCCTTCATGAAGTCACTAGACAACAACACATGGAAGGCTGTACTCAATGGTGGGAATGCACCTCAACTCAGTGATAGTGATGGCAATCCTATCGGCCCAAAACCAGAAAAAGACTGGACCGATGATGAAGATTAAGAATCACTGGGAAATTCTCGAGCTCTGAACGCTATCTTCAATGGTGTTGACAAGAACGTGTTCAGACTAATCAACACATGCACAACTGCCAAATCAGCATGGGACATCTTGGCCGTAGCATATGAAGGAACAACTAAGGTTCGAGAAAAGAAACTGCAATACCTGACTACCAACTTCGAAGCCCTTGTCATGAAGGAAGATGAATCGATTGCAGATTTCAATGTTCGCATTCGTGATCTAGCCAATGAATCCTATTCTCTGGGAGAACCAATGTCTGATGAAAAATTGGTAAGAAAAACCCTACGTGCTCTGAGTCCTAGGTTCAAGATGAAGATCACAGCAATTGAAGAAGTTCATGACCTCAAGGTCTTGAAATTTGATGAGCTGATGGGGTCTCCAAAATGACCTATGAGTTGTCTCTAACCAACATCGACAAAAGGAACAAAGGAGTTGCTTTCAAAAGATCAACACACAAGCAACCAGATCCTGAAGATTCGGATTCTGATGAAGACATCGAGGCTACAATGGCCCTTCTCACAAAAAAGTACAACAAAGCCATGAGAAGATTTAGTCGAATGGGTGGACGGAATGCCGCAGCAAATGCCAGAAACAATGCTCCACAAAAAGCTCAAGTTGGAGGGAGTCTTGACAGACCAAACAGGAGTGGGGAAGAGAACAAAAACAAAGGACTTCAATGTCACGAATGTGAAGGATTCGGCCACCTCCGTAGAGAATGCCCAAATTTCCTCAGACAACAAAAACGAGGATACAATGCCACTCTATCAGATGATGACAATGAAGATAGTGGATCTGAAGAGGTAAGCAACTTTGTTGCATTCACTACTACTACTCCTACATATAATGTTGATGATGCTGTCGACATCAATAATGATCCAACTCCAAATGAGAATTGGACTAAGGAACAACTAGTCGAGGCATACAAAGGCTTGCACACGATATGGATCAAGGAAACTCTGATACTTGATCAACAAGGCGAGAGGATCATTAGTCTTACCAACGACAAATCTAGATTTCTAGAGACGATCGTGGAGCTGAAACGTGAAATCACCAGGCTCAATGGAGAAATTAGTCTCGTGACTAAATCGGTAAAGATGATGAATCCGAGCACAGAAAGCCTTGACAAGATTTTATCGGTGGGAAAACAGTCCAAAGATACGACGGGACTAGGGTACACACTTACTCTACCCTCAACAACAGGGACAAAGTTTGTCCCACAACAAGCCTTGGCTGGCAAGAAACAACAGGATGCCCCAACTCATCCTACAGGACGACCTACAACAAAAGCCATAACATCGTCTGCAACCTGTTCTTGTCAAGAAACTGTCAGAAGACATCCTCCACGCAGACAACAAAGCTACAAAAGACCAGCTTATCAATATCAATGGATATGTCATTACTGTGGTCAACCTGGTCACATCAGACCTTTCTGTTTTCAACTTCTTAAGAGGAAGCAAGCTCAGCTACGACAACAGAAATATCAAAGGCATCTCTCATCTCCTCCGAAGACAACTCGCCTTGAATGGAGACCTAAGTACCTGACTTATCAAGCTAATGTTGCCTATACATCATTAAGTGCTTCAACAAACAAAGACTGGTATCTCGACAGTGGATGCTCTCGACACATGACAGGTACTCCTGAGTTTCTCTCCAATCTCAAATTATATACAAACTGCTTTGTTACATTTGGAGATGGGATCCGAGCTCGAATCATTGGAAAAGGAGAACTCAAGCATCAAGAAGCCACCTGTCTGACTGAAGCATTACTTGTAGAAGGACTTAAGGCAAACCTGATTAGCATCAGTCAGATCTGTGATCAGGATTTAGTAGTAAAATTCACTAAAGAAGCCTGTATAGTGAACAACATCGATCAAGTCACTATTCTACAAGGAGTTCGCTCAACAGACAATTGCTATATCTGGTCTCCCAAGACACATACCGAAGCAACCAAGTGCCTTGTCTCCAAAGCTGAGGAAACCAAACTATGGCATCGAAAGCTTGGACATCTAAACCTTCGAAGTATGCAAAAGGCAATCTCAGAGCAGGCTATCACTGGAATCCCAAACCTAAAAATAGTAGAAGGAAAGATCTGCGGAGAATGTCAGATTGGAAAGCAGACCAAGATGTCACACAAGAAGCTTCAGCATATCACCACCTCTCGAGTACTTGAGCTAATACATGTTGACCTCATGGGACCAATGCAAGTTGAAAGCCTTGGAGGAAAACGATATGTCTTTGTATGTGTCGATGATTACTCACGATACACTTGGGTTGACTTCCCTCGTGACAAATTAGACACCTTCTCGATCTTCAAGAATCTATGCATCCAAGTCCAACGAGAAAAAGGAGAGACAATTGGCAAAATCATCCGCCTTCGTAGTGATCATGGTCGAGAGTTCGAGAACAGCAAGTTTGCAGATTTCTGCAACTCAGAAGGGATAGCACATGAATTTTCAGCACCAATCACTCCACAACAGAATGACATTGTTGAACGCAAGAACAGGACTCTACAGGAGATGGCGAGAGTTATGATGCTGGCTAAAAACATACCAACTCACTTCTGGGCAGAAGCACTTAACACTGCTTGCCATATCCATAATCGAGTCACTATCCGACCAGGTATGTCAGTAACTCATTATGAAATATGGAGGGGGAGAAAGCCCAATGTTAAGTACTTCCATATCTTTGGCTCCACTTGTTATATACTGGCTGATAGAGAGCCTCGCCAAAAGCTTGACCCAAAGAGCGATGAAGGCGTCTTCCTTGGCTATTCAAGGAATAGTCGAGCATACCGAGTCTTCAACAAACGAACCAAGACCATGATGGAATCAATCAATGTTGTTGTTGACGATGACTGCGAAGATGTCTCAGAAGATGCGACGGACGAAGACGGAGCCTATCCTCCCAACAATGTCAGGAAGTATGCTACTCTAGATGTCAGAGAAGATGCTAGCAGCAAAACAGAAGATGATCACGCCAATAACGAAGAAATTCCTGAAACTAGCAACAAGAATCCCTCACGAAGAGTCCAGACTAACCATCCTATCTCTGGAGTTATTGGAAACCTGAATGAAGCCGTACAAACTCGGTCAAAAGCTCCTGAAGATTATAACGAGATGATTGGAAATATTTGCTTCGTCTCAAAGACAGAACCCAAAAACATCAATGAAGCCATCAATGATGAGTATTGGGTCAATGCTATGCAAGAAGAGCTGATTCAATTTGAGCAAATCAGGTATGGGAACTGGTGCCCAAACCAAGTGAAGGAAACATCATAGGCACCAAGTGGATCTTCAAGAACAAATCCGATGAGCTTGGCAACATCACTCGCAACAAAGCAAGGTTAGTGGCTCAAGGGTATACTCAAATTGAGGGTGTCGACTTCGATGAGACATTTGCTCATGTGGCAAGACTTGAAGCAATCCGTCTCTTGCTAGGGATATCGTGTCATCTACAGATAAAGCTCTACCAGATGGATGTCAAAAGTGCGTTCTTGAATGGGGATCTCAACGAAGAAGTGTATGTGTCACAACCCAAAGGATTTGTTGATCCTCACTACCCTGATCATGTGTATAAACTCAAGAAAGCTCTTTATGGGTTGAAACAAGCACCAAGGGCTTGGTATGAAAGGCTCACAAAATTCCTCATCCAAAGCGGCTACACTAGAGGGGGAGTCGACAAGACCCTATTTGTGAAGAACGAAGACGGGAATCTGATGATTGCTCAAATATATGTTGATGACATTGTTTTTGGAGGGATGTCAAGCAAGATGGTAGAGATATTTATTCAACAGATGCAATCAGAATTCGAGATGAGCATGGTGGGAGAGCTTACTTATTTTCTAGGCTTCCAAATCAAACAACAAAAGGATAGCATCTTCGTATCTCAGAGCAAGTATGCGAAGAATATTGTAAAGAAGTTTGGGCTAGAGAAAGCCTCACATAAAAGGACACCAGCAGCTACACATGTCAAGCTAACTAAAGATGATTCAGGAGAAGCCGTCGACCAACACCTATACAGAAGCATCATCGGTAGTCTTCTCTACCTCACCGCAAGTCGACCAGATATTGCCTACTCTGTCGGAGTATGTGCACGATATCAAGCTAATCCTAAGGTTAGTCATCTGTCCCAAGCCAAAAGAATTATTAGATATATTTCTGGGACTACAAACTTGGGTTTGTTATGTTCATTCGACACATCCTCTACCTTAGTGGGGTATTGGGATGCCGATTGGGCTGGGAACACATCAGATAGGAAAAGCACATCTGGAGGATGCTTCTTCCTTGGCAACAACCTCATATCATGGTTTAGTAAGAAACAAAACTGTGTTGCCCTTTCCACTGCCGAATCGGAGTATATTGCAGCTGGGAGAAGCTGCACACAACTACTATGGATGAAGCAGATATTAGTCGAATACAATGTCTGACAGGATGCCATGACTTTATATTGTGATAATGTCAGCGCGATCAACATCTCCAAAAACCCTGTCCAACACAGCAAGACCAAACACATTGATATTAGACATCACTTCATTCGAGAATTGGTCGAAGACAAGAAGATCATCCCAGAGCACATCCCAACAGAGAAGCAACTAGCTGATATCTTCACAAAGGCACTAGACGCAATCAGATGTGAGGACCTCAGATCATCACTTGGTCTGTGCTCCATCAACGACCAATAAGAGGTCGCAGAAACGGTTAAGAGGAAGCGTTGGTACCTCTTCATGAACCGGTCTAAAAACCAACAAATGTCATTGGGCCAGGCATATCAAAAGCCCATATAAAAGAAACGGAAAGATACAGTCAGACGCAACAGAAGATTTGAATCGTTTAGTTTTCAAAAACCTAGTCTGCCTCCTCTCTGTGCTCACCCTCATCGCCTTCGCCTTCACCATTCGCTCTCTGCAAATCTCTCAAACAACAATGGTGAAAACTAGAAGCACAGTAGCCCCGAAAGAAGCCACTGCTTCAAAGAAAGCTGAAGCCAAAGGCGCCACAAGCAGTAGAGCAAAGACAAATAAGCATGGAGTTCGAATCAAAGGGCCAAAAACCCTGAAGAAGTCAGAAGAAATTCCCAAAGAGGCTTCACCAGAGAAAGCCCCAATGCCAGTGTTTACTCGAGTTCCCAAGAAGTCCCGGACCGGAAGTGCTGCCTTCTCATGTCTGACCTAACCGGGCCAGAAAGAGAGAACGATCTTGGCCAGGAAAACCGAGAGGCCTCCATGCAAATTGTCGCAGTTCCAACACCAACAGGTAACGATTTCTCTGCTGACACTTCTAGAAACAGTGATCTGTTAGAATCACTACTGGAAAACCAGGACCCACCTAAAGAAGGTGTGGTAGAAGAACTGATACGACCGGAAGAAGAAAAGGAGGATCTGACTCCGGTGAGTCATGGGCTGGAACGCATTGCGGAAGGAGAAGGAGGAGAAGAAGATGGAACAGATGTCATACCAAAAGCCACTGAAAATGTTGTAGAAGAGGAACAAATAGCTGACTCGGAAGAAGCCGAGGAAGAAGAAGAAGAGAAAGAAGAAACCAGAAACGGAGAGTCCGATCTAGAAGAAGCTGAGAAGAACAAGGATGTCACCACCAACAATACAAGAGAAAACCCTCTGGATGCCAGAGAAGATGTTATGGAAGAAGCTGCTGAGACGGCACACACAGTGCTGTCGTCCCTGAAGGAGAAAGTTCTAAAACAAAATGAAAGTTTGGCTGTTATGGTTGGAAAGCTAAAAGAAACAAGAAAGAGGAAGGAGTTCAAGGATGCTGGAGGCCCCAGCAACAAAAAGAAAAAGATTGCTGCCAAAGAAAAGGGGAAGAAGGTGATCCCCACAAGAAGGTTGATGGATGAATCTATTGATGATGACACTGAAGAGGTTCCTGCTGGAAAAGGAAAGAAGAAGAAGGCCCTGAAAACGGCCAAAAACACCGTGAGTGTGACTTACGACAACGTGTCGTTTCACTCAGCAGAAGGCGCAAAATGGTGGGAGTTTGTATTTCAGAGAACGGCGTACCCAGAGAAGACATTGTCAACATAACTGCTTGGGCTAAAGGCCATTATACAGCTCCTGGAGAAGGCAGAATTGATGAGAACCGTCTCCGACATTGGCAACCACTATCCCATTCTGGTTAAAGAGTTCATTGCAAATCTGCCTACCACATTTGGTACCCCAGATGCTCCAGAGTTTGATAAGGTATATGTCAGAGGCATCCGCTTTGACATCACCTCCGACATCATCAATGAATTCCTGGGAAGGAAGAAGGTTCGATCTGTACCACCACCCGATCTGAGCAAAGTCCTCCAAGAAATCACCGGAGACAAGAGCAGAACATGGCCATCCAAAGGGACAGTGGCTGCATCAAATCTGACTTCCAAGTACTCCATCCTCTTTCGGATTGGAGTTGCAAACTGGGCGCCCTCAACTCACGCATCATCGATCAAACCTGAGCTAGCAATCCTTATCTACCAAATAGGTACTAGATCTAAACTTGACTTTGGACAATTTGTGATTGATCATCTTGTTCGCCATGCTAGATCTCTTGCTGTGAAAATTCCCATAGCCTTTCCATCCCTTATCTCTGAATTACTCGTACATCAACACCCTGGCGTGTTGAAAACGTCGGATAAGGTGGGGAAAAGAGGAGGAGTAATTGTGGTGAGCCACAAACTGTTTGAAGGGAAGCATGCTCCTGATCTTGCCAGGCCAGAAGCCACGGCAAAGACCAGTAGAGCCACAAGTGCCGTCCCTCTCACAAGGACTACCAGCAGGGATGCCGTCATGCTCAAACAAGAAATTGAAGTGCTTGATGAGGACATCACAAACTTAAAGACGGCCCTGAAGCACCTCTCGCATCGCCGAACTCACTGCGCCAACCTGCTGCAATCCATGTCTCCTCCAGGCTTAGAAGATGATCCAACAAATGATCCAGAAGATGCTACCCAAGAAGCCTCCACAGAAGCTACAGAGACTGCAAGTTCCAACAGCAGCTCTATTTGAAAAGTTTTATGAAATTCTCTAAACTCTTGAACTACTGAACTACTTTTATGGTTTGTTATATTTTGTGAACACTGTATCATGATTTCTCTCGACAGCTGATCGAGAGCGAGTATGAGTTATGTTTGGGTTTATTTTGCTTATTTCCCGGACTTGTTGAAATGTTTGTTTAAAGTTTTGGCTCTTTTTGAGCCAGCAAGGGGGAGTAAGTTTAAGTTTAAGTAAGATAACGCGCGCGATCACGACGATACAAGAAAGGAAGATAGAGACGACGCGAACACACGATACGCGCGACGACACTGCCGATCAACAAGACGACGAATGCGACGAAGAATACAACGGAGAATGCTATCCTTAAAAATAGCCAAAGGGGGAGATTGTAGTTACGTCGTTTTTCAAGATTGGCTAATTTTGAAGGAACTGAAGAAACATGTTACAAAGAATGTCGGAGCATCTGCCACGACATCTTGTGTGACATTGTTGACGGCATCTCGGCAAGCATCCTGATCGACAGAAATCAGGAAAGTGCAGATTCGGCAGTGCAGCAAGAAAAAGATTAGGCAAGTACAGAACGACTCCTAATCTGAAAAGAAGAAAGACGGTGATTAAGAGGAAACCCTTTTGGGTTAGTACTCATCCACGATTGCTATAAAAGCTTAGGCTACCTCCTTAGCAATTGTGTGGTTCTTTATTTGTTTCCTAGCAACAATTTGCAAGGTTCTTAGACGTGAAGGTTTGCGGGCTGAGAAATTGCAGATTGTGCTTAGGACTATGTGTATCACATAACTATAGAGAGTTACGTGATTGAGGGTTTACTGAAGTTGTGAGTTTGAAGACTGCACGCAACCACCAAGCTTGAAGAAGACTTGAAGACGACAGAGCAAGGCGATTGCTCGAAGAGTGGAATCAAGACGTTCTTGGATTCAGGGGGAGACCCTGAGATAGATTGCACTGTAAGACATAGCATAAAGTATAGATCTAGGAGGGATCACAGGTACTTGTATGTTCTGACGGATTACTGATAAGTGAAATCTTTCCACTAGGCTGAGAGCCCCCAGACGTAGGTGACGTTGCACCGAACTGGGTAAACAATCTGCTGTGTCATTACTTAGAGCTTTATATTTACTGTCCTGCTTTATCTACGCAAGAAGTCAGACACAACGTTATAGCATTCTGTGTAACATTGTGTGTGGCATCTTGCTCGTCTAGCTGATCAGAATTTCAACATATAGTCTCAGAATTACAAATTTGGTGCCATGGTCGAATTATTTAAATGATCACATTACTATACATGTGTTAGGCAAGTACAATCAAAACGGGGATTAAAATTTGTTGTGGGGGTTCCTAGCGGGTCTAGTGCAGCGAAAAACATAAAATCGACATGAACCCCTTACACCGGATCCTTGCCAACAACTAGATGTGTCATAATCAAGAGTAAAGGTTGAGACTTTATCTCTCAAAGCAAGAATCAACCGATTTGAAGACAAGTCCTCGGGACTATCCTCTACGAGTGCACACACACTGAGCTCGACCTCGTGAAGCTTGAATCCACCTGACAGCTACTAGACCGTCACTAGACCCTCCTTACTCGATTTCCCTAGCTCCCGGATGTAAAAGCTAGAGCCTTTTCTTAGGTGGTGTAGCTAATATTGATCAAGAGCATTGGTAAGAGTCTCTCACCCAAAGCCTCCTTATATAGGTTTTGGGGAGGGCCTCTAGGTTTTCAGCACCCTACATAGGTGTCGATCGACTTCCCCTTTCGATGCTCGACCTGAGTGTCGATCGACACCTCGAAGGTGGTAATCGACACCCCACTGCAATTATTCCCACACCACTTGCTTTGGACCTCTTGAGTCGCTTCGTTCTTGCTCTTGGCGTGTGACCCTGTAGGCCCGTGACCCATTAGCAAATCGGCGTGAGAATCCATCTCACCCGATCCATCACCAGTGGCCTAGTAAGACGTAGTGATTACCCAATGTCCACGAGTGTATCGATCGGTTCGATATCTCCTGTCTGTCATCTATATTACTGACCCTTTGTTTTCTTTAAAGCGTATGAGATCGTATGAGGCATAGAATTGTCATCCTCATGTAGTCGATCTAGTTCCCCGAATTTCGAGTTGACTGATACGTATTGGTGCGGCCGCAAACTTCATCAGTCACACTTATCAAGGGCCCCTGAACCATACCATTCACCACGTCTCACCATGTGGAAACAAATCCCTTCGGACGCAATATACGCTCCCACTATAGTCCGTCCAATAGCCAACGATGTTCGTTATGGCTACCTTGTTATAGGAAGTGATAGGACATGTCAAACTAATCGAGAGATGTGCATGTGAGCCAAACGCTCCAAGGTATTAAGGCAGGGATCACACGATGACGGATTATACGTTGGTGACTAAAACTATGAGCCATACTCCACCTCGAGTCATCCAATATCATCTTCTAGATGATATCTGTGATATGACTTTGGTAGTCCCACTACCTTGATCAGCAGGACTTGATCTTAAGTTATCATCACACTAGTCACTTATAGATAAGTATTTGACTAGGGATCCGTCAAGCATAACTTGATAATATCTAAAGGTTTTGATGTTCTTGTGTAAACACTAACAACTTTAGATTATGTTATCGCGTGACACATTATCATAACACAATAATAATGTAAATGTCATCCATTGCTAAACAGAAGATTACACAGAAAAGATTAAACTAGGGCACATGCTCTTACAATCTCCTACTTGCCCCTAGCTCCAATCTAAATCTCAACGTAAACCCATTGACCTTACATGACCTTCATATTTAGGATGGGAGAGAGCCTTTGTCAACGGGTCGGCTGCATTATCTTCTGTCGCAATCTTATAAATCGTCACTTCACCTTGTTCGATCTATTCTCGAATCAAGTGAAACCGCCTATGTACATGTTTGGATCTGGCATGCGCTCTGGGCTCCTTAGCCTGTGCTATGGCGCAGTGTTGTCGCATTACAAGTTCACCGGATCGGACGAATTCTTCATTACGTCCAATCCTGCCATGAACTTTCGGATCCACACAACCTCTTTTACCGCTTCTCCAATAGCTATGTACTCAGCCTCTGTGGTAGAATCTGCAACGTTCGGCTTCTTGAAGCTCTACCAGCTTAAAGCCCCACCGTTCAGTGTGAACATGTAACCAGACTGTGATCGTGAGTTGTCCGAGTGAGTCTGAAAACTGGCGTCGACATATCCCGTCACCTCTAGCTCCTCATCTTTCCCCAGTAGACCAAGAAGGCATCCTTTTTCCTCTAGTACTTCAGGATCGTCTTCACGGTTTCCCAATCGTCCTCTCTAGGGTTAGACTGGAATCTGCTTACGCATTACAAGGCATAAGAGATATCAGGTCTCGTGCAGATCATGGGGTACATTATGGACCCTACTGTTGATGCATAGGGAATTCCACTCATGCGCTTCAGCTCATCCTGTGTTGTGGGACACTAAGTCTTGCTGAACTTCACTCCTTGTCTCATGGGAAGGAATTGATAGCATTTTGTGCCCTAGTCCAATTGCTAATAGCCTATAAACGTCTATGTACATTATCATCATTTGTAATATATATAAAACGGCTTTGTATTACTTATGTGTTGAAGTAATATGTTAAGCGTGATCTGATTTATGACCACTAAAGTAGTAGAACCATAAATCTGCACGGATCACACTTAACGAGTCCCTGGTCAATATATGCTTCCATAGAAGCGACCAGAATGAGGATGGTTCTTAATGACGTTGTTCTACTTGTCATAGGGATGAGGGATCCCGGAATCATATCATAGATATCATGAGGTGATTGATATCGGACGACCCGCTTTGAATAGTGTTTTCATAGATTAACCCATGAACATATTCAAATGCGATAGCTTGTCACGATATCCTTAGACCGAGGAGTCTTTGTGATCACTATGCAATATATGTGCGGCTTTAACTTGCGCCTAACGCTTTCCTTAACAAGATTGCAATAACAGGCATGATTGGGGGGCGGAACGGGTTGCATGAGTGACACGAAAGACGGCTAAGGGATTTATCCCTCATACTACGGTATGGGAAAGATATCCGTTAAAGGCCTCTTGATCGAGACTGACTGAGAGTAAGAGCATGGCCATGCCGGTGATACGGGTTATCAGTTCTCAGCCATCTCACATATCAAGTAACAATGATTGATTAAACAAGAGTGACGACTCTATGCCTTGTGATCAATCGGGATATCTAGAGATAATAGGATAGTGACTTGTACGCACAAGGTTAAGCCGAATCATCGATCGTCATGCACCTTGGGTAATCATAACGTCTTACTAGAGGCCTCTTATGATGGATCGGGCAAGAGAGATCTTTTGCGCCGATCTGCCAACGGTGGCATGAGCCTAGAGGGTCACACACATTCAAGACGGATAACTTGATGTTAGAGTTATGCCCCAGTCCAATATAAAAGTGATCTTTCCGAATAAATAAATCGGCAAATATTACTAATGTGTTGTAGTAATATATCGAATGTAATTTGATCTATGTCATTATGTGTGTAACCACTAATAGTAGAACTATAGATCAGAAAGAATTACATTTGATGAGTCCCTGATCAGCTAAGCTTCTTTATGAAGCAATCAGTATGAGACTAACTCCTTGTGATCATGCTCTACTGATCATGGCAAAGTTCGTGTCGGAGTTATATCATAGATACCATCAGGTCGATGATATCGGACAACCCGATTGTGAATATGCTGCATAGATCCAGTCATGAGATACTCACATATCGTAGCTTGTCATTATATCCTAAGACCAAGGAGTCTTTGTGTACACTATGTAGCGAACACCTAAGTTTGACCTAGTCTAACGTTATCTATAAAAGGGTAACTATAACGGTTTCGATTGGCTTTGATATTGATTGCACTAGTGAACTCGAAAGGCGTCTGAGGGATTTATCACTCATACTTCGGTATGAGAAAGATATCCGTTTAGGCCACTTGATGAGTATGACTGAAGAAAGAGCACGGCCGTGTAGGTGATACCTTAGTATCAGTTTTCAGTCATCTCAGATACCAAGAAACAGTGATTGATAAATTAGGATGACCATTCTATGCCTATTGATTAATCTGGATATCGGTTTGATAAAAGGACAGTGACATGTACGATAACAGGTTAAGTCGAATAATCGATAATCACGAACATTGGATAATCATAATGTCTTACTAGAGGCCACTTAATATGGAAAGGGTAAAATAGTAATTTTACCAGTCTGCCAATTGCTCGTGAGCCTAGAGGGTCACACGCATTAAGCACGATACATGAAAATTAATTATGGATGAAAATTGAGAACGATTCGGTAGATTTCTGGCCTAAGGTTTTAACCAGACGGTTGAAGAAATCAATTCGAGAAAATGAACCGTTTCATCTAAACCAAAATTAGAACTCAATTTAATGGGTTTGATTTGGGTTTTGGTTAAACGGGCTTAAATCCCATTTAGGGATTTAAGTGATGAATGGGAACAAATGAAAATAGAGGGTTTATGGAGGATGGATATGCAATTTTGATTTGAAAAATTCAATTTTATTTTTCAAATTAAAATTTCAATTTTTTCATAACTTCTTCTAATTTTCAGCAACCACTCCCATCTTCCTCCCCCCTTCTAGGCCGATTTCTCTCTCTCTCTTCTTCTTCTATTGTTGTCAATCTTCTCTCAAAATTCATAGCAAAAATTTGAGTGAAAACCTTCTTCGGTTGTGGCGCTTGTGTGGACCTAATAGAGAAACACTAAGCTTGTGTTTTTACGATTAGAAGAGGTAATTTTCAGATTCAAAAAGGTATATATAACATGTTGAATTTACATTAAGATCATAGCTTGCATCGATCACCACGGTTACATAACGTCCGCTGCATGATATTTATCGATTGGAACCCATGGTTGTTATGTATTCTTCTACATGTTTAAATCTGATTTTTTTTTGAGTTTATATGTGTCATCACCTTAGCATGCATGTGAATCAAAAAAAAAATTTCAGATTTGATTGATTTTGGAAAATTGGAAAATATTTTTTTTCTTTTTGGGTGTTTCGGTTTAGCCATGGCCGAGCCATAGCCGACCAGGTCGAGACCCTTGGTGGACAATGGAATGCCCTAGGGAAGACCATGGTCAGGACCAAGAGCTGACGAGGGTCGCCTGCGGGCGACCATGGCAGCCCGTGAGGGCCACCATGGTTGCCTCGCGGGCGACCAGGGTTTGCCCTAGGGGCGACCAGGGTTTGCCCTAGGGCCGACCATGGCTGACCTCGTGGGCTACCATGGTCGTTCCCGTGGCCGACCAAGGTCAGCCCCGCGGGCGACCTCGGCAGCCCTCACGGGCCACCGTGGTTGTCGACGCGGGCGACCTTGGTTGAGCCGGTTCGGCTCGACCAGATTCGAGCTGAACCGGTTGTTTAGCGAAAATATTTTAAAACCCTAAAAAGAATTTATTTTCAGATTTGGTTCGGTTTCGATAAACCAGCGAGAACCGGTTCAAAATTCAATTAATCAGTAAAACCGTCCAGTTTCGATAAACCGGAATTTTCTACACTTAAGAAAGATAAAATTTGGAAAATATATTTGTATGATAAGCATGTTGATTGTATACATGATCTTTGATAACATGATGTTTTCCACATGATGCAGGCTAAGCCCATTAGATTTGCATTTTAATTTCGGTTTTGCAACCTGCGTTGAAATTCGGATCAGCTTAGTCGTGCAAGATGCCACACACAATGTTACACAGAATGCTATAACGTTGTGTTTGACTTGTTGCGTAGATAATGCAGGACAGTAAATATAAAGCTATAAGTAATGACACAGCAGATTGTTTACCTAGTTCGGTGCAAAGTCACCTACGTCTGGGGGCTCTCAGCCTAGTGGAAAGATTTCACTTATCAGTAATCCGTCAGAACATACAAGTACCTGTGATCACTCCTAGATCTATACTTTATGCTACGTCTTACAGTGCAATCTATCTCAGGGTCTCCCCATGAATCCAAGAACGTCTTGATTCCACTCTTCGAGCAATCGCCTTGCTCTGTCGTCTTCAAGTCTTCTTCAAGCTTGGTGGTTGCGTGCAGTCTTCAACTCACGACTTCAGTAAACCCTCAATCACCTAACTCTCTATAGTTATGTGATACACAATATCCTAAGCTCGATCTGCAATTTCTCAGCCCGCAAACCTTCACGTCTAAGAACCTTGCAAATTGTTGCTAGGAAACAAATAAAGAACCACACGATTGCTAAGGGGGTAGCCTAAACTTTTATAGCAATCGTGGATGAGTACTAACCCTAAAGGGTTTCCTATTAATCACCGTCTTTCTTCTTTTCAGATTAGGAGTCGTTCTGCACTTTCCTAATCGTTTTCTTGCTGCACTGCCGAACCTGCACTTTCCTGATTTCTGTCGATCAGGATGCTTGCCGAGATGCCGTCAACAATGTCACACAAGATGTCGTAGAAGATGCTTCGACATTCTTTGTAACATGTTTCTTCAGTTCCTTCAAAATCAGCCAATCTCGAAAACCGTCGTAACTACAATCTCCCCCTTTGGCTATTTTTAAGGACATCATTCTCTGTCGCAATCTTCGACGCATTCTGCGTCGCATTCGTCGTCTCGTTGATCGGCGGTGTCGTGGCATTCTTCGTCGCATTCTGCGTCAAATTCGTCGTCTCGTTGATCGGCAGTGTCGTCGCGCGTATCGTCGCGTCTTGTGTCTTCGCGTCGTCTCTATCTTCCTTTCTTGTATCGTCGTGATCGCGCGCGTTATCTAACTTAAACATAAACTTACTCCCCCTTGCTGGCTCAAAAAGAGCCAAACTATAAACAAATATTGTAACAAGTCCGGGAAATAAGCAAAATAAATCCAAACATAACTCACACTTGCTCTCGATCAGCTGTCGAGAGAAAGCGTGATACATTGTTCACAAAATATTACAGGCATAAAAGTTGTTCAGTAGTTCAAGAGTAAGAGAATTTCATAGAGAATTTTAAATAGAGCTGCTGTTGGAACTTGCAGTCTCTGTTGCTTCTGTGGAGGCTTCTTGGGTAGCATCTTCTGGATCAATTGTGGGATCATCTTCAGAGCCTGGAGGAGACATTGAGTGCAGCAGGTTGGCGCAGTGAGTTCGACGCTGTGAGAGGTGCTTCAGAGCAGTCTTTAAGTTTGCAATGTCCTCATCAAGCACTTCAATTTCTCGTTTGAGCATGACAGCATCCCTGCTGGAGGTCCTGGTGAGAGGGATGGCACTTGTGGCTCTACTGGTTTTTGCCTTGGCCTCCGGCCTGACAAGATCAGGAGCATGCCTCCCTTCAAACAACTTGTGGCTCACCACAACTAGTCCTCCTCTTTTGCCCACCTTATCCGATGCTTTCAACACTCCAGGGTGTTGATGTACAAGTAATTCAGAGATAAGGGATGGAAAGGCTATGGGAATTTTCACCGCAAGAGATCTAGCATGGCGAACAAGATGATCAATTACAAATTGTCCAAAGTCAAGTTTAGATCCAGTACCTATTTGGTAGATCAGTATTGCTAGCTCAAGTTTGATCGATGATGCGTGGGTTGAGGGCGCCCAGTTTGCAACTCCAATCCGAAAGAGAATGGAGTACTTGGAAGTCAGATCTGATGCTGCCACTGTCCCTTTGGATGGCCATGTTCTGCTTTTATCTCCGGTGATTTCTCGGAGGACTTTGCTTAGATCGGGTGGTGGCACAGATCGAACCCTCTTCCTTCCCAGGAATTCATTGATGATGTCGGAGGTGATGTCAAAGCGGATGCCTCTAACATATACTTTATCAAACTCTGGAGCATCTGGGGTACCAAATATGGTAGGCAAATTTGCAATGAATTCTTTAACCAGGAGCGGATAGTGGTTGCCAATGTCGGAGACAGTTTTCATCAATTCTGCCTTCTCCAGGAGCTGTATAATGGCCTTTAGCCCAAGCAGCTCCGACGACAATGTCTTCTCTGGGTACGCCGTTCTCTGAAAGACAAACTCCCACCTCTTTGCGCCTTCTGCTGAGTGAAACGACACATTGTCGTAAGTTACACTCATGGTGTTCTTGGCCGTTTTCAGGGCCTTCTTCTTCTTTCCTTCTTCAGCAGGAACCTCTTCAATGTCATCATCAGAAGATTCATCTATCAAACTTCTTGTGGGGATCACCTTTTTCCCTTTTTCTTTGGCAGCAATCTTTTTCTTCTTGTTGCTGGGTCCTTCAGCATCCTTGAATTCTTTCCTCTTTCTTGTTTCTTTTAGTTTTCTAACCATAACAGCCAAGCTTTCATTCTCTTTTAGAACTTTTTCCTTCAGGGACGACAACACTGTGTGTGCCGTCTCAACAGCTTCTTTCGTGACATCTTCTCTGACATCCTGGGGGTTTTCTTCTGTGTTGTTGGTGGTGGCATCCTTGTTCTCCTCAGCTTCCTCAGTCTCTCCGTTTCTGGTTTCTTCTTTCTCCTCTTCTTCTTCCTCGGTTTCTTCCGAGTTTGCTATTTCTTTCTCAACTTCTTCAAAGGCTTTAGGCATGACATCTGTTTCGTCTTCTTCTCCTCCTTCACCTTCCGCAATGCGTTCCAACCCATGACTGACGGGAGTCAGATCCTCTTTTTCTCCTTCTGGACTAATTAGTTCCTCTACTACACCCTCTTGAGGTGGGGCCTGGTTTTCCAGTAGTGATTCCAACAAATCACTGTTCCTAGAGTTATCGGCAGAGAGGTCGTTACCTGGCATGTTTGTTGGTGTTGGAATTGCGACGATTTGCATGGAGGCTTCTCGATTCTCCTGGCTACGATCATCCTCTCTTTCTGGCCCAGTTAGGTCGGACATTGAGAAGGCAGCGCTTCCGGACCGGGACTTCTTGGGAACTCGAGTAAAAACTGGCATTGGGGCTTTCTCTGGTGAAGCCTCTTTGAGAATTTCTTCTGACTTCTTCAGGGTTTTTGGCCCTTTGATTCGCACTCCATGCTTGTTTGTTTTCGCTCTGCTTCTGGAGCCTTTAGGTTCAGCTTTCTGTGAATCGGTGGCTTCCTTTGGGACTACTGTGCTTCTAGTTTTCACCATTGTTGTTTGAGAGATTTGCAGAGAGTGGATGGTGAAGAAGATGAGAGCGAGCACAGAGAGGTGGCAGACTAGGTTTTTTGAAAAAACGATTCAAATCTTTTTAGCGTCTGACTGTATCTTTCCTTTTCTTTTATATGGGCTTTTGATATGCCTGGCCCAATGACATTCGTTGGATTTTTAGACCGGTTCATGAAGAGGTACCAAAAATTCCTCTCAACCGTTTCTGCAACTTCTTATTGTTCACTGATGGTGCACAGACCGAGTGATGATCTGAGATCCTCGAATCTGCTTGCATCTAATGCTTTTGTGAAAATATCAGCAAGTTGCTTCTCTGTGGGAATGTGCTCTAGGATGATCTTCTTGTCTTCGACCAATTCTCGAATGAAGTGGTGTCTAATATCAATGTGTTTGGTCTTGCTGTGTTGGACAGGGTTTTTGGAGATGTTGATAGCACTGACACAATATAAAGTCATGGCATCCTGTCTGACATTGTATTCGACTAACATCTGCTTCATCCAAAGTAGTTGTGTACAGCTACTCCCAACAGCAATATACTCCGATTCGGCAGTGGAAAGGGCAACACAGTTTTGCTTCTTACTAAACCATGATATGAGGTTGTTGCCAAGGAAGAAGCATCCTCCAGATGTGCTTTTCCTATCCGATGTGTTTCCAGCCCAATCGGCATCACAATACCCCACCAAGGTAGAGGATGTGTCAAATGAGTATAATAAACCCAAGTTTGTAGTCCCAGAGATATATCTAATAATTCTTTTGGCTTGGGATAGATGACTAACCTTAGGATTACCTTGATATCGTGCACATACTCCAACAGAGTAGGCAATATCTGGTCGACTTGCGGTGAGGTAGAGGAGACTACCGATGATGCTTCTGTATAGGTGTTGGTCGACAGCTTCTCCTGAATCATTTTTAGTTAGCTTGACATGTGTAGCTGCTGGTGTCCTTTTATGTGAGGCTTTCTCTAGCCCAAACTTCTTGACAATATTCTTCGCATATTTGCTCTGAGATACGAAGATGCTATCCTTTTGTTGTTTGATTTGGAAGCCTAGAAAATAAGTAAGCTCTCCCACCATGCTCATCTCGAATTCTTATTGCATCTGTGGAATAAATATCTCTACCATCTTGCTTGACATCCCTCCAAAAACAATGTCATCGACATAGATTTGAGCTATCATTAAATTTCCATCTTCATTCTTCACAAATAGGGTCTTGTCGACTCCCCCTCTAGTGTAGCCGCTTTGGATGAGGAATTTTGTGAGCCTTTCATACCAATCCCTTGGTGCTTGTTTCAACCCATAAAGAGCTTTCTTGAGTTTATACACATGATCAAGATAGTGAGGGTCAACAAATCCTTTGGGTTGTGCCATATACTTCTTCATTGAGATCCCCATTTAAGAACGCACTTTTGACATCCATCTGGTAGAGCTTTATCTGTAGATGACATGATATCCCTAGCAAGAGACGGATTGCTTCAAGTCTTGCCACAGGGGCAAATGTCTCATCGAAGTCGACACCCTCAATTTGAGTATACCCTTGAGCAACTAACCTTGCTTTGTTGCGAGTGATGTTGCCAAGCTCATCGGATTTGTTCTTGAAGATCCATTTGGTTCCTATGATGTTTCCTTTACTTGGTTTGGGCACCAGTTCCCATACCTGGTTTTTCTCAAATTGAATCAGCTCTTCTTGCATAGCATTGACCCAATACTCATCATTGATGGCTTCGTTGATGTTTTTGGGTTCTGTCTTTGAAACGAAGCAAATATTTCCTATCATCTCGTTATAATCTTCAGGAGCTTTTGACCGAGTCCGTACGCCTTCATTCAGGTTTACAATAACTCCAGAGATAGGATGGTTGGTCTGGACTCTTCGTGAGGGATTTTTGTTGCTGGTTTCAGGACTACTTTGTTATCGGCGGTATCATCTTCTTTTTTGCTGCTAACATCTTCTGTGACATTAGGACCAGCATTCTTCCTGACATTATTGGGCGGATAGGCTCCGTCTTCGTCCGTTGCATCTTCTGGGACATCTTCGCAGGCATCATCAACAACAACATTGATTGATTCCATCATGGTCTTGGTTCGTTTGTTGAAGACTCGGTATGCGCGACTATTCCTTGAATAGCCAAGGAAGATGCCTTCATCGCTTTTTGGGTCAAGCTTTCGACGAGGCTCTCTATCAGCCAGTATATAACAAGTGGAGCCAAAGATATGGAAGTACTTAACATTGGGCTTTCTCCCCCTCCATATTTCATAATGAGTTACTGACATACCTGGTCGGAGAGTAACTCGATTATGGATATGGCAAGCAGTGTTAAGTGCTTCTGCCCAAAAGTGAGTTGGTATGTCTTTAGCCAGCATCATAACTCTCGCCATCTCTTGTAGAGTCCTGTTTTTGCGCTCAACAATGCCATTCTGTTGAGGAGTGATTGGCGCTGAGAATTCATGTGCTATCCCTTCTGAGTTGCAGAAATCTGCAAACTTGCTGTTTTCGAACTCTCGACCATGATCATTACGAAGACGGATGATTTTGCCAATTGTCTCTCCTTTTTCTCGTTGGACTTGGATGCATAGATTCTTGAAGATCGAGAAGGTGTCTGATTTGTCACTAGGGAAGTCAACCCAAGTGTATCGTGAGTAATCATCTACACACACAAAGACGCATCGTTTTCCTCCAAGGCTTTCAAATTGCATTGGTCCCATGAGGTCAACATGTATCAGCTCAAGTACCCGAGAGGTGGTGATATGTTGTAGCTTCTTGTGTGACATCTTGGTTTGCTTACCAATCTGACATTCTCCGCAGATCTTTCCTTCTATTATTTTCAGGTTCGGAATACCTGTGATTGCCTGTTATGAGATTGCTTTTTGCATGCTTCTAAGATTTAGATGTCCAAGCTTTCTGTGCCATAGTTTGGTTTCTTCAGCTTTGGAGACAAGGCACTTGGTTGCTTCGATATGTGTCTCGGGAGACCAGATATAGCAATCGTCCGTTGAGCGAACTCCTTGTAGAATAGTGACTTAATTAAAGTCTTTAACTATACAGGCTTCCTTTGTGAATTTTACTTCTGAATCCTGATCACAAATCTGACTGATGCTAATCAAGTTAGCTTTAAGTGCTTCTACAAGTAATGCTTTAGTCAGGCAGGTGGCTTCTGGATGCTTAAGTACTCCTTTTCCGATAATTCTAGCTCGAATGCCATCTCCAAACGTAACAAAGCAGTTTGTGCAAAGTTTAAGATCAGAGAGGAATTCTGGAGTACCTGTCATGTGTCGAGAGCATCCACTGTCGAGATACCAGTCCTTGTTTGTTGAAGCACATAAGGATGTATATGCAACATTAGCTCGATAGATCAGGTTCTTAGGTCTCCATTCAAGGCGGGATGTCTTCGGAGGAGATGAGAGATGCCTTTGATATTTCTTTTGTTGTAGCTGAGCTTGCTTCCTCTCAAGAAGTTGGAAACAAAAAGGTCTGATGTGACCAGGTTGACCACGATAATGACATATCCATTTATATTGATAAGCTGGTCTTCTGTAGCTTTGTTGTTTGCGTAGAGGATGTCTTCTGGCAGTTACTTGACAAGAACAGGTTGTAGACGATGTTATGGCTTTTGTTGTAGGTAGTCCTGTAGGATGTGTTGGGGCATCCAGTAATTTCTTGTCAGCCATGGCTTGTTGTGGGATAAACTTTGTCCCTGCCGTTGAGGGGACATCATGTGTGTACCCTAGTCCCGTCGTATCTTTGGACTGTTTTCCCACTGATAAAATCTTGTCAAGGCTTTCTGTGCTAGGATTCATCATCTTTACCGATTTAGTCATGAGACTAATATCTCCATTAAGTCTGGTGATCTCTCGTTTCAGCTCCACGATCGTCTCCAGAAATCTTGACTTGTCGTTGGTAAGACTAATGATCCTTTCGCCTTGTTGATCAAGTATCAGAGCTTCCTTGATCCATCTGGTATGCAAGCCTTTGTATGCCTCGACTAGTTGCTCTTTAGTCCAATTCTCATTTGGAGTTAGATCATCATTGATGTCGACAGCATTATCAACATTACATGTAGGAGTAGTAGTAGTGAATGCAACAAAGTTGCTTACCTCTTCAGATCCACTATCTTCATTGTCATCATCTAATAGGGTGACATTGTATCCTCGTTTTTGTTGTTTGAGGAAATTTGGACATTCTCTACGGAGGTAGCCGAATCCTTCACACTCATGACATTGAAGTCCTTTGTTTTTGTTTTCTTCCCCACTCCTGTTTGGTCTGGCAAGACGACCTCCAACTTGAGCTTTTTGTGGAGCTTTGTTTCTGGCATTTGCTGTGACATTCCGTCCACCTATTCGACTATATCTTCTCATGGCTTTGTTATAGTTTTTTGTGAGAAGGGCCATTGTAGCCTCGATGTCTACATCAGAATCTGACTCCTCAGGATCTGGTTGCTTGTGTGTTGAGCTTTTGAAAGCAACTCTTTTCTTCCTTTTGTCGATGTTGGGTAGAGACAACTCATAGGTCATTAGAGACCCCATCAGCTCATCAAACTTCAAGACCTTGAGGTCATGAACTTCTTCAATTGCTGTGATCTTCATCTTGAACCCAGGGCTAAGAGCACGTAGGGTTTTTCTTACCAAATTTTCATCAGACATTGGTTCTCCCAGAGAATAGGATTCATTGGCTAGATCACGAATGCGAACATTGAAATCTGCAATTGATTCGTCTTCTTTCATGATGAGGGCTTCGAAGTTGATAGTCAGGTATTGCAGTTTTTGTTCTCGAACCTTATTTGTTCCTTCATATGCTACGGCCAGGATGTCCCATGCTGATTTGGCAGTTGTGCATGTGTTGATTAGTCTGAACACGTTCTTGTCAACACCATTGAAGATAGCATTCAGAGCTCGAGAATTTCCCTGTGATTCTTCATCTTCATCATCGGTCCAGTCTTTTTCTGGTTTTGGGCCGAGAGGATTGCCATCACTGTCACTGAGTTGTGGTGCATTCCAACCATTGAGTACAGCCTTCCATGTCTTGTTGTCTAGTGACTTCATGAAGGCACACATTCGAGCCTTCCAATAGCCATAGTTGCTCCCATCTAAAACAGGTGGTCGATTTATGGATCCTCCTTCTCTGGTATTGTCCATCTTTGATCAAAATATTTGTTTAGGAACTCACCTAAAGCTATAGGTGCCCCCTATGATACCAATTGAAATTCTGATCAGCTTAGTCGTGCAAGCTGCCACACACAATGTTACACAGAATGCTATAACGTTGTGTCTGACTTCTTGCGTAGATAATGCAGGACCGTAAATATAAAGCTATAAGTAATGACACAGCAGATTGTTTACCCAGTTTGGTGCAACGTCACCTACGTCTGGGGGCTCTCAGCCTAGTGGAAAGATTTCACTTATCAGTAATTTGTCAGAACATACAAGTACCTATGATCACTCCTAGATCTATATTTTATGCTACGTCTTACAGTGCAATCTATCTCAGGGTCTCCCCCTGAATCCAAGAACATCTTGATTCCACTCTTCGAGCAATCGCCTTGCTCTGTCGTCTTCAAGTCTTCTTCAAGCTTGGTGGTTGCGTGCAGTCTTCAACTCACGACTTCAGTAAAACCTCAATCACCTAACTCTCTATAGTTATGTGATACACAATATCCTAAGCTCGATCTGCAATTTCTCAGCCCGCAAACCTTCACGTCTAAGAACCTTGCAAATTGATGCTAGGAAACAAATAAAGAACCACACGATTGCTAAGGGGGTAGCCTAAGCTTTTATAGCAATCGTGGATGAGTACTAACCCTAAAGGGTTTCCTATTAATCACCGCCTTTCTTCTTTTCAGATTAGGAGTCGTTCTGCACTTTCCTAATCGTTTTCTTGCTGCACTGCCGAACCTGCACTTTCCTGATTTGTGTGTGTCGATCAGGATGCTTGCCGAGATGCCGTCAACAATGTCACACAAGATGTCGTAGAAGATGCTTCGACTTTGTTTGTAACATGTTTCTTCAGTTCCTTCAAAATAAGCCAATCTCGAAAACCGTCGTAACTACATGCGTGTTGCTTAATTTTGGGTTGTAGTAAATACGGCCTGCTTGTCGTGATTTGTATTTCATTTTATTTATTTAAATTTGTAATCACGAAGACCGACACAAGAATCAAGTCGAGAGGAAGAATCGGATTGGGGAAGGCTCGAAGCCAGTGGGAGTTCACGAGAATGGAGCAAGTTTGGATCTTGAAGACCATGTCTTTAGGATCAATTATGCTAGATTCTTAGGAACTTAAGATGGGCTTACCTATGCATATTTTATCGTTACATTTATATATTTGAATGTATGAATGTATGATAGTTTAAATATATAAGTTTATGTATGATTTGCTATCACCCATATGCAAAGATTAAAATCGAAATTTAATTAGACTCGCATGTAACCGGCTAAGGGATCATCTTTGCATGAATTTGCAATTGATGATTCCAGATTAAGATTGTATCGATATACAATCAGACTTTTATAATTCACTTAAACGCAAATAATTACAAGTCAAGCGTGATACCATCCAACTTTGGGCACTCAAAAGGGATTTGACCCTATGGATGTCGGTATGCCTCCGCGTAACATTCATAGAGAAAAAGTCTGGATGAGATGGGTAGTTCTGTGTGGGTGCGTGCGCCTCCACGTAGTAGTCACATTAGTTCTATCCATAGTTCAAGCTTGGTAGACTTGTCTACGATTGTCAGCTAGGGCTGACCTAGGGTATCAGTATAGGGTATGCGTGTACTTTTAGTACAGACCCTAGCCAGGAACTACATAGTCTTGTAGATGGATGTATTCCTACCTTGATGCTCTCAATTGGAGCAGTGAGCCTCCGTTTACTTCAATTGAGGGTATGATAGGATCCTGGTTCAGATTCTAATGTTAGAATCTGACAAGTGTTTTATAAAATGAATCTCCAACTTGAATTTTAATTAATTTCACCATGTAGAACTAAAAGGCAAACTCAACATAAAGGAGTAATAGCGCACTGAGAATCAAGAGCATGAATTACTCAGATTGGAATAGAAACTTGAGACTTGTACTCAAGCATGAGCTCAAGTAATATATCCTAACAAAGGAACCTCCTGTTGAGCCACCGCTGAACGCCGGTAGGGCACTAAGGATACTTATCAAAGTTCCTTAGTAACCAAATCGACGTGTCATGCATTATGGTGGGCAGTAGGATGCCAGAGTTACAGAAGCAGTTCAGGAACGTTTCAGATGACCCTCATACCTGTAAGGCAGAGGTCAAGAAAATGTTCAAGGAGAAAGCTCGTGTCGAAAGATATGATACTTTCATAGAACTTAACTCCTGCAAACTTAAGGATGGAGCTATGTTAGTCCCCATATCACAAAGATTTAATGTCTTTTGGAATATCTAACCAGACTCGGTTTTGATGATCAGGTGGAAATGGCTGCAGATTTTATGTTCCAGTCACTTCTAGATACATATAGTGATTTCATAGTAAATGACAATATGCATGACATGGACAAGTCCTTAACAGAGCTTCATGGGATGCTTGTGACCGGTGAAAAGAACCTCAAGGGCAAGACCAAGGAGGTCCTTATGGTCAACAAGAAGGTCAGCTTCAAGAAAGCTGATCAGGGTAAGGGTAAGGCTCCTGAGCACCTTGCAGGGCAGTTCAGACACCACAAGTGTCCAAAAGTTCAAGTAGCTCCCAAAGCTGCTGTGAAGATTAAGAACAAAATGGAGGAGATCTGCCATCACTACAATGAGCCAGGACACAGGAATAAGGGATTGTAAACAAATACAAGGATCACGTGAAGAAGAGTGGGTATTCACGTCTTCAGGATCAGATATTTACATTGGTAATCTTAATCGGTATAACGTAAATAAGAAAAGGCTTAAATCTGATGATTTAAATCAAGTTATAATCTGGCATTGTCATTTAAGGCACATAGGCGAGAAACGCATTTCAACACTTCACAAGTGTGGACTTTAAGTCCGTTTGAATTCACTCAAACTGAAAGATGCAAGTCTTACCTAATGAGCGAGAAACGCATTTCAACACCTCACAAGTGTGGACTTTAAGTCCGTTTGAATTCACTCAAACTGAAAGATGCAAGTCTCGCCTAATGGGCAAAATGACAAAGGCACCTTTCACAGGTTTATGTGAAAGGCGAGTGGCTTGTTAAGTCTAATACATTCCGACATATGTGGACCTATGAGTACTTAGGCCAGAAGAGAGCTCAACTTATACTTGACTCTGGAAATGGCCGCATTCATTTTGAATCGGGCTCTGATGAAGACAACGATAGTACACCTTGTGACAGTCTTTCTGTCTCCCATCACTGTGGATGTGTGCGACTCCGCGTAGTATTCATTGGGATGTGAGCTGAATAAGGTTATCAGTTCTATTTGGATGCGTGCGCCTCCACGTAGTAGCCAAATAAGAGCTGGACCAGAGTCACAGAAGGTACACCACATGACACTCATTACGTCTCCCGTTATTGTGGATGCGTGCGCCTCCGCGTAGTATTCATTGGGATGAGAGCGGGATGAGATGGTCAGTTCTATTTGGGTGCGTGCGCCTTCGCGTAGTAGCCAAATAAGAAATGGGCCATAATCATATATGGTGTGGAAAACATCCTACTATATTTTTCCTAAAAGATTTGGGAGCAGAGATGCAGGCATCCAAATCAGACAAATGTGTCTTCGTAAGGTATCCATAAGAAACTAAGAGATACAACTTCTACATACCCAGCGAGTACAAAGTTTTTTTTGCTCGAGGAGGGGTATTTTTGGAGAAATATTTTATTTCCAAAATAGCTAGTGGGAGTCCCGTGCATCTCGAAGAAATTCGAGAGGATACGGAACAACCTGAAGCAATTCAGGAAGCCTGCTATGCAAGATGTTGAAGTATTGGAGCCTCAGATGGTCGCCGATGAAGAATCAATCCCTACAGAAATTGCAGATGGTCTAAGGAGGTCTGAAAGATCTCGTCATGTTCCAGACAGATATGGCTTCACAACCACTGAGGGAAATGATGTGATGTTGGTGGATCAGGATGATCCAGAAACCTTCAGACAAGCTTTAACCAGTCCAGACTCTGAAAAATGGTAGAATGCCATGAGTGAGGAAATGAAATCCATGTATTTCAACCAAGTCTGGTGCTTGGTTGATCAAACCCCTGGGATAAAACCCAACGGTTCTGAGTGGGTTTATAGGATCAAGACTGATATGGATGGAAGTCCTCAGACCAATATGGCTAGGATGGTTGTAACAGGTTATCGTCAGATTCAATGCATGGATTATGATGACACCTTTTCACCAACAACATTTGTCAGATTGATCCGGATTATTCTTAGCCATAACTATGGCAGATGGATGTAAACACCCCTTCCTTAGCAGGAACTTACTAGAGGGCGTGTATATCACACGACCTGTGGGTTTTATAGATCCAAAGAAACCCGGAAAGATATGTAAGCTGCAAAGATCCATTTATGTATTGAAGCCAACTTCAGGGAGTTGGAACCTTCATTTTGATAAAGCTGTAAGGGAACTCGTCTTCATCAAAAACAAAAGTGAGCCTTGCGTACATGAGAAAGCGAGTGGGAGTAATTTATTCATCGGGAATGACATCCCGACCTTGCCACCAAAGCTTGGTTAGGGAAGTACTTATCGATGAAGGACTTAGGTGATGCTACATTTAATGTAGGCATCGGGATCTCTACTGATCATTCCAAAAGGATTTTGAGCCTAAGTCAGGACATGTTGCTAAGTCAGAACATGTACATAGGTAAAGTGTTGAGAAGATCTCAATACTTGATTCTAATAAAGGATACATACTCATGCGTCATGGCATTAAGCTCAGCAAGCTACAGAGTCCTAGAACTCATGATAAGCTGAGCAGGATGAGTAAGATCACTTATGCTTCGGATGTGGGATTCCAATCTAACCCCGGCCAATTACACTGGATTATTGTCAAAGGTCATCCTCAAATATTTGAGGAGGACCAAGGATACATTCCCAGTTTGTGGGGATATAGATAGAGAACTAGCAGTCAAAGGACAAGTCGATGCTAGTTTTCCGACATATCCAGATGACTTCCAAATTCTGTCAGGATATATTTTGTGTTGAGTTGTGTCGCTTTCAGCTGGATAAGCTTTAAGCAAGCCAAAATTGCCAACTCTACAACGGAGGCTGAGTATATAGCTGCAACAAAAGCAGCTAAAGAGGCCGTATGGATTACAAACTTTCTAATCGGATTAGATGCAACGCCGCGAGCGTCTGATCCGATAAGCTTGTTGTGGGATAACACAGGTGCCGTAGCTATTGCTCTAGAGCCCAGATTCCACAACAGATCCAAACATATACTCAGCAGGCTTCACCTCGTGAGAGTTATCAAATATAGAAGTGATGTGGGGATTAAACACTATTCGACTGATGATATTATGGCCGATCCCTTGACAAAGGCTCAGCCGTAGCCTAGGCATGAGAAACATGCAGGGTCTATGGGAGTAAATCAGAACTTAAATTGGAACCAGGGGCAAGTGGGAGATTGTTAGAGTTATGCCCCAGTCCAATATAAAAGTGATCTACAGATGTACTGTTTTATTATCTTTCCGAATAAATAAATCGGCATATATTACTAATGTGTTGTAGTAATATATCGAATGTAATTTGATCTATGTCATTATGTGTGTAACCACTAATAGTAGAACTATAGATCAGAAAGAATTACATTTGATGGTTCTTAATAACGTAGTTCTACTTGTCATAGGGATGAGGGATCCCGGAATTATATCATAGATATCATGAGGTGATTGATATCGGACGATCCGCTTTGAATAGTGTTTTCATAGATTAACCCATGAACATGTTCAAATGCGATAGCTTGTCACGATATCCTTAGACTGAGGAGTCTTTGTGATCACTATGCAATATATGTGCGGCTTTAACTTGCGCCTAACGCTTTCCTTAACAAGATTGCAATAACAGGCATGATTGGGGGACGGAACGGGTTGCATGAGTGACACGAAAGACGGCTAAGGAATTTATCCCTCATACTACGGTATGGGAAAGATATCCGTTAAAGGCCTCTTGATCGAGACTGACTGAGAGTAAGAGCATGGCCATGCCGGTGATACGGGTTATCAGTTCTCAGCCATCTCACATATCAAGTAACAATGATTGATTAAACAAGGGTGACGACTCTATGCCTTGTGATCAATCGGGATATCTAGAGATAATAGGATAGTGACTTGTACGCACAAGGTTAAGTCGAATCATCGATCGTCATGCACCTTGGGTAATCATAACGTCTTACTAGAGGCCTCTTATGATGGATCGGGCAAGAGAGATCTTTTGCGCCGATCTGCCAACGGTGGCATGAGCCTAGAGGGTCACACACATTCAAGACGGATAACTTGATGTTAGAGTTATACCCCAGTCCAATATAAAAATGATCTTTCCGAATAAATAAATCGGCATATATTACTAATGTGTTGTAGTAATATATCGAATGTAATTTGATCTATGTCATTATGTGTGTAACCACTAATAGTAGAACTATAGATCAGAGAGAATTACATTTGATGAGTCCCTCATCAGCTAAGCTTCTTTATGAAGCGATCAGTATGAGACAAACTCCTTGTGATCATGCTCTACTGATCATGGCAAAGTTCGTGCCGGAGTTATATCATAGATACCATCAGATCGATGATATCGGACAACCCGATTGTGAATATGCTGCATAGATCTAGTCATGAGATACTCACATATCGTAGCTTGTCATTATATCCTAAGACCAAGGAGTCTTTGTGTACAGTATATAGCGAAGACCTAAGTTTGATCTAGTCTAACGTTATCTGTAAAAGGGTAACTATAACGGCTTCGATAGGCTTTGATATTGATTGCACTAGTGAACTCGAAAGGAGTCTGAGGGATTTATCACTCATACTTCGGTATGAGAAAGATATCCGTTTAGGCCACTTGATTAGTATGACTGAAGAAAGAGCACGGCCGTGCAGGTGATACCTTAGTATCAGTTTTCAGTCATCTCAGATACCAAGAAACAGTGATTGATAAATTAGGATGACCATTCTATGCCTATTGATTAATCTGGATATCGGTTTGATAAAAGGACAGTGACATGTACGATAACAGGTTAAGTCGAATAATCGATAATCACGAACATTGGATAATCATAATGTCTTACTAGAGGCCACTTAATATGGAAAGGGTAAAATAGTAATTTTACCAGTCTGCCAATTGCTCGTGAGCCTAGAGGGTCACACGCATTAAGCACGATACATGAAAATTAATTATGGATGAAAATTGAGAACGATTCGGTAGATATCTGGCCTAAGGTTTTAACCAGACGGTTGAAGAAATCAATTCGAGAAAATGAACCGTTTCGTCTAAACCAAAATTAGAACTCAATTTAATGGGTTTGATTTGGGTTTTTGTTAAACGGGTTTAAATCCCATTTAGGGATTTAAGTGATGAATGGGAACAAATGAAAATAGAGGGTTTATGGAGGATGGATATGCAATTTTGATTTGAAAAATTCAATTTTATTTTTCAAATTAAAATTTCAATTTTTTCATAACTTCTTCTAATTTTCAGCAACCACTCCCATCTTCCTCCCCCCTTCTAGGCCGATTTCTCTCTCTCTCTTCTTCCTCTATTGTTGTCAATCTTCTCTCAAAATTCATAGCAAAAATTTGAGTGAAAACCTTCTTCGGTTGTGGCGCTTGTGTGGACCTAATAGAGAAACACTAAGCTTGTGTTTTTACGATTAGAAGAGGTAATTTTCATATTCAAAAAGGTATATATAACATGTTGAATTTACATTAAGATCATAGCTTGCATCGATCACCACGGTTACATAACGTCCGCTGCATGATATTTATCGATTGGAACCCGTGCATGATAGGAAATATTTGTTTCGTTTCAAAGACAGAACCCAAAAACATGAACGAAGCCATCAATGATGAGTATTGGGTCAATGCTATGCAAGAAGAGCTGATTCAATTTGAGAAGAACCGGGTGTGGGAACTGGTGCCCAAACCAAGTGAAGGAAACATCATAGGCACTAAATGGATCTTCAAGAACAAATCGGATGAGCTTGGCAACATCACTCGCAACAAAGCCAGGTTAGTTGCTCAAGGGTATACTCAAATTGAGGGTGTCGACTTCGATGAGACCTTTGCTCCTGTGGCAAGACTTGAAGCAATCTGTCTCCTGCTAGGGATATCATGCGTTCGTATCTCAGAGCAAATATGCGAAGAATATTGTCAAGAAGTTTGGGCTAGAGAAAGCCTCACATAAAAGGACACTAGCAGCTACAGATGTCAAGCTAACTAAAGATGATCCAGGAGAAGCCGTCGACCAACACCTATACAGGAGCATCATCGGTAGTCTTCTCTACCTCACCGCAAGTCGACCAGATATTGCCTATGTTCACGATATCAAGCTAATCCTAAGGTTAGTCATCTATCCCAAGCCAAAAGAATTATTAGATATATCTCTGGGACTACAAACTTGGGTTTGTTATATTCATTCGACACATCCTCTACCTTGGTGGGGTATTGTGATGCCGATTGGGCTGGAAACACATCGGATAGGAAAAGCACATCTGGAGGATGCTTCTTCCTTGGCAACAACCTCATATCATGGTTTAGTAAGAAGCAAAACTGTGTTGCCCTTTCCACTGCCGAATCAGAGTATATTGCTGCTGGGAGTAGCTACACACAACTAATATGGATGAAGCAGATGTTAGTCGAATACAATGTCAGACAGGATGCCATGACTTTATATTGTGATAATGTCAGTGCCATCAACATCTCCAAAAATCCTGTCCAACACAGTAAGACCAAACACATTGATATTAGACACCACTTCATTTGAGAATTGGTCAAAGACAAGAAGATCATCCTAGAGCACATTCCTACAGAGAAGCAACTTGCTAATATTTTCACAAAGGCATTAGATGCAAGCATATTCGAGGATCACAGATCATCACTCGGTCTGTGCACCATCAGTGAACAATAAGAAATTGCAGAAACGGTTGAGAGGAGTTTTTGGTACCTCTTCATGAACCGGTCTAAAAATCCAACGAATGTCATTGGGCCAAGCATATCAAAAGCCCATATAAAAGAAAAGGAAAGATACGCTCAGACGCTAAAAAGATTTTAATCGTTTTTTTTCAAAAAACCTAGTCTCCCTCCTCTCTGTGCTTGCTCTCATCTCCTTCAACAGTCACTCTCTGCGAAACTCACAAACAACAATGGTGAAAACTCGAAGCACAGTAGCCCCAGAGAAAGCCACCGAATCAAAGAAAGCTGAAGCAAAAGGCTCCAGAAACAGCAAAGCGAAAACAAACAAGCATGAAGTACGAATTAAAGGGCCAAAAACCCTGAAGAAGTCTGAAGAAATCCCCAAGGATGCTTCACCAGAGAAAGCTCCAATGCCAGCCTTCACTCGAGTTCCCAAAAAGTCTCGGACTGGAAGCACAGCATTCTCAATGTCTGACCTAACTGGGCCAGAAAGGGAGGATGATCTTGGCCAGAAAAATCGAGAAGCCTCCATGCAAATCGTCGCAGTTCCAACACCAACAAATATCCCAGGTAACGATTTCTCTGCCGATACTTCTAGGAAAAGTGATTTGTTGGAATCACTGCTGGAAAACCAGGACCCACCTCTAGAAGGTGTGGTAGAAGAACTAATAAGTCCGGAAGAAGAAAAGGAGGATCTGACTCCGGTCAGCCATGGGTTGGAACGCATTGCGGAAGGAGAAGGAGGAGAAGAAGAAGGAACAGATGCCATACCGAAAGCCACTGAAAAAGTTGTAGAAGAGGAAGAAATCGCTGACTCGGAAGAAGCCGAGGAAGAAGAAGAGAAAGAAGAAACCAGAAACGGAGAGACCGATCTAGAAGAAGCTGAGAAGAACAAGGATACCACCACCAACAACACAGAAGAAAACCCTCTGGATGCCAGAAAAGATGTCATGGAAGAAGCTGCTGAGATGGCACACACAGTCCTATCATCCTTGAAGAAAAAGGTTCTAGAAGAAACTGAAAGTCTAGCTGTTATGATTGGAAAACTAAAAGAAACAAGGAAAAGAAAGGAGGTTAAGGATGCTGGAGGACCCAGCAACAAAAAGAAAAAATTGTATGCCAAAGAAAAAGGGAAGAAAGTGATCCCCACAAGGAGGTTGATAGATGAAAATACTGATGATGACGTTGAAGAGGTTCCTGCTGATGAAGGAAAGAAGAAGAAGAAGGCCCTGAAAACAGCCAAGAACACCGTGAGTGTCACTTACGACAATGTGTCGTTTCACTCAGCAAACGGTGCAAAAAGGTGGGAGTTTGTGTATCAAAGAACGGCGTACCCAGAGAAGACACTATCGTCGGAGCTGCTTGGGCTAGAGGCCATTATACAGCTCCTGGAGAAGGCAGAATTAATGAGAACCGTCTCAAACATTGGTAATCACTATCCCCTCTTGGTTAAGGAGTTTGTTGCAAATTTTCCTACCACGTTTGGTACCCCAGATGCTCCAGAGTTTGATAAGATATATGTCAGAGGCATTCGCTTTGACATCTCCACTGACATTATCAATGAATTCTTGGGGAGGAAGAAGGTTCGATCTATGCCACCACCCGACCTCAACAAAGTCCTCCGAGAGATCACCGGAGATAAAAGCAGGACTTGACCGACCAAAGGTACTGTGGCAGCATCAGACCTGACGTCCAAATACTCCATTCTCTTCCGGATTGGAGTGGAAAATTGGGCGCCCTCGACCCACGCATGATCTATCAAACCTGAGCTGGCAATACTGATCTACCAAATAGGTACTGGATCTAAATTTGACTTTGGACAATTTGTGATTGATCATCTTGTTCGCCATGCTAGATCTCTTGCTGTGAAAATTCCCATAGCCTTTCCATCCCTTATCTCTGAATTACTTGTACATCAACACCCTTGAGTGTTGAAAACATCGCATAAGGTGGGCAAAAGAGGAGGACTGATTGTGGTGAGCCACAAGTTGTTTGAAGGGAAGCATGCTCCTGATCTTGTCAGGCCGGAAGCCAAGGCAAAGACCAGTAAAGCCACAAGTGTCGTCCCTCTAACCAGGACCACCAGCAGAGATGCCGTCATGCTCGAACGAGAAATTGCTGTGCTTGACGAGGACATTGTAAATTTAAAGAGTGCTCTGAAGCACCTCTCGCAGCGCCGAACTCACTGCGCCAACCTGCTGCAATTCATGTCTCCTCCAGGCTCTGAAGATGATAACACAAATGATCCAGAAGAAGCTACCCAAGAAGCCTCCACAGAAGCAACAGAGACTGCAAGTTCCAGCAGTAGCTCTATTTAAAATTTCATGAAATTCTCTGACTCTTGAACCACTGAACAACTTTTATTTCTGTAATATTTGGTAAACAATGTATCACGCTTACTCTCGACAGCTGATTGAGAGCAAGTGTGAGTTATGTTTGGATTTATTTTGCTTATTTCCCGGATTTGTGACATTATTTGTTTATATGTTGACTCTTTTTGAGCCAGCAAGGGGGAGTAAGATAGATATAGATATACGCGCGCGCGATGATACAAGAAAGATAGAGACGACGCGACGACACAGAGACGACGCAATGATACGCGCGACACAAGACTGCCGATCGACGAGACAACAAATGCGACGCAGAATGCGACGAAGAATGTTGTCCTTAAAAATAGCCAAAGGGGGAGATTGTAGTTACGACGGTTTTAGAGATTGGCTGATTTTTAAAAGAACTGAAAAAACATGTTACGAAGAATGTCGAAGCATCTTCTACGACATCTTGTGTAACATTGTTGACGGCGTCTCGGCAAACATCCTGATCGTCAGAAATCAGGAAAGTGCAAATTCGGCAGAAAAACAAGAAGGCGATTAGGAAAGTGCAGAACGACTCCTAATCTGAAAAGAAGAAAGACGGCGATTAAGAGGAAACCCATTAGGGTTAGTACTCATCCACGATTGCTATAAAAGCTTAGGCTACCCCTTTAGCAATTGTGTGGTTCTTTATTTGTTTCCTAACAACAATTTGCAAGGTTCTTAGACGTGAAGGTTTGCGGGCTGAGAAATTGCATATTGAGCTAAGGATATTGTGCATCACATAACTATAGAGAGTTAGGTGATTGAGGGTTTACTGAAGTCGTTAGTTGAAGACTGCACGCAACCACCAAGCTTGAAGAAGACTTGAAGACGACAGAGCAAGGCGATTGCTCGAAGAGTGGAATCATAACGTAGCATAAAGTATAGATCTAGGAGTGATCACAGGTACCTGTATGTTCTGACGGATTACTGATAAGTGAAATCTTTCCACTAGGCTGAGAGCCCCCAGACGTAGGTGACGTTGCACCGAACTGGGTAAACAATCTGCTGTGTCATTACTTATAGCTTTATATTTACTGTCCTGCATTATCTACGCAAGAAGTCAGACACAACGTTATAGCATTCTGTGTAACATTGTGTGTGGCATCTTGCACGACTAGCTGATAAGAATTTCAATAGAGACCATTAATAAGCAATGCTTCCCCATAACAAAATTTCTTTCTACAAATCTTGAAAAGATCATTGTCAATAATAAAATTGAAACCTTCAATGTCTAAAACAGAAATAGAAATAATGTCTTTACGGAAAGAGGGCACACAATAAACATTGTTCAAAATCAAAAGAGGTCCTGACGGGAGACTGAGATGAACGACCCATACGGTTGCTGCCATGACACTCTTGCCATCTGCAACCCGTATGTCCGCTTCATCGCCAACCAAATCTCGTCTACTTTCCAGCACCTGCACATCAACACAAATGTGAGATTGCGATCCGGAATCTAGCACCCAACAAGAGTTAGTAGACAAATTTACTTCAATGAAATAAATACCTGAAGCGCTAGTCCTATTGGCCTTCTTCTACTCCTCTAGGAACTTCTTGCAGTCCCTCTTCCAGTGACCATGCTGATCGCAGAAGAAGTAGATGGCGTCCTTCACGTCCAACTTGGCCTTGCCCTTGACCTTGAGCGCGGACTTGTCCTTATGAACCTCAGGATCCTTCCATTTCCCGTCAGTCGCTTTGGAAGACTTGACCGAGCTCCCACCAGTTCTCTTGAAACTGTTGACCCCTTTGACCATCATCACCTCTTTGGTTTTACCCTTGAGGTTTATCTCAGCAGATACAAGCATGTCGTGCAGCTCTGTGTTGGTCTTGTGCATGTCATGCCTGTTGTAGTTCATGATGAACCCATCATACATGGAAGGGAGAGTTGACAGGATCATATAGACCTTCAACTCACCAGTGAACGCGTCACCCATGCTAGCTAGGTGCTCGAACTGACCCTTCATTTTCAGCACATGACGGCTGACAGACTCTCCAGATGGCATCTTGGTGAACATCAAGCCCTTGACATACTTGAACTTTTCGGTTCTAGCCTTCTCTTTGAACATCTCCTTGAGTTGTTCCATTATGGAGAATGAGTTCCCACTAAGATCCATTCGTTGTTTCTGGAGATCAGCCTCCATCGTGCTCAGCATGAGGCATCCCATGTCGAGCGAGTCGTTGAGGAGCTTTTGATGAGCGTCCCTAACACTCCTCGTGGAACCCGCATCTGGCACTGGGGGTATTGGCTTATCAAGCACATGTTCCTTCCTCTTGTGTTTGAGTACAATTCTCAAATTACTCTCCCAGACGAACAAGTTCGTTCCGCTAAGTTTCTCATTGTCCAAGATCGACCTTAATGACAACGTGTGTGCTTGGCTCGCTGCCATTATCTACACATATCAATAAATTCAACTTAGACTCTGAATTTATTTATAAAGATTTGTTGCAAAACCTTGGCCATTTTGATCCTTCGCAAGAATCAAGAACCAAGACCCTTGATTCACCCTCTTGAAGTGAGCTAATGCATCAAAACTTCAATTAGGTTATGTAGGTAGAAATTGTAGAGTTTTAGAGCGTTCTAAATCATCGAGATAGCGGAAGCCTTTAACAAAAGCAACTCCAAACCTTGTCGAAGAATATGAACCATTAAATCTCAAAGCAAAATCTATTCCATAAGAAATTTACCTTTAGGTCTTTGTTGAATCAATAAAGAAGAAATATGAGGTCTTCTTCTCTAGAGCAAGTCCACACCAAGGGGATGATCTTCAAGATCCTTCACTTAATGCCTACTAGAACAATTAAGTGAAGAACAAGAGAGAAAAAAGAGAGAGCAAGAGAGAGTAGCCGACCAAGGAGAGAGAGAGGAGCTTGTGAGTGAGTGATTAATTCCCTTAGATATTTCTCTACTTCATCAACTTATAAGCATGGGTCTAAAAGGTGAAAGCATGGGTTTAAAGGTGTCATTACCCATACCCCTTAAATCACTCACCTCTTAATCAACAATCACCAACTAAGCATGTGTGTGTATGGCCCCACCCTTGGACCCACCAAGGTGGCCGGCCAAGTGGGCTTATTGGGCCCAAAATGGACCCTTGTTGGGCCGGTCACGTGACCTCATGGGGCGAGCCCAATGGGCTCGCCGCCCATGTGGTTGCGTGCTGTGTCTAAAAGTTGCCCGACCCTATTTGTCGTTACTTATCAAACAAAGTTCGACGCGACATCGACGAAAAGTCTCAGTTTTCTCGATTCGCTAATTATTCTCTCAATCCGAACCTATGTTCTCGATATCGTGACAAGCTATCGCATTTGAATATGTTCATGGCCTAATCTACGAAACACTATTCAAAGCGGTTCGTCTGATATCAATCACCTTATGATATTTATGATATGATTCCGGGATCCCTCATCCTTATGACAAGCAGAACTATTTGATTGAGAACCATCCTCATACTGGTCGCTTCTATTGAAGCGTATCTTGACCAGGGACTCGTTAAGTGTGATCCGTACAGATTTATGGTTCTACTACTTTAGTGGTCATAAATCAGATCATGCTTAACATATTACTTCAACACATAAGTCATACAAATCCGTTTTATTTATTACAAACTATGATAAATATACATAAACTTTTATAGACTACTAGCAATTGGACTAGAGCACAAAAAAGCTATCAATCTCCACTTGCCCCTAGTTTAAATCTAAGTCCTAGTCTATACCCATTGACCTCACATGTTTATCATGTTTTGCTTGAGGAAGAGCCTTGGTCAAGGGGCCGGCTGTGTTATCATCAGATGCAACGTAGTGGATCTTCACGTCACCTCTAGCAACTATGTCGCGGATGATGTGATACTTCCTGAGTACATGTTTAGATCTGTCATGTGCCCTGGGTTACTTAGCTTGCGCAATGACCCCGGTGTTGTCACAATATAAGTCTACTGGGTTAGATGGGTGAAAGAGATAACCACGGGTTCCAAACGATGAATATCATGCAGCGGACTTTATGTAACCGTGGTGATCGAAAAAATACTTGATCCTAATGCTATTTGAACATGTTATAAACATAGTTAAAGATCTGATATTTACCTCTTGTAATCGACAAGAACACAAGTGTAGTGTTCTCTCTATCAAGTCCACATAAGCACACAACCGAAATGGTTTTTCACTCAATCTTTTGCTAGCAATTTTTGAGAGAAAACTAGAGAAATAATGGAGGTAGAGAGAGTGAGGGAAATCGGCAATAAGGCAGAGAGAGAGGAGAGGTGGTTGCTAAAAAAATCAAAGGATAAAATAAATAAGATATTATGTGATTTTTAATTTGAAATTAAATTGAATTTCAAAATATAAATTGCATTATCTATCCTTTTAATCCTTCTTATTTGCATTTGACCCCTCTCTTATCTTAAATCCCTAAATGGGCTTTAAGCCCATTTAACTAAAACCCAAATTAAACCCATTAACTTGAGTTCTAATTTCGGTTTAGTCAAAACGGCTCAATTTCCTCGAATTGATTTCTTCAACCATCTGGTTAAAACCTTAGGCCAGAAAACTAACGAATTATTCTCAACTCTCATCCATAATTATTGTCATGTATTGTGCTGAATGCGTGTGACCCTCTAGGCTCACGAATAATTGGCAGACTGGTAAAATTACCATTTTACCCTTTCCATCATAAGTGGCCTCTAGCAAGACATTATGATTATCCAATATTCGTGATTATCGATTATTTGACTTAACCTGTTATCGTACATGTCACTGTCCTTTTATCAAACCGATATCCAGATTGATCAATAGGCATAGAACGGTCATCCTAATTTATCAATCACTGTTTCTTGATATCTGAGATGACTGAAACCTGATACTAAGTTATCACCTGCATGACCATGCTATTACTTCAATCATACTCATCAAGTGGCCTAAACGGATATCTTTCTCATACCGAAGTATGAGTGATAAATCCCTCAGACACCTTTCGAGTTCACTAGTGCAATAAATGCCAAAGCCAATCGAAGCCGTTATAGCTACCCTTTTATAGATAACGTTAGACTAGGTCAAACTTAGGTATTTATTACATAGTGTACACAAAGACTCCTTGGTCTTAGGATATAATGACAAGTTACGATATGTGAGTATCTCATGACTGGATCTATGCAGCATACTCACAATCGGGTTGTCCGATATCATAGACCTGATGATATCTATGATATAACTCCGGCACTTCTTTGCCATGATCAGTAGAGCGTGATCACAAGGAGTTAGTCTCATACAGATTGCTTCAGAAGAAGCTTAGCTGATCAGGGACTCTATCGAATGCAACTCTTTCTGATCTATAGTTCTACTATAAGTGATTATACACATTATGACATAGATCAAATCACATTAGATATATTAATACAACACATTAGTAATATTCTGCCTTTTATTATGTAGAATAATGATGTCCGTTACAATATAGATTGAAGAATTATTTTGGACTAGGGTACAAACCTAACAATCTCCCACTTGCCCCTAGTTCCAACTTAAGTTCCAATCTACCCCCATAGACTTCACGTGCGCCTTATGCTTAGGCTGCGGTAAAGCCTTTGTCAGGGGATCAGCAACATTGTCATCAGTCGGTACATAAGCAATCTCCACATCACCGTTATCAATATACTCTCTGATAATGTGATACTTCCTCTGTATGTGTTTAGTTCTGTTGTGGAATCTAGGCTCTTGAGCTAATGCTATGGCCCCAGTTTTGTCACACAACAAGCTTACCGGATCAGATGCTCGCGGCATTACATCTAATCCGGTTAGAAAGCTTCTAACCCATACGACTTCCTTAGCTGCTTCTGCTGCAGCTATGTACTCAGCCTCTGTTGTAGAATCGGCAGTTGTAGCTTCCTTGAAGCTCTTCCAGCTGAATGCTCCGCCATTTAACACGAATACAAATCCTGCTTGTGATTTGAAATCATCAGGATCTATCTGAAAGCTAGCATCAACATATCCTTTGACTGCTAGTTCTCCATCCTTCCCACCATACACTAGGAATGCGTCTTTAGTTCTCCTTAGATACTTAAGGATACTCTTGACAGCAGTCCAGTGTTCCTGGCCTGGGTTAGATTGATATTTACTGGTGCAGCTTAATGCGAACGAGACGTCTGTACTCGTGCAAATCATAGCATACATGATGGATCCCACAGCCGAAGCATATGGGATCTTACTCATTTTGCTTAGCTCATCAGGAGTCTTAGGACTCTATTGTTTGCTAAGCTTAATGTCATGCCACATGGGTAGGTATCCCTTCTTAGAATCGAGCATTGAGAATTTTCTCGACACCTTATCTATATAAGTGCTCTGACTCAGGCCCAATATTCTCTTGGGTCGATCACTGTAGATCTTGATGCCCAAAATGAAAGCAGCATCACCTAAGTCCTTCATCGAGAAGCATTTCCCTAACCAAGCTTTAACTTCAAGCAGGATTTGTAGGGTTTTGGAGCGTTCTAGATCGTCATCGTGATAGCGGAAGCAATAAAAAGATAATCTACTCCAAACCTTGTCCAAGAACATTTAAACCATTAAATCCCAAAGAAAAATCTATTCCACAAGATGTTTACCTTTAAGTCTTGTTTGAATCGATAAAGAAGAACGTTCGGATCTTCTTCTCTAAAGCAAGTCCACACCAAGAGGATGATCTTCAAGATCCTTCACGTAATTGCCTACCAGAACAATTAAATGAAGAACAAGAGAGCAAGATGGAGGAGAAGAACAAGGGGTGGCCGGCCACACAAGAGAGAGAGAGAGAGGTTTTGTGTGTGTTTTGTGATTAAATGATTAATGAATCAAAGTCTTGCATTTAATCCATCATCCAACTCACAAGTATGGGTTTAAAATGATTGGTATGGGCTTAAAGGTGCTTTAACCCATACCCCTTAAATCACTCACCTCTTAATCCACAACCACCAACTAAGCATGGTGTTGTGTGGCCCCCACAATGGCCCCACCAAGTGGGCCGGCCATATGGCCTTATTGGGCCCTTATTGGGCCGGCCATGAGGCTTCATGGGCCGAGCCCAATGGGCCCTCCCGTGTTGTCTCATGCCGCGTCCAAAAGTTTCCCGACTTTTTTGTCGTTACTTATCAAACAAAGTCCGACGCGATATCGACGAAAAACTCAATTTTTCTTGATTCGCTAATTATTCTCTCAAACCGAACCTATGGCACAAAACCTCCAGTTTTGTCCATATACTTCTCCTTAAGAAACATCCATGTTTCCTTGTCTCAAGTTATCCGTCTTGTATGTGTGTGACCCTCTAGGCTCATGCCACCGTTGGCAGATCGGCGCAAGACTCGCTCTTGCCCGATCCATCATAAGTGGTCTCTAGTAAAACATTATGATTACCCAAGGTGCACGATGATCGATGATTCGACTTAACCTTTGTGCGTACAAGTCACCATCCTTTTATCTCTAGATATCCCGATTGATCTCAAGGCATAGAGTCGTCTCCCTTGTTCAATCAATCATTGTTACTTGATATGCGAGATGACTGAGGACTGATAACCCGTATCATTTGCATGGCCATGCTTTTCCTCTCAGTCAGTCTCCATCAAGAGGCCTTCTAACGGATATCTTTCCCATACCATAGTATGAGGGATAAATCCCTTAGCCGTCTTTCGTGTCACATATGCAACCCGTTCCGCCACCCAATCATGCCCTTCATAGCAATCCTTTTACAGAAAGCGTTTGGCGCAAGTTAAAGCCGTACGTTCATTGCATAGTGATCACAAAGACTCCTCGGTCTAAGGATATCGTGACAAGCTATCGCATTTGAATATGTTCATGGCTTAATCTATGAAAACACTATTCAAAGCGGGTCGTCTGATATCAATCACCTCATGATATCTATGATATGATTCCGGGATCCCTCATCCCTATGACAAGTAGAACTACGTCATTGAGAACCATCCTCATACTGGTCGCTTCTATGGAAGCATATATTGATCAGGGACTCGTTAAGTGTGATCCGTACAGATTTATGGTTCTACTACTTTAGTGGTCATAAATCAGATCATGCTTAACATATTACTTCAACACATAAGTAATATAAAGCCGTTTATATTTATACATTACAAACGATGATATTTGTACATAGACGTTTACAGGCTAATACCAATTGGACTAGGGCACAAATGCTATCAATCTCCCACTTGCCCTTAGTTCCAATCTAAGTCCCAGTCTATACCCATTGACCTAACATGTTTCTCATGTTTATCTTGAGGAAGAGCCTTGGTCAATGGGTCGGCTGTGTTATCATCAGTTGCAACGTATTGGATCTTCACGTCACCTCTAGCAACTATGTCGCGGATGATGTGATACTTTCTGAGTACATGTTTGGATCTGTTATGTGCCCTGGGTTCCTTAGCTTGCGCAATAGCCTCGGTGTTGTCACAATATAAGTCTACTGGGTTAGACGGGTTTTTAATTACACCTAACCCAGCCATGAAACTCCTGATCCATACAGCCTCTTTCGCCGCCTCACATGCGGCAATGTACTCAGCTTCCGTTGTAGAGTCGGCAATGGTATCTTGCTTCTTGCTTTTCCAGCTGAATGCTCCACCGTTCAACATAAACACATATCCCAACTGACTCTTAGAGTCATCGGGGTCTGTCTGAAAACTAGCATCGACATATCCTTTGACGACGAGATCATCATTTCTGCCCCCGTATACAAGAAAGGCGTCCTTGGTTTTTCTCAAATATTTGAGAATCGCCTTGACAGCGATCCAGTGTGCCTCACCGGGTTTGGATTGATGTCTACTGGTACAGCTTAGGGCAAACGAGACATCCGGTCTCGTGCATATCATGGCATACATTATGGACCCTATAGCCGAAGCATATGGGATCTCATTCATTCTTGCTAGCTCTGCAGGTGTCTCAGCACTCTGCTTCTTGCTAAGCTTTACGCCATGACGCATGGGCAGCAATCCTTTCTTTGAATCTTGCATTGAGAATCGTCTCAACACCTTGTCTATATAAGTGCTTTGACTTAAGCCCAAGACCCGCTTGGCACGGTCTCTATATATCTTGATTCCCAAGATGTAAGAGGCCTCGCCTAAGTCCTTCATTGCGAAACACTCACCTAACCAAGTCTTCGTTAAGAGCAAGGTAGGGACGTCGTTTCCAATGAGCAGTATGTCATCAACATAAAGCAATAAAAAGATTATATTGCTCCCACTTGCCTTTTTATATACGCAAGGTTCATCATCGTTCTTGACGAAGCCAAACCGTTTTACTACTTCATCAAAACGCTGATTCCAACTCCGAGATGCTTGCTTCAAACCATAGATTGATTTGAGCAACTTGCAAATCTTTCCCTTATTCTTTGGATCCTCAAAACCCTCAGGCTGAGACATATAAACGTCCTCAGCTAAACTCCCGTTGAGGAAGGCGGTTTTGACATCCATTTGCCATATCTCATAGTTGTGATATGCTGCTATGGCAAGAAGAATGCGGATAGATTTGACCATAGCTACTGGAGAAAAGGTCTCTTCATAGTCAATTCCGTGGATTTGTCTATAGCCTTTTGCTACCAGTCTCGCTTTATAGGTCTGAGGTTTGCCATCCATGTCAATCTTTATTTTAAAGATCCATTTACACCCTATGACCTTAACATCAGGGGTATGATCTACCAAGTCCCACACTTGATTATCTGACATGGATTGCATTTCTTCCCTCATGGCTTCCAGCCATTTCTCAGAGTCGGTTCCGTCCAAAGCGTCTCGAAAGGTAGCTGGATCATTGTCCACTAGTACTAAACCATCACCCTCAGTTACTAAGAAACCGTATCTGACAGGTGCATGACTTATCCTTTCAGAGCGCCTCGGACCGTCCTCATTAACTGTAGCTATTGGTTCTTGCTCAATGACCACTTCTGGCTCTACCTCTTCTAGTGGGTCTTCTCGTGGTTCCCGAGTGACCATCTCATCTAGAACTTCATCAAGATGAATAGCCCTCCCACTGACTGTCTTGGAAATGAACTCTTTTTCCAAGAACGTCCCACCTCGAGCGACAAAAACTTTATTTTCGCTCGGTTTGTAGAAGTAGTATCCTTTTGTTTCTTTTGGATATCCGACGAAAGTGCATTTATCTGATCTTGGTTCGAGCTTGGTTGCAAGCAACCTTTTAACATAAGCCTCACAACCCCAGATTTTAAGGAAGGACAAAACGGGTTCCTTCCCGTACCATTTTTCAAATGATGTCCCTTCCACTGCTTTCGACGGAGCCCTATTTATTATGAAAGCGGCCGTTTGCAGAGCATAACCCCAGAAGGAGATCGGGAGATCAGTGAGACTTAACATTGTTCGAACCATATCTAACAATGTTCGATTCCTCCGTTCGGACACACCATTAAGTTGCGGTGTTCCTGGCGGAGTCCACTAAGATAGTATTCCACCTTCAGTAAGATAACTAAGAAACTCTTCGGATAAGTATTCTCCACCCCGATCAGAACGGAGTGCCTTGATACTCTTTCCGAGTTGGTTTTCTACTTCAGTCCTAAACTCTTTGAATTTATCAAAAGCTTCGGACTTATGTCTCATGAGATAGACATAACCATATCTACTGAAATCGTCAGTAAATGTGATAAAGTAGCCTAAACCACCTCTGGCATGCGTACTCATTGGTCCACATACGTCTGAATGTATTAGACCCAATAAGTCACCTGCCCTCTCACCTAAACCAGTGAAGGGCGCTTTAGTCATCTTGCCCATCAAACAAGCTTCGCATCTTTCAATCGCTTGGAATTCGAATTGACTTAGAAGTCCGCGCTTATGAAGCGCTGAGATGCGTTTCTCATTTATGTGACCTAGACGACAATGCCAGATAAGAGTTTGGTCTAAATCATTAGTTTTAAACCTCTTAGCATTTACATTATAGAGCATGTTGGATTTCGAGTTTTGCATATTCAATATGTATAATCCTCCAACAGTGCGAGCATTGCCATAATATATGTTGTTGCGCATAATATCAAAAAACCCGTTCTTAATATTGAAATAATAACCTTCTTTCTCAAGAAGAGAAATTGAGATAATATTCCTGCTGAAAGCAGGTACGCAAAAAACATCATTAAGTTCAATTACAAGCCCACTAGGCAAAGCAAGGTTCACAGAACCCACGGCAGTTGCGGCAACTCTGGTATTGTTCCCAACTCTTAGGTCCACCTCGCTTTCCCCCATATCTCTTCTACTGTGTAACACCTGCACATTGGCACAGATATGAGACTCAGCTCCAGTATCTAGTACCCAGGTATTTATTGTAGAAAGATATAGCTCTAATGGGATACCTGATGAAGTGGCGGCCCCACCGCCCTTCTTCTGATCCTCCTTCAGCTGCTGACAGTCTTTCTTCCAATGACCAGGCTTTTGACAGTAGAAACAGACCGACTCCTTTGCCTTCCCTTTGCCTTGTACGGGCATGTGAGGTCTAGGAATAAATGGTCGTCTGTTCCTCCCTGCGAGGTGTCTTGGGCCTTTACCCTTGCCACCAACAGCTTTGAAGCTGGGTCCCTTCTTGACCATGAAGACATTTTTGGACGAACTGCCCCTTATGCTCTTCTCGGCAGTTACTAGCATGCTGTGCAACTCCGACACGGTCTTGTGCATATCATGCATGTGATAGTTCATGACGAACCCACCATATGCATGAGGAAGGGATTGCAGAACAAAATCCGCAGCCATTTCCTTTTCCATAGACATACCGATACTAGTCATATGGTCAAAATGCCCCTTCATCTGTAGGACGTGAGGACCTACGGAGCTGCCTGCTGACATTTTGCAGGCTATGAGTTCTCGGAGAACAGTGTATTTTTCAATACGTACTTTCTCCTTGAACATATCCTTGATCTGTGCAAACATTGCAAACGGATCATGGGATAGCTCCATCAACTGCTTTTGGAGGTCCGCCTCCATGCAGCCCAGCATGACACACGCAACGTCGATAGAGTCGCTAAGGTGTTTCTAGTACGCATCCTTAACGACCCTCGTTGCGTTGGCAGCTGGCTCCTCAGGGATAGCCTTATCAAGGACGTACTCCCTGCGTTCCATTTTTAACACAAGTCGTAAATTTCTGTCCCAGTCTAGATAATTTGTCCCGTTGAGTTTACACTTCTCGAGTATAGTCCTCAATGACAAATTAGACGAGTTCGTTGAATTACTAGCCATTTCTACACGAAGAAAGTAAATTTAATCAGAATGTTTGAATAAATTTACGAAGATCCGAATTAAACACCAACCATTAGATTCTAAAATTTAGAATCTTTAAACCAAGATCCCTTATTCGTCATTTGAAGTGCGCTAAGGCGCACCGCTCCAATTGACTTATTTAGGTAGGACATCCTGTCCAATTACAACCCGTGTAACTCTTAGTCAGGGTATGTGTAAAACACACGGCTTACCCTTCCGATGCCCCAGCTCGACCTCAGGCCAAGAATCGTGGTTGAGTCAACCAACTTTCACTAACGAGTTAACTTTGTGCAGATGCTCCGCTAAGGCGCACGACATCCCACAAAGTTTACCATTCCCATCTAGAACCCATTCGATCGATGCTCCGCTAAGGCGCACGACACCGATAAAATGTTTCTACATGGGTGTGAATTTGGGTGGCATCTCACTTGACTCAAATTAACTTGTAATTTGGTTGTGTTTAATAATTCGAAAGTATTTGGCACAATTACGAACCCATCATCAACAACCCGTGTTGTGACGTTTCTAATTGTATCACATACTATCTTCATTTGAATCCGTCATTTGCAACCCGTGCAAACACGTTTCAAATTTGAACTCATCCATCACAACCCGTGTGATGATAGTTCACAACGCTTTAAACATGCAAACAATTAAAGTTGATTTTAATCTTTGCATGTGAGGTGATCGCTTATAAACTTATAAACTAATCATGCAAGCATGCAATTAATTAAATAATTCAAGCTAGCATCTATAAACCGTTAAATATGCATTTTATAGCCCATCCTAATCTTAGGATTCTACGAGTCTTCATATCTTCTCGTCTTTCTCATTCGGGCTCCCACTAGCTCTTGGACTTCCTCCAAGACCGTCATCATGCTCGATTTTCTATCCTTCTTGTCTTTGAGTAATAATTACAATTAATACTCGGTTCGTAGACAGGATAAAAAATAATTACACTTTATGGGCTCTAATAAAAGAATAATTACACGCTAACACTAACGGTATGCAAACCGTGAAAGCGATAAATCTAATGGGCTACTAATGCATCATACATTTCATCACATCATCCAACATGTTATCACACAAACATGTTATCAAATAATATGCAATAATTCCGGTTTTAATTTTGCCAAGTTGCTTGGTCGGGTTTATCGAAACTAGACCTTTTCGAAAAACGGTTTATCGAAACCGATCAAATTTTGAAAGTTTTCAAAATATTGGATCGCGAGTTCGTGACATGGATCAAACACCACACACAAACCAAGTCGGGCCAAGCCAATGGGCCGAGGGCCCATTGGGCCGAGCCCAACTATGCACGGCCCGGTCCAAGGCCGGCTTGCCGCCACTCTCGGCCTCGGCCAAGAGTGGGGACGGGCCCGGTCACCGCCGGCCTAACCGGCCTCCGGTGACCTCCGTCCGGTACCTCCGATCCGGCTCCCCGAGAGTCTCTTCTCGGACCCGACAAATCCAATAATTTCCGAAAAATTCCAAATTTAATATATTTTTCAAAAACAACATATTTCATGCAAATTTCCCAAAAAGCATTAAAACCATGTTATCAACATTTGGCATGCATATAATCACAAAACCGAAATAAATTCAACAAGACAAAGATTAAGAGGGTAACCAACCCTCTGATACCACTGTAGGGTTTTGGAGCGTTCTAGATCGTCATCGTGATAGCGGAAGCAATAAAAAGATAATCTACTCCAAACCTTGTCCAAGAACATTTAAACCATTAAATCCCAAAGCAAAATCTATTCCACAAGATGTTTACCTTTAAGTCTTGTTTGAATCGATAAAGAAGAACGTTCGGATCTTCTTCTCTAAAGCAAGTCCACACCAAGAGGATGATCTTCAAGATCCTTCACTTAATTGCCTACCAGAACAATTAAATGAAGAACAAGAGAGCAAGATGGAGGAGAAGAACAAGGGGTGGCCGGCCACACAAGAGAGAGAGAGAGGTTTTGTGTGTGTTTTGTGATTAAATGATTAATGAATCAAAGTCTTGCATTTAATCCATCATCCAACTCACAAGTATGGGTTTAAAGTGATTGGTATGGGCTTAAAGGTGCTTTAACCCATACCCCTTAAATCACTCACCTCTTGATCCACAACCACCAACTAAGCATGGTGTTGTGTGGCCCCCACAATGGCCCCACCAAGTGGGCCGGCCATATGGCCTTATTGGGCCCTTATTGGGCCGGCCATGAGGCTTCATGGGCCGAGCCCAATGGGCCCTCCCGTGTTGTCTCATGCCAAGTCCAAAAGTTTCCCGACCTTTTTGTCGTTACTTATCAAACAAAGTCCGACGCGATATCGACGAAAAACTCAATTTTTCTTGATTCGCTAATTATTCTCTCAAACCGAACCTATGGCACAAAACCTCCAGTTTTGTCCATATACTTCTCCTTAAGAAACATCCATGTTTCCTTGTCTCAAGTTATCCGTCTTGTATGTGTGTGACCCTCTAGGCTCATGCCACCGTTGGCAGATCGGCGCAAGACTCGCTCTTGCCCGATCCATCATAAGTGGTCTCTAGTAAAACATTATGATTACCCAAGGTGCACGATGATCGATGATTCGACTTAACCTTTGTGCGTACAAGTCACCATCCTTTTATCTCTAGATATCCCGATTGATCTCAAGGCATAGAGTCGTCTCCCTTGTTCAATCAATCATTGTTACTTGATATGCGAGATGACTGAGGACTGATAACCCGTATCATTTGCATGGCCATGCTTTTCCTCTCAGTCAGTCTCCATCAAGAGGCCTTCTAACGGATATCTTTCCCATACCATAGTATGAGGGATAAATCCCTTAGCCGTCTTTCGTGTCACATATGCAACCCGTTCCGCCACCCAATCATGCCCTTCATAGCAATCCTTTTACAGAAAGCGTTTGGCGCAAGTTAAAGCCGTACGTTCATTGCACAGTGATCACAAAGACTCTTTGGTCTAAGGACGTCGTGACAAGCTATCGCATCTGAATATGTTTATGGCTTAATCTATGAAAACACTATTCAATGCGGGTCGTCCGATATCAATCACCTCATGATATTTATGATATGGTTCCAGGATCCCACATCCTTATAACAAGTAGAACTACGTCATTAAGAACCATCCTCATACTGGTCGCTTTCAAGGAAGCATAGGTTGACCAGGGACTCGTTAAGTGTGATCCGTATAGATTTATGGTTCTACTACTTTAGTGGTCATAAATCAGATCATGCTTAACATATTACTTCAACACATAAGTAATATAAAGCCGTTTATATTTATACATTACAAACGATGATATTTGTACATAGACGTTTACAGGCTAATACCAATTGGACTAGGGCACAAATGCTATCAGGATTGGGATGTCATTCCTGATGATCAGTATGTCATCGACATATAGCACTAGGAATACTATTTTACTCCCACTCGCTTTCTTATATACGCAAGGCTCACTTTTGTTTTTGATAAAACCGAATTCCCTTACGGCTTCATCAAAACCAATGTTCCAACTCCGTGAAGCTTGCTTTAATCCATAAATGGACCTAAGCAGCTTACAAATCTTTCCGAGATTCTCTGGATCAACAAAACCCTCGGGCTGTGTCATATACACATCCTCTTTTAAGTTCCCGTTAAGGAAGGCGGTTTTGACGTCCATCTGCCATATCTCATAGTCGTAGTATGCTGCTATGGCTAGAATGATCTGGATAGATTTGACCATAGCCACAGGTGAGAAAGTCTCGTCATAATCGATACCTTCGATTTGGCGATAACCTTTCGCAACCACTCTAGCTTTATAGGTCTGAGGTTTTCCATCCATGTCGGTCTTAATTTTATAGACCCATTTGCAACCGATGGGTTTTATCCCAGGGGTTTGATCCACCAAGTTCCAGACTTGGTTATCTGACATGAATTTCATTTCCTCATTCATGGTGTTCTGCCGTTTTTCGGAGTCTGGACTGGCCAAAGCTTGTCTGTAGGTTTCTGGATCATCCTGATCCACCAACATCAAGTCATTTCCTTCAGTGGCTAGGAAGCCATATCTGATAGGAGCTTGACGAGATCTCTCAGACCTTCTTGGACCATCTGGAATGGGTGTCGGGATTGGTTCTTGATCAATGACCTCTTCTGGTTCCTGTATTTCTACATTCGGCGTAGTGGGTTGCTCCGTATCTTCTTAAATTTCTTCAAGATGCACGGCACTCCCACTAGCTCTTTTGGAAATAAATTCCTTTTCCAAAAATACCCCTCCTCGAGCAACAAAAACTTTGGTCTCGCTGGATTTGTAGAAATAGTACCCCCTTGTTTCTTTAGGGTACCCCACAAAGACACATTTGTCTTATTTGGGTTCGAGCTTATCGCCTAGCAAACGCTTGACGTAAGCTTCACATCCCCAAATCTTAAGGAAAACTAATAAGGGTTTCTTCCCGTTCCATACTTCGTATGGAGTGCTTTCCACTGCCTTTGTAGGAGCCCGATTCAATATGAATGCGGCCTTTTCTAGGGCATAGCCCCAAAAGGAGATAGGGAGGTCAGCCTGACTAATCATTGATCGAACCATGTCAAGCAAGGTCCGATTTCTCCGTTCGGATACACCATTCATTTGAGGTGTTCCAGGCGGAGTCAATTCAGAGATGATCCCACACTCCTTTAAATGACTGTGAAAATCTTGGTCTAAGTACTCACCGCCTTGGTCAGATCGAAGCGCCTTTATACTTTTACCAAGCTGGTTCTGTGCTTCCTTCTGGAACTCTTTGAACTTGTCAAAGGTTTCCGATTTATGTCTCATAAGATAAACATACCCATATCTACTGAAGTCATCAGTGAATGTAACGAAGTAGTGAAAACCTCTTCTGGCCTGAGTGCTCATGGGCCCACAAACATCGGAATGTATGAGACCTAGTAAGTCACTCGCCCTTTCACCTAAACCGGCAAAAGGAGCTTTTGTCATTTTGCCCATAAGGCATGACTTGCATCTCTCAACTGAAGTGAATTCAAACGGACTTAGAAGCCCACACTTGTGAAGTGTTGAGATGCGTTTCTGGCCTATATGGCCTAAGCGGCAGTGCCATATCACAGTCTGGTTTAAATCATTGGATTTAACCCTTTTGTTACTAATATTATAAATCGAGCTAGTGCCAGTGTTTTGAATATTAAGAATATATAAACCACCAACTAATGAAGCATTGCAATAAAACATGTTTTTCTTGAAAATATTTAAAATTCCATTATCAATAGAAAAATGATATCCTTCCTTGTCAAGCAAGGAAATGGAAATAATGTTTCTGCGAAACGCAGGTACACAATGAGCATTATTTTAAAATAAAACCAGCCCACTAGGCAAACTGAGACTAATATCTCCTACAGCAGTTGTCGAGACTTGATTGCCATCGCCAACTCGTAGGTCCGCCTCGCCCTTGCTCACTTCTCTTCTACTTCCCAAAGCCTGCACATTAACACAAATGTGAGATTCTGCACCGGTATCAAGTACCCAAGAATCTGAAGTAGATAAACTGAGATTGAGCTCAATAACAAAAATATCTGATCTTGAAGATGTGGAAGCTCCACTCTTCTTAAGAAACAACTTGTGTTTCTTGCAATCCTTCTTCCAGGGCCCCAGTCCTTGGCAATAGAAGCAGACAATATCCTTCTTAGGATTCTCAACAGCCTTTGGAGCTGCTGGACCCTTAGGTTGTTGAATCTTCCCTGCTAGGTGCATAGGAGCCTTACCCTTGCCCAGGCTGGATTTCTTGAAGCTAACTTGCTTGTTGACCATAAGAACCTCCTTGATTTTCCCCTTGAGATTCTTTTCTGCAGTCACGAGCATACCATGAAGCTCTGACACGGTCTTATTCATGTCTGCATATTGTAATTTCCAACGAATTCACGATATGCATCTGGAAGTGAATGCAGCACAAAGTCTGCAGACATTTCCTTGTCCACAGGATGACCTAGTCCGGTCAAATGTTCCAAAAGACGTTTCATCTTAAGGACATGTGGACTGACAGGAGCTCCAGCCTTTAGCTGGCAAGACATCAGTTCAACGAAAGTGTCGTATCTTTCGACACGCGCTTTCTCTTTGAACATTTTTTCGATCTCAGCCATACAGGCTTTGGGATCGTCGGAAATGTCCAAGCACTGTTGCTGCAAGTCGGGCACCATACTGCCCATCACGATGCACTGCACGTCAATCCGGTCGCTAAGGAGTTTCTTGTAGGTATCCCTTAGCGCCCTTGAGGCGTTCAGTGCTGGTTCAGTAGGTGTTTGTTCCTGGGTAAGGATATAATCCTTACGTTCATGCTTGAGAACGAGTCTCAAATTCCGGTCCCAATCGAGAAAGTTTACGCCGTTAAGCTTATCATTCTCGATTAGTGACCTAAGCGCACTGCTACCAGAATGATTCGTGTTTGCCATTTTATATCTACACAGTAAACAACTTTTAATCAGTATTAATTAAAATTGAAGTTGGAGATTTAATTATAAAACACTTTCTGATTCTAACTTTAGAATCTGAAACAGGATCCTATCATACTCTCAATTGAAGTGAACGGAGGCTCACTGCTCCAATTGAGTGTATCAAGGTAGGAGTGAATCCATCTACAAGACCATGTAGTTCCTGGCTAGAGTCTGTACTCGTTAGTACATGACATACCCTATACTGATACCCTAGGTCAGCCCTAGCTGACAATCGTAGACAAGTCTACCAAGCTTGAACTATGGATAGAACTAATGTGACTACTACGCGGAGGCACACGCGCCCACACAGAACTACCCATCTCATCCAGACTTCTTCTCTATGAATGTTACGCGGAGGCGTACCGACATTCATAGGGTCAAAGCCCTTTTGAGCGCCCAAACTTGGATGGTATCACGCTTGACTTGTAATTATTTGTGTTTAAGTGAATTATAAAAGTCTGATTGTATATCGATACAATCTTAATCTGGAATCATCAATTGCTAATTCATGCAAAGATGATCCCTTAGAAGGTTACATGCGAGTCTGATTAAATTCCAATTTTAATCTTTGCATGTGGGTGATAGCAAATCATACATAAACTTGTATATTTAAACTATCATACATTCCTACAATCAAATATACAAATGGAACAATAAAATATGCATAGCTAAACCCATCTAAAGTTCTTAAGAATCTAGCAAAACCGATCCTAAAGACATGGTCTTCAAGATCCAAACTTGCTCCATTCTTTTTAACTCCCACTGGCTTCGAGCCTCCTCCAATCCGAGTCTCCCTCTTGACTTGATTCTTGTGTCGGTCTTCATGATTACATATTAAAATAAATTAAATAAAATACAAATCACGACACGCATGCCGTATTTATTACAACCCAAAATTAAGCAACGCGTAGGTTGCAAAACCGAAATTAAAATGCAAATCTAATGGGCTTAGCTAGCATCATGTGGAAAACATCATGTTATCAAAGATCATGTTATCAATCAACATGCTGATCAAACAAATATTTTTTCCACATTTTATCTTTCATAATTTTGGAAAAATTCCGGTTTATCAAAACTGGACGGTTTAATCGATTAATTGAATTTTGAACCGGTTCTCGCTGGTTTATCGAAACCGAACCAAATCTGAAAATTAAATTTTTAGGGTTTCCAAATATCCTCGCGAACCAACCGGTTCAGCTCGAATCTGGTCGAGCCAAACCGGCTCAACAGAAGGTCGCTCGCGGAGGCAACCACGGTGGCCCGCGGAGGCAACCACGGTGGCCTGTGAGGGCTGCCGAGGTCGCCCGCGGGGCTGACCGTGGTCAGCCACGGGGACGACCATGGTAGCCCGCGAGGGCAGCCATGGTCGCCCCTAGGGCAGACACTGGTCGCTCGCGAGGCAACCATGGTGGCACTCACGGGCTGCCATGGTCGCCCGCAAGGGCAGACCGTGGTCGCCCGCGGCAGCGACCATGGTCGCCCGCGAGGGCTGCCATGGTCGCCCGTAGGCGACCCTCGTCGGCCCATGGTGCTGACCATGGTCTGCCCTAGGGCATTCCATGGTCCACCAAGGGACTCGACCTGGTCGGCCATGGCTAAGCCATGGCTAACCCGAAAAACTCCAAAAAAATTAATTAATTTTCCAATTTCCAAACTCAATCAAATCTGAAAAAAATTTCGATTTACAAGCATGCTAATGATGAAGAACACATATAAACATAAAAAATATAATATTTAAACATATACAAATAAACATAATAACCATGCCTCTGATACCACTGAAAGAGATCACCACGGATTCCAAACGATGAATATCATGCAGCGGACTTTATGTAACCGTGGTGATCGAAAAAATACTTGATCTTAATGCTATTTGAACATGTTATAAACATAATTAAAGATCTGATATTTACCTCTTGTAATCGACAAGAACACAAGTGTAGTGTTCTCTCTATCAAGTCCACACAAGCACACAACCGAAATGGTTTTTCACTCAATCTTTTGCTAGCAATTTTTGAGAGAATACAAGAGCAATAATGGAGGTAGAGAGAGTGAGAGAAATCGGCAATGAGGGAGAGAGAGAGGAGAGGTGGTTGCTGAAAAAATCAAAGGATAAAATAAATAAGATATTATGTGATTTTTAATTTGAAATTAAATTGAATTTCAAAATAAAAATTGCATTATCTATCCTTTTAATCCTTCTTATTTGCATTTGACCCCTCTCTTATCTTAAATCCCTAAATGGGTTTTAAGCCCGTTTAGCTAAAACCCAAATTAAACCCATTAACTTGAGTTCTAATTTCGGTTTAGTCAAAACGGCTCAATTCCCTCGAATTGATTTCTTCAACCGTCTGGTTAAAACCTTAGGCCAGAAAACTACCGAATTGTTCTCAACTCTCATCCATAATTATTGTCATGTATTGTGCTTAATGCGTGTGACCCTCTAGGCTCACGAATAATTGGCAGACTGGTAAAATTACCATTTTACCCTCTCCATCATAAGTGGCCTCTAGCAAGACATTATGATTATCCAATATTCGTGATTATCGATTATTCAACTTAACCTGTTATCATACATGTCACTGTCCTTTTATCAAACCGATATCCAGATTGATCAATAGGCATAGAACGGTCATTCTAATTTATCAATTACTGTTTCTTGATATCTAAGATGACTGAAACCTGATACTAAGGTATCACCTGCATGGTCATGCTATTACTTCAGTCATACTAATCAAGTGGCCTAAACGAATATCTTTCTCATACCGAAGTATGAGTGATAAATCCCTCAGACGCCTTTCGAGTTCACTAGTGCAATAAATGCCAAAGCCAATCGAAGCCGTTATAGCTACCCTTTTACAGATAACGTTAGACTAGGTCAAACTTAGGTATTTATTACATAGTGTACACAGACTCCTTGGTCTTAGGATATAATGAGAAGTTAAGATATGTGAGTATCCCATGACTGGATCTATGCAGCATACTCACAATCGGGTTGTCCGATATCATCGACCTGATGATATCTATGATATAACTCCGGCACTTCTTTGCCATGATCTGTAGAGCGTGATCACAAGGAGTTAGTCTCATACTGATCGCTTCAGAAGAAGCTTAGCTGATTAGGGACTCTATCGAATGCAACTCTTTCTAATCTATAGTTCTACTATAAGTGATTACACACATTATGACATAGATCAAATCACATTAGATATATTACTACAACACATTAATAATATTATGCCTTTTATTATGTAGAATAATGATGTCCGTTACAATATAGATTGAAGAATTATTTTGGACTAGGGCACAAACCTAACAATGGGTTTTGAATTACACCTAACCCAACCATGAAACTACTGATCCATACAGCCTCTTTTGCCGCTTCCGATGCAGCAATGTACTCAGCTTTCGTCGTAGAATCGGCAATGGTGTCCTGCCTCTTGCTTTTCCAGCTGAATGCTCGACTGTTCAATGTAAACACATATCCTAACTGACTCTTAAAGTCATCGGGGATTGTCTGGAAACTAGCGTCGACATATCCTTTGACGAATAGATCATCATTTCTGTAGGGTTTTGGAGCGATCTAGATCATCGAGATAGCGGAAGCGTTTAATAAAATCTACTCCAAACCTTGTCCAAGAACATAAACTGTTAAATCCCAAAGCAAAATCTATCCCACAAGATGTTTACCTTTAAGTCTTTGTTGAATCGATAATGAAGAACTTTCGGATCTTCTTCTCTAAAGCTAGTCCACGCCAAGGGGATGATCTTGAAGATCCTTCACTTAATTGCCTACTAGAACAATTAAATGAAGAACAAGAGAGCAAGATTGAGGAGAGAGAGAGCTTGGCCGGCCACTAGAGAGAGAGAGGGGATTTTTGTGAGTTGTTTGATAATTTGTGTAATGAATCAATATTAGATATTTCAATTCATCATCCAACTCATAAGCATGGGTCAAAAGTGATTGGTATGGGCTTAAAGTGTCATCACCCATACCCCTTAAATCACTCACCTCTTAATCCACAATCACCAACTAAGCATGATGTTATGTGCCCCCGCAATTGGTCCCACCAATGTGGGCGGCCACAAGAGGCTTATTGGGCCCACAATGGGCCCTTGTTTGGGCCGGTCACGTGACCTAAAGGGCCGAGCCCAATGGGCTCGCCCATGTAGTTTCGTGCCGTGTCCAAAAGTTTGCCCGACCCTTTTTGTCGTTACTTATCGAACAATGTCCGACGCGACATCGACGAAAAAACTCAGTTTTCTCGATTCGCTAATTATTCTCTCAAACCGAACCCATGGCCCAAAACCTTCAGTTTTGTCCATGCATTGCTCCTCAAGAAACGTTAAGGTTTCCTTGTCTCAAGTTATCCTTCTTGAATGCGTGTGACCCTTCAGGCTCATGCCACCGTTGGCAGATCGGCGCAAAAGATCTCTCTTGCCCGATCCATCATAAGGGGCCTCTAGTAAGACGTTATGATTACCCAAGGTGCATGACGATCCATGATTCGACTTAACCTTGTGCGTACAAGTCACTATCCTATTATCTCTAGATATCCCGATTGATCAAAAGGCATAGAGTCGTCACCCTTGTTTAATCAATCATTGTTACTTGATATGTGAGATGGCTGAGAATTGATAACCTGTATCACCGGCACGGCCATACTCTCACTCTCAGTCAGTCTCGATCAAGAGGCCTTTAACGGATATCTTTCCCATACTGTAGTATGAGGGATAAATCCCTTAGCCGTCTTTCGTGTCACTCATACAACCCGTTCCGCCACCCAATCATGCCCGTTATTACAATCCTGTTACGGAAAGCGTTAGGCTCAAGTTAAAGCCGCACGTACATTGCATAGTGATCACAAAGGCTCCTCGGTCTAAGGATATCGTGACAAGTTATCGCATTTGAATATGTTCATGGCTTAATCTATGAAAACACTATTCAAAGCGGGTCGTCTGATATCAATCCCCTCATGATATCTATGATATGATTCCGGGATCCCTCATCCCTATGACAAGTAGAACTACGTCATTGAGAACCATCCTCATACTGGTCGCTTCTATGGAAGCATATATTGATCAGGGACTCGTTAAGTGTGATCCGTACAGATTTATGGTTCTACTACTTTAGTGGTCATAAATCAGATCATGCTTAACATATTACTTCAACACATAAGTAATACAAAGCCGTTTTATATATATTACAAACGATGATAATGTACATAGACGTTTACAGGCTACTCGCAATTGGACTAGGGCACAAAATGCTATCAAACTCCCACTTGCCCCTAGTTCCAATCTAAATCCTAGTCTATACCCATTGACCTAACATGTTTATCATGTTTCGGTTGAGGAAGAGCCTTGGTCAAGGGGTCAGCTGTGTTATCATCAGATGCAACGTAGTGGATCTTCACGTCACCTCTAGCAACAATTTGGCGGATGATGTGATACTTCCTGAGTACATGTTTGGGTTTGTCATGTGCCCTAGGTTCCTTAGCTTGCGCAATGGCCCCGGTGTTGTCACAATATATCCCAGTGTGATACTTCCTGGGTTTTGAATTACACCTAACCCAGCCATGAAACTCCTGATCCATACAACCTCTTTTGCCGCTTCCGATGCAGCAATGTACTCACCTTCGGTCATAGAGTCGGCAATGGTGTCATGCTTCTTGCTTTTCAAGCTGAATGCTCTACCGTTCAACGTAAACACATATCCCAACTGACTCTTAAAGTCATCGGGGTCTGTCTGGAAACTAGCGTCGACATATCCTTTGACGACTAGATCATCATTTCTTTCCCCGTATACAACAAAAACGTCTTTGGTTTTTCTCAAATATTTGAGAATCGCCTTGACGACAATCTAGTGTTCCTCACCGGGTTTGGATTGATGTCTACTGGTACAGCTCAAGGAAAACGAGACATCCGGTCTCGTACGTATCATGGCATACATTATAGATCCTATAGTTGAAGCATATGGGATTTCATTCATTCTTGCTAGCTCTGCAGGTATCTCAGCACACTGTTTCTTGCTTAGCTTCATGCCATGACGCATGGGCAGCAATCCTTTCTTTGAATCTTGCATTGAGATTCTTCTCAACACTTTGTCTATGTAGGTGCTTTAACTCAAGCCCAAGACCTGCTTGGCACGGTCTCTATATATCTTGATCCCCAAGATGTAAGAGGCCTCGCCTAAGTCCTTCATTGCGAAACACTCACCTAACTAAGTCTTTGTTAAGAGCAAGGTAGGGACGTCTATTCTAATGAGCAGTATGTCATCAACATAAAGAACCAAGAAGACTGCGTTGCTCCCATCTGCCTTTTTATATACGCAAGGTTCATCATCGTTCTTGATGAAGCCAAACTGTTTCACAACTTCATCAAAACGTTGATTCCAACTCCCAGATGCTTGGTTCAAACCATAGATTGATTTGAGCAACTTGCAAATCTTTCCCTTAATCTTGGGATCCTCAAAACCCTCAGGCTGGGAGATGTAAACCTCCTCAGCTAACCTCCCGTTCAGGAAGGCGGTTTTGACGTCCATTTGCCATATCTCATAGTTATGATACGCTGCTATGCCAAGTAGAATGACCATAGCTACTGGAGAAAAAGTCTCTTCATAGTCAATTCCGTGGACTTGCCTATAACCTTTTGCTACCAGTCTTGCTTTATAGGTCTGAGGTTTGCCATCCATGTCTATGTTTTTTTTAAAGATCCATTTACACCCAATGACTTTTACGCAGGGGTTTAATCCACCAAGTCCCACACTTGATTATCTGACATGGATTGCATTTCTTCCCTCATGGCTTCCAGCCATTTCTCAGAGTCAGTTCCGTCCAAGGCCTCTCGAAAGGTAGCTGGATCATTCTCCACTAACACTAAATCATCACCTCCAGTTACTAGGAAACCGTATCTGATAGGTGCATGACTTATCCTTTCAGACCGCCTCGGACCGTCCTCATTAACTGTAGCTTTTGGTTCTTGCTCAACGACCACTTCTGGCTCTACTTCTTCTAGTGGGTCGTCCAGTGGTTCCCGAGTGACCATCTCATCTAGAACTTCATCAAGATGAACAACCCTCCCACTGACTGTCTTCGAAATAAATTCCTTTTCCAAGAATGTCCCACCTCGAGCGACAAAAACTTTATTTTCGCTCGATTTGTGGAAGTAGTATCCTTTTGTTTCTTTTGGATATCCGACGAAAGTGCACTTATCTAATCTCGGTTTGAGTTTGGTTGCAAGCAACCGTTTTACATAAGCCTCGCAACCTCAGATTTTTAGGAAGGACAAAACGGGTTCCTTCCTGTACGATTTCTCGAATGATGTCCCTTCCACTGCTTCGACGGAGCCTTGTTTATTATGAATGTGGCCGTTTGAAGAGCGTAACCCCAGAAGGAGATCAGGAGATCAGTGAGACTTAACATCGATCGAACCATATCCAACAATGTTCGATTCCTTCGCTCGGACACACCATTGAGTTGCGGTGTTCCTGGCGGAGTCCACTGAGATAGTATTCAACCTTCCAGTAAGATGACTAAGAAACTCCTCGGATAAGTATTCTCCACCCCGATCAGAACGGAGTGCCTTAATACTCTTTCCGAGTTGGTTTTCTACTTCAGTCATAAACTCCTTGAATTTATCGAAGGCTTCGGACTTATGTCTCATGAAATAGACATAACCATATCTACTGAAATCATCGGTAAATGTGATAAAGTAGCCTAAACCACCTCTGGCTGGTGTACTCATTGGTCCATATACGTCTGAATGTATTAGACCCAATAGATCACCTGCCCTCTCACCTAAACCAGTGAAGGGCGCTTTAGTCATCTTGACCATTAAACAAGCTTCGCATCTATCAATCGTTTGGAATTCGAATTGACGTAGAAGTCCACGCTTATGAAGCGTTCAGATGTGTTTCTTATTTATGTGACCTAGACGACAATGCCAGATCCGAGTTTGGTCTAAATCATTAGCTTTTAACCTCTTAGCATTTATATTATAGAGCATGTTGGATCTCGAGTTTTGCATATTCAATATGTATAAACCTCCAACAGTGTGAGCATTTCCATAATACATGTTGTTGCACATAATATTAAAAAACCCGTTCTTAATATTAAAATCATAACCTTCTTTTTCAAGAAGAGATATCGATAAAATATTCCTGCTGAAAGCAGGTACGCAAAACACATCAGAAAGTTTAATTACAAGCCCACTAGGCAAAACAAGGTTAACAGAACCCACGACAGTTGTGGCAACTCTCACGTTGTTCCCAACTCTTAGGTCCACCTCGCTTTCCACCATATCTCTTCTACTATGCAACACCTGTACATCCGCACAGACATGAGACTCAGCTCCAGTGTCTAGTACCTAAGTATTTATAGTAGAAAGATTTAGCTCTAATGGAATACCTGATGAAGTAGCGGCCCCACCGCCCTTCTTCTGATCCTCCTTCAGTTGCTGACAGTCTTTCTTCCAATGACCAGGCTTTTGACAGTAGAAACAGACCGACTCCTTTGCCTTCCCCTTGCCCTTCACGGGCATGGAAGGTTTAGGAACAAATGGTCGTCTGATCTTTCCTTCTTGACCATAAGAACACTTTTGGGCGAACTGCCACTAGCATGTTGTGCAACTCCGACGCGGTCTTTTCCATGTCATGCATGTGATAGTTCATGACGAACCCACCATATGCATGAGGAAGAGATTGTAGAATAAAATCCGCAGCCATTTCTTTCTCCATAGTCATTCCGAGACTAGTCATGTGATCGAAATGTCCCTTCATACTAGGACGTGTGGACCTACGGAGCTGCCTGCTGACATCTTGCAGGCAATGAGTTCTCGGAGAGCAATGTATTTTTCAATACGTACTTTCTCTTTCAACATATCCTTGATCTGTGCAAACATTGCAAACGGATCATGGGATAGCACCATAAACTGCTTCTGGAGGTCCGCCTCCATGCAGCCCAGCATGACACACGCAACGTCGATAGAGTCGCTAAGGTGTTTCTGGTACGCATCCTTAACGACCCTCGTTGTGTAGGCAGCTGGCTCCACCGGGATAGCCTTATCAAGGACGTACTCCCTGCGTTCCAAGTTTAACACAAGTCGTAAATTCCTGTCCCAGTCCAGATAATTTGTCCCGTTGATTTTACACTTTTCGAGTATAGTCCTCAACGACAAATTAGAAGAGTTTGTTGAATTACTAGCCATTTCTACACGAAGAAAGTAAATTTAATCAGAAAAGTTGAATAAATTTACGAAGATCCGATTTAAACACCAACCATCCGATTCTAAGGTTTCGAATCTTTAAACCAAGATCCCTTATTCGTCATTTGAAGTAAGCTAAGGCGCACCGCTCCAATTGACTTATTTAGGTAGGACGTCCGTCCAATTACAACCCATATAACTCTTGGTCAGGGTATGTGCAAAAACATACGGCTTACCCTTCCGATGCCCTAGCTCGACCTCAGGCCAAGAATCGTGGTCGAGTCAACCAACCTTCACTAACGAGTTAACTTTGTGTAGATGCTCCGCTAAGGCGCACGACACCGATAAAATGTTTCTACATGGGTGTGAATTTGGGTGGCATCTCACTTGACTCAAATTATGTTGTAATTTGGTTGTGTTTAATAATTCGAAAGTATTTGGCACAATTACGAACCCGTCATCAACAACCCGTGTTATGACGTTTCTAATTGTATCACATATTATCTTCATTTGAAGCCGTCATTTGCAACCCGTGCAAACACGTTTCAAATTTGAACTCATCCATCATAACCCGTGCGATGATGGTTCACAACGCTTTAAACATGCAAACAATTATAAAACGATTTTAATCTTTGCATGTGAGGTGATGGCTTATAAACTTATAAGCTAAGCTTGCAAGCATGTTATTATTTATATAATACAAGCAAGCAAACATAAAGCGTTACATATGCATTTTATAGCCCATCCTAATCTTAGGATTCTACGAGTGACATCATCTTCTCGTCTTTTTCATTTGGGCTCCCACTAGCTCTTGGACTTCCACCAAGACCGTCATTGTGCTCGATTTTCCATCCTTCTCGTTTTTGAGTAGTAATTACAATAAATACTCGGTTCGTAGACCAGATAAAAATACTCGGTTCGTATACTTTATGGGCTCGAATGAAAGAATAATTACACGCTAACACTAACGGTATGCAAACCGTGAAAGCGATAAAATTTAATGGGCTGATAATGCATCATACATCTCATCACATCATCCAACATGTTATTACACAAACATGTTATCAAATAATATGCAATTATTCCGGTTTTAATTTTGCCAAGTTGCTTGGTCGGGTTTATCGAAACTAGACATTTTCGAAAAGAGGTTTATCGAAACCGATTAAATTTTTGAAAGTGTTCGAAATATTGGATCGCGGGTTCATGCCACGGATCAAACACCGTGCACGAACCAAGTCGGGCCAAGCCAATGTGTCGAAGCCCATTTGGCCGAGCCCAACATCACGGCTCGGTTTGGGCCTTAGGCCCAAACCGAGCTTGCCTCCACTCTCGGCCTCGGCCAAGAGTGGGGACGGCTCCGGTCACAGCCGGCCTCCCCGACCTCCGGTGACCTCCGTCCGGTACCCCCGATCCGGCTCCCCGAGAGTCTCTTCTCGGACCCGACAAATCCAATAATTTCTGAAACATTCCAAATTCAATATATTTTTCAAAAATAACGTTTTTCATGCAATTTTCCCAAAAAGCATTAAAAACATGTTATCAACAATTTTGGCATGCAAATAATCATAAAACCGAAACAAGTTCAACAAGACAAAGATTAAGAGGGTAACCACGCTCTGATATCACTGAAGGGTTTTGGAGCGTTCTAGATCATTGAGATAGTGGAAGCGTTTAATAAAATATACTCCAAACCTTGTCCAAGAACATAAACCGTTAAATCCCAAAGCAAAATCTATTCCACAAGATGTTTACCTTTAAGTCTTTGTTGAATCGATAAAGAAGAACTTTCGGATCTTCTTCTCTACAGCAAGTCCACGCCAAGGGGATGATCTTGAAGATCCTTCACTTAATTGCCTACTAGAACAATTAAATGAAGAACAAGAGAGCAAGATTGAGGAGAGAGAGAGCTTGGCCGGCCACTAGAGAGAGAGAGAGAGGATTTTTGTGAGTTGTTTGATAATTTGTGTAATGAATCAATATTAGATATTTCAATTCATCATCCAACTCATAAGCATGGGTCAAAAGTGATTGGTATGGGCTTAAAGTGTCATCACCCATACCCCTTAAATCACTCACTTCTTAATCCACAATCACCAACTAAGCATGGTGTTGTGTGGCACCCACAATTGGACCCACCAATCTGGGCCGGCCACAAGAGGATTATTGGGCACATAATGGGCCCTTGTTTGGGCCGGTCACGTGACCTAAAGGGCCGAGCCCAATGGGCTCGCCCATGTGGTTTCGTTTCGTGTCCAAAATTTTGCATGACCCTTTTTGTCGTTACTTATCAAACAAAGTCCGACGCGACATCGACGAATAAACTCAGTTTTCTCGATTCGCTAATTATTCTCTCAAACCGAACCCATGGCCCAAAACCTTCAGTTTTGTCCATGCATTGCTCCTCAAGAAACGTTAAGGTTTCCTTGTCTCAAGTTATCCGTCTTGAATGCGTGTGACCCTTCAGGCTCATGCCACCGTTGGCAGATCGGCGCAAAAGATCTCTCTTGCCCGATCCATCATAAGAGGCCTCTACTAAGACGTTATGATTTCCCAAGGTGCATGACGATTGATGATTCGACTTAACCTTGTGCGTACAAGTCACTATCCTATTATCTCTAGATATCCCGATTGATCACAAGGCATAGAGTCGTCACCCTTGTTTAATCAATCATTGTTACTTGATATGTGAGATGGCTGAGAACTGATAACCCGTATCACCGGCATGGCCATGCTCTTACTCTTAGTCAGTCTCGTTCAAGAGGCCTTTAACAGATATCTTTCCCATATCGTAGTATGAGGGATAAATTCCTTAGGCGTCTTTCGTGTCACTCATGCAACCCATTCCGCTACCCAATCATGCCCGTTATTGCAATCCTGTTAAAGCCGCACGTACATTGTATAGTGATCACAAAGACTCCTCGGTCTAAGGATATCGTGACAAGCTATGACAAGTAGAACTACGTCAATAAGAACCATCCTCATACTGGTCGCTTCTATGGAAGCATATATTAACTAGGGACTCGTTAAGTGTGATCCGTACAGATTTATGGTTATACTACTTTAGTGGTCCTAAATCAGATCATGCTTAACATATTACTTCAACACATAAGTAATACAAAGCCGTTTTATATATATTGCAAACGATGATAATGTACATAGACGTTTACAGGCTACTAGCAATTGGACTAGGGCACAAAATGCTATCAATTTCTTCCCCCGTATACAAGAAAATCGTCTTTGGTTTTTCTCAAATATTTGAGAATCGCCTTGACAACAATCCAGTGTTCCTCACCGTGTTTGGATTGATGTCTACTGGTACATGTTAGGGCAAACGAGACATCAGGTCTCGTACATATCATGACATACATTATGGACCCTATAGCCGAAGCATATGAGATCTCATTCATTCTTGCTAGCTCTGCAGGTGTTTCAGCACACTGTTTCTTGCTAAGCTTTATGTCATGACGCATGGGCAGCAATGCTTTCTTTGAATTATGCATTGAGAATCTTCTCAGAACTTTGTCTATATAGATGCTTTGACTTAAGCCCAAGACCCGCTCGGCACGGTCTCTATATATCTTGATCCCCAAGATGTAAGAGGTCTCGCCTAAGTCCTTTATTGCGAAACACTCACCTAACCAAGTCTTTGTTAAGAGCAAGGTAGGGACGTCGTTTCCAATGAACAGTATGTCATCAACATAGAGCACCAAAAAAACTACTTTGCTCCTATCTGCCTTTTTATACACGCAAGGTTCATCATCGTTTTTGATGAAGCCAAACTGTTTCACAACTTCATAGAAAACGCTGATTCCAACTCCGAGATGCTTGCTTCAAACCATAAATTGATTTGAGCAAGTTGCAAATCTTTCCCTTATTCTTAGGATCCTCAAAACCCTCAGGCTAGGACATATAAACGTCCTCAGCTAACCTCCCATTAAGGAATGCAGTTTTGACGTCCATTTGCCATATCTTATAATTATGATAAGCTGCTACGGCAAGCAGAATGCGCATAGATTTGACCATACCTACTGGAGAAAAGGTTTCTTCATAGTCAATTCCGTGGACTTGTCTATAACCTTTTGCTACCAGTCTTGCTTTATAGGTCTGAGGTTTTCCATCCATGTCTATCTTTATTTTAAAGATCCATTTACACCCAATGACTTTTACGCAGGGGTTTAATCCACCAAGTCCCACACTTGATTATCTGACATGGATTCCATTTCTTCCCTCATGGCTTCAAGCCATTTCTCAGAGTCGGTTCCGTCCAGGGCCTCTCGAAAGGTAGCTGGATCGTTGTCCACTAACACCAAATCATCACCTCTAGTTACTAGGAAACCGTATCTGATAGGTGCATGACTTGTCCTTTCAGACCGCCTTGGACCGTCCTTATTAACTATAGCTATTGGTTCTTGCTCAACGACTACTTCTAGCTCTACTTCTTCCAATGGGTCGTCCATTGGTTCCTGAGTGACTATCTCATTTAGAACTTCATCAAGATGAATAGCCCTACCACTGACTGTCTTGGAATAAATTCCTTTTCCAAGAATGTCCCACCTCGGGCGACAAAAGCTTTGTTTTCGCTCGGTTTGTAGAAGTAGTATCCTTTTAATTCTTTTGGATATCCGACGAAAGTGCACTTATCTGATCTCGGTTCGAGCTTGGTTGCAAGCAACCGTTTTACATAAGCCTCGAAACCCCATATTTTTAGGAAGGATAAAACGGGTTTCTTCCCGTACCATTTCTCGAATGATGTCCCTGTTAGAGTTATGCCCCAGTCCAATATAAAAGTGATCTACAGATGTATTGTTTTATCATCTTTCCGAATAAATAAATCGGCATATATTACTAATGTGTTGTAGTAATATATCGAATGTAATTTGATCTATGTCATTATGTGTGCAACCACTAATAGTAGAACTATAGATCAGAAAGAATTACATTTGATGAGTCCCTGATCAGCTAAGCTTCTTTATGAAGCTATCAGTATGAGACTAACTCCTTGTGATCATGCTCTACTGATCATGGCAAAGTGCCTGCCGGAGTTATATCATAGATACCATCAGGTCGATGATATCGGACAACCCGATTGTGAGTATGCTGCATAGATCCAGTCATGAGATACTCACATATCGTAGCTTGTCATTATATCCTAAAACCAAGGAGTCTTTGTGTACACTATGTAACGAATACCTAAGTTTGACCTATTCTAACGTTATCTGTAAAAGGGTAACTATAACGGCTTCGATTGGCTTTGATATTGATTGCACTAGTGATCTCGAAAGGCGTCTGAGTGATTTATCACTCATACTTCGGTATGAGAAAGATATCCGTTTAGGCCACTTGATGAGTATGGCTGAAGAAAGAGCACGGCCGTGCAGGTGATACCTTAGTATCAGTTTTCAGTCATCTCAGATATCAAGAAACAGTGATTGATAAATTAGGATGACCATTCTATACCTATTGATCAATCTGGATATCGGTTTGATAAAAGGACAGTGACATGTACGATAACAGGTTAAGTCGAATAATCGATAATCACGAACATTGGATAATCATAATGTCTTGCTAGAGGCCACTTATGATGGAAAGGGTAAAATAGTAATTTTACCAGTCTGCCAATTGCTCGTGAGCATAGAGGGTCACACGCATTAAGCACGATACATGACAATTAATTATGGATGAAAATTGAGAACGATTCGGTAGATTTCTGGCCTAAGGTTTTAACTAGACGGTTGAAGAAATCAATTCGAGGAAAATGAGCCGTTTTGTCTAAACCGAAATTAGAACTCAAGTTAATGGGTTTAATTTGGGTTTTAGTTAAACGGGCTTAAAGCCCATTTAGGGATTTAAGTTATGAATGGGAACAAATGCAAATAAGAGTTTATGAAGGATAGATATGCAATTTTAATTTTCAAATTAAAATCACATAATATCTTCTATTATCTTCTCTAATTTTAGCAACTAATCCCATCACTCTCTCCCTCTCATGGCTGAATTCTCTCTCCCTCTCATCCTCCATTGTTGTCAAGTTTCTCTCAAAAAAATTAATAGCAAAATTATTGAGTGAAAACCTCTTCGGTTGTAGTGCTTGGGTGGACGACAATGCCAGATTAGAGTTTGGTCTAAACCATTAGCTTTTAACCTCTTAGCATTTATATTATAGAGCATGTTGGATCTCGAGTTTTGCATATTCAATATGTATAAACCTCCAACAGTGTGAGCATTTCCATAAAACATGTTGTTGCGCATAATATTTAAAAACCCGTTCTTAAATATGTACCTACGGAGCTGCCTGCTGACATTTTGCAGGCAATGAGTTCTCTGAGAACAGTGTATTTTTCAATACGCACTTTCTCTTTGAACATATCCTTGATCTGTGCAAAAATTGCAAACGGATCATGGGATAGCTCCATAAACTGCTTCTGGAGGTCCGCCTTCATGCAGCCCAGCATGACACACGCAACGTCGATAGAGTCGCTAAGGTGTTTCTGGTACGCATCCTTAACGACCCTCGTTGTATTGGCAGCTGGCTCCACCGGGATAGTCTTATCAAGGACGTACTCCCTGCGTTCCAAGTTTAACACAAGTCGTAAATTCCTGTCCCAGTCCAGATAATTTGTCCTGTTGAGTTTACACTTTTCGAGTATCGTCCTCAACGACAAATTAGAAGAGTTTGTTGAATTACTAGCCATTTCTACACGAAGAAAGTAAATTTAATCAGAAAAGTTGAATAAATTTAAGAAGATCCGAATGAAACACCAACCATCCGATTCTAAGGTTTAGAATCTTAAAACCAAGATTCCTTAGTTTTCAATTGAAGTACGCTAAGCCGCACCGCTCCAATTGACTCATTTAGGTAGGACGTCCATCCAATTACAACCCGTGTAACTCTTGGTCAGGGTATGTGCAAAAGCACACGGCTTACCCTTCCGATTCCCCAGCTCGACCTCAGGCCAAGAATCGTGGTCGAGTCAACCAACCTTCACTTATGCGTCAATTTTGTGCATATGCTCCGCTAAGGCGCACGACATCCCATAAAGTTGACCATTCCATATAGAACCCATTCCATCAATGCTCTGCTAAGGCGCACGACACCGATAAAATGTTTCTACACGGGTGTGAATTTGGGTGGCATCTCACTTAACTCTAATTATGTTGCGATTTGGTTGTGTTTAATAATTCGAAAGTATTTGGTATAATTACGAACCCGTCATCAACAACTTGTGTTGTGACGTTTCTAATTGTATCATATACAATCTCCTTTTGAAGTCGTCATTTGCAACCCGTGCAAACACGTTTCAAAATCGAACTCATCCATCACAACCCGTGCGATGATGGTTCACAACGCTTTAATCATGCAAACAATGAAAATCGATTTTAATCTTTGCATGTGAGGTGATGGCTTATAAACTTATAAGCTAAGCATGCAAGCATACAATTATTTCTAATAATTAAAGCAAGCAAGCATAAAGTGTTGAAACATGCACCAATAGCCCATCCTATTTTTAAGATTCTACGAGGCATCAATTCTTCTCGTCTTTCTCATTCGGGCTCCCACTAGCTCTTGGACTTCCTCCAAGACCGTCATTGTGCTCGATTTTCCATCCTTCTCGTCTTTGAGTAGTACTTACAATTAATACTCGGTTCGTAGACCGGACAAAAAATAATTACACTTTAAGGGCTCGAATGAAAGAATAATTACAAGCTAACACTAACGGTATGCAAACCGTGAAAGCGATAAAATTTCTAATGGGCTACTAATGCATCATACATCTCATCACATTATCAAACATGTTATCACACAAACATAGTATCAAATAATATGCATTTATTCCGGTTTTAATTTTGCCATGTTGCTTGGTCGAGTTTATCGAAACTAGACCTTTTCGAAAAACGGTTTATCGAAACCGATCAAATTTAAAAGTTTTCAAAATATTGGATCACGGTTTCATGCCACGGACATAATCAACGTGCACGAACCAAGTCGGGCCCACTCTTAATGGGCCGAAGCCCATTGGGCCGAGCCCAACACCACGGCTCGGTTTGGGCCTAGAAAAGCCCAAACCGAGCTTGCCTCCCCTCTCGGCCTCGGCCAAGAAGGGGGACGGCCCCGGTCACCGCCGGCCTGTCCCGGCCTCCGGTGACCTCCGATCCGGCACCCCGAGAGTCTCTTCTCGGACCCGACAAATCCAATAAAATCCGAAAAATTCCAAATTGAATATATTTTCCAAAAATAACATATTTCATGCAATTTACCCAAAAAGCATTAAAAACATGTTATCAACAAATATGGCATGCAAATCATCATAAAACCGAAACAAGTTCAATAAGACAAAGATTAAGAGGGTTAACCTGGCTCTGATACCACTGTACGGTTTTGGAGCGTTCTAGATCATTGAGATAGCGGAAGCATTTAACAAAAGAAACTCCAAACCTTGTCCAAGAACATGAACCACTAAATCTCAAAGAAAAATCTATCCACAAGAAATTTACCTTTAGGTCTTTGTTGAATCAATAAAGAAGAACTATGAGGTCTTCTTCTCTAGAGCAAGTCCACACCAAGGGGATGAATTTCAAGATCCTTCACTTAATCCCTACTAGAACAATTAAGTGAAGAACAAGACAGCAAGAAGAGAGGAGAGAGGGGAGTGGCCGGCCAAAAGATAGAGAATTGGAGAGTTGAGAGTGTGAGTGAATTAATTCAAAAGATCTACTTCATCAACTCATAAGCATGGGTCAAAAAGTGAAAGCAGGGGTTTAAAGGTGTCATTACCCATACCCCTTAAATCACTCACCTCTTAATCAACAATCACCAACTAAGCATGGTGTGTGTGGCCCCACTCTTGGACCCACCAAGGTGGCCGGCCACTTAGGCTTATTGGGCCTAAAATGGGCCCTTGTTGGGCCGGCCATGTGACCTCATGGGCCGAGCCCAATGGGCTCGTCCATGTGGTTGCGTGTCGTGTCCAAAAGTTGCCCGACCCTATTTGTCGTTACTTATCAAACAAAGTCCGATGCGACATCGATGAAAAATCTTAGTTTTCTCGATTCGCTAATTATTCTCTCAAACCGAACCTATGGCCCAAAACCTTTAGTTTTGTCCATGCATTGCTCCTCAAGAAACGTTAAGGTTTCCTTGTCTCAAGTTATCCGTCTTGTATGTGTGTGACCCTCCAGGCGCATGCCACCGTTGGCAGATCGGCGCAAAAGATCTCTCTTGTCCGATCCATGATAAGTGGTCTCTAGTAAGACGTTATGATTACCCAATGTGCATGATGATCGATGATTCGATTTAACCTTGTGCGTACAAGTCACTATCCTATTATCTCTAGACATCCCGATTGATCACAAGGCATAAAGTCGTCATCTTTGTTTAATGAATCATTGTTATTTGATATGTGAGATGGCTGAGAACTGATAACCCGTATCATTGGCATGACCATGCTCTTTCTCTCAGTCACTCTCGATCAAGAGGCCTTTAACGGATATCTTTCCCATACCGTAGTACGAGGGATAAATCCCTTAGCCGTCTTTCGTGTCACTCATGCAATCTGTTTCGCCACCCAATCATGCCCGTTATTGCAATCTTGTTACGGAAAGCGTTAGGCGCAAGTTAAAGCCGCAGGTACACTTCATAGCGATCACAAAGCCTCCTTGGTCTAAGGTTATCGTGACAAGCTATCGCATTTGAATATGTTCATGGCTTAATCTACGAAACACTATTCAAAGTGGGTCGTCCGATATCAATCACCTCATGATATCTATGATATGATTCCGGGATCCCTCATCCCTATGACAAGCAGAATTACGTCATTGAGAACCATCCTCATACTGGTCACTTCTATTAAAGCGTATATTGACCAGGGACTCGTTAAGTGTGATTCGTACAGATTTATGGTTCTACTACTTTAGTGGTCATAAATCAGATCATGCTTAACATATTACTTCAACACATAAGTAATACAAAGCCGTTTTATTTATTACGAACGATGATAAATATACATAGACATTTATAGCCTACTAGCAATTGGACTAGGGCACAAAAATTCTATCAGGAATACTTTCCAATCACACCGCGTGTGACTCTTGGCCAGATCATATGTACTAAGTACATTGGTATAGTTTTGTCTGATGCTCTAGGTCGGCGCAACCATAGATATGTTGACCAGATCTTGATTGGAGAGAGCTAATGCATCTACGCCCTAACCAAATCTCCTTGCATCCTCTATCAGTGCTTTCATGAACGCCCTGCTAACGCACACAACGTTAATGGCCTAGTTGAGTCAACCAATTAACGACTTGTGGACCAGAACTTGAACTGGAGAGAGCTAATGCATCTACGCTCCAAAAAAAATTTCCACATCTACTAGTTTTGCTTCCATGAACGCTATGCTAACGCACACGACGTTCATGGTCACGTAGTTTTGTAGAGTGTCAAAATTGGATAGCATCATCGCATGACTCAGTTTCATTATGATATGATCAAGTTTTGCAAGACATGTACCTAGTACATTCTCTACATGGCAATTGTTCATCCGTACCGCGTACGATGATATGTTTCATGTTTCACTTAGTTGTGTATGTCCAAGTTTACGTTATTTAACCCATTTCAGACATGCAAAACATATGTACGTTTAAACTTATCATGCTCTCATGCATATAAAATAAGCACACATTACTAATCATGCAATTCTAAATAGCACAATTTTGAACATGTATAGCCTAAGCCCATATCTAGGTTCGATCTTTATGGGGATGGTCCATAAAGATCGGGGTCACATCCTAAGGGTGAAGATTACAACTAAACAAGTCTTCTTCATCCTTGGCGACGTTCCCACTAGCTCCTTAACGTCTCCATGACTCAACGCAAGATCCAAGACTCCCAACGTGCCATCTCCGATTACAAAATAGTAACGGCTCGCAGGCCGGGTAAAAATATAATACAACCCAAATTTTAAGATAACAACACACCGCCATTTTATATTTACAAATCAAATGCAATATAAATGGTCTTGTCTTGACGGGCTTTAGCTATACATCATGTGATCTAATTTACGCATGTTGCAACCATATCATGTTATCAAACATATATGTTGTCACACAATGCATATCATCAATCACATCAAATCATATTTTAATCTTTATGATTTTAGTGTATCGATCTTACTTGGCTGTCAAAAGTTCCGATCTAGAAATCCTAGACCGAGACTCCCGCGTTTTCCCCATGAAAACCGGGAATTGGTCCTTCGATCAATCGCAAAAACCCGGCCCCGCCGCCGGTCGATGTAATCACTCCATCAACCGGTATGTTGAAACTCTAGTATATCGAGCAAAACCCTAATAGTCCATTGGGCGATACAAAAAGTTCAACATATTGTGCCAAAGACGCACCGAAGTACGTCGAACGACACAACTGTGCGGTCCTACGGTTTGTCGGGTCATCAATCCCGTGGAAACTCGAGACCGTACTTTATCTCGTTGAAAAATAGATTTTTGATATTTTATATACTCGATGAAAACCAATTTAACCAAATCGATGATCGAGCATATTCATGACATCAAAGCAATAAAATAATCAAACTCGAAATTTTGATTTGCCTTATGTCGAAATTTTGATTTGGCGCGAAAATTCTCACTGACTGTAGGTGTCAATCGCCACCTTTGAAGGACAGAGAAGTGTCGATCGCCACCTCAGGCATCCAAGGGGTGTCGATCGACACTACCTCTGTGGCGGAGAAACTGAGGTGAGGGATGGTGTCGATCGACACCCTCCTCGACCTGATCCTTTTTCCGCTTTTCCCGATACCGATTATAGACTTGATTATACTCCCGAGAATGATCCACTACATATATTGCACGAATACCAAGCCAAAATAACACCCAAACACAAATAAAAATCCAACCTTTATCCGTAAAACGATCAAAGAACGGATTTTTATCGTTCCTTAGGCCAAACCAAGATAACCAAGTAGAGATTCATGCATCAATCAATCATTGCAAGAATCACATATGCTAAAGCAATCAATTTTAGAACAAAATCATGCATGTATGATTCATCTAGAGAGCAACCAGGCTCTGATACCACTGTTGGGGTTCCTAGCGGGCCTAGCGCAGTGGAAAACATAAAATCGACCCGAACCCCTTACACCGAATCCTTGCCAACAACTAGATGAATCATAATCAAGAGTAAAGGTTGAGACTTTACCTCTCAAAGCAAGAATCAACCGATTCGAAGACAAGTCCTCGAGACCGTCCTCTACGAGTGCACACACACCGAGCTCGACCTTGTGAAGCTTGAATCCACCTGACATCTACTAGACCATCACTGGACCCTCCTTACTCGATTTCCCTAGCTCCCGGATGTGAAAGCTAGAGCCTTTTCTCGGGTGGTGTAGCTAATATTGCTCAAGAGCATTGGTAATAGGCTCTCACCCAAAGCCTCCGTGTATAGGCTTTGGGGAGGGCCTCTAGGTTTTCAACAACCAGCATAGATGTTGATCGACACCCTTCCCGCATGGAAAGTGTCGATCGATACCCCCTTTCGATCGCCAGACCTGAGTGTCGATCGACACCTCCAAGGAGGCCATCGACACCCCACTGCAATTATTCCCACATCACTTTCTTTGGACCTCTTGAGTCCCTTCGAGTCCCTTCGGTCTTGCTCTTGGCATGTGACCGTGTAGGCCCGTGACCCATTGGCAGATCGGCGTGAGAATCCATCTCTCCCGATCCATGACCAGTGGCCTCTAGTAAGACATACTGATTACCCAATATCCGCGAGTATATCGACCGGTTCGATATCTCCTGTCTGTCATCTGTATCACTAACCCTTTGTTTGCTTTAAGGCGTATGAGATTGTATGAGGCATATAATTGTCATCCTCATGTATTCGATTTAGTTCCTCGAATTCCGAGTTGACTGATACGTATTGGTGCGGCCGCACACTTCATCAGTCATACTCATCAAAGGGCCCTAAACCATACCCTTTACCACATCTCACCGTGGGGAAACAAATCCCTTCAGACGCAATATGCGCTCCCACTACAGTCCGTCCAATAGCCAACGATGTCCGTTATGGCTTCCCTGTTATAGGCAGTGTTAGGACATGTCAAACTAATGGAGTGACGTGCATGTGAGCCAAACGCTCCAAGGTATTAAGGCAGTGACAACACGACGACGGATTATGCGTTGGTGACTAAAACTATGCGCTATACTCCACCTCGGGTCATCCAATATCATCCTCCAGATGATATCCATGATAAGAATTTGGTAGTCCCACTACCTTGATTAGCAGGACTTGATCTTAAGTCATCATCACACTAATCACTTATAGATAAGTATTTGACTAGGGGTCCGTCAAGCATAACTTGATTATATATAAAGGTTCTGATGTTCTTCTCTAAACACTAACGGCTTTAGATTAAGTTATCACTTGACACATTATCATAAAACAATAATAATGTAAAAGTCATTCATTGCTAAACAGAAGATTACATAGAAAATATTTGGACTATTTTGAAGATCCATTTTGTGCCAATGATATTTCCTTCACTTGGCTTGGGCACCAGTTCCCATACCTTGTTCTTCTCAAATTGAATCAGTTCCTCTTGCATAGCATTGACCCAATACTCTTCATTGATGGCTTCATTGATATTTTTGGGTTCAATTTTTGAAACGAAGCATATATTACCTATCACCTCGTTGTAGTTTTCAGGAGTTTTTGATCGAGTCTGTATGCCTTCATTTAGGTCTCCAATTACTCCAAAGATAGGATGATTAGCCTGGATTCTTCGTGAGGGATTCTTGTTACTGGTTTCAGGAACTGTCTCATTGTTATTGACATTTGTACTAGTGTTATTGTATTCTAACTTGCTATTAGCATCATCTCTGACATCAGTAATAGCATCCTTCCTAACATTGTTGGGATAGACTCTGTCTTCGTCTGTCGCATCTTCTGGGGCATCTTCACAGTCATCATCAACAACAATATTTATTGATTCCATCATGGTCTAGGTTCGTTTGTTGAAGACCTGGAATGCGCGACTATTCTTTTAGTAACCAAGGAAGATGCCTTCATCACTCTTTGGATCAAGCTTTCGACGAAGCTCTCTATCAGCCAGAATATAACAAGTGGATCCAAAGATATGGACGTACTTAACATTGGGCTTTCTCCCCCTCCATATTTCATAATGAGTTACTGACATACCTGGTCAGAGAGTGACTCGATTGTGGATATGGCAAGCAGTGTTAAGTGCTTCTGCCCAAAATTGAGTTGGTGTGTCCTTTGCCAGCATCATAACTCTAGCCATCTCCTGTAGAGTCCTGTTTTTGCGCTCAACAATGCCATTATGTTGGGGAGTGATTGGTGCTGAGAACTCATGAGCTATCCCTTCTGAGTTGCAGAATTCTGCAAATTTGCTGTTTTCGAACTCTCAACCATGATCACTACGAAGGCGAAGTATTTTGCCAATTGTCTCCCCTTTTTCTCGTTGGACCTGGATGCACAGATTCTTGAAGATCGAGAAGGTATCTGATTTGTCACAAGGGAAGTCAACCCATGTGTATCGTGAGTAATCATCAACACATACAAAGACATAGCGTTTTCCTCCGAGATTTTACACTTGCATTAGCCCCATGAGGTCAACATGTATTAGCTCAAGCACTCGAGAGGTGGTGATATGTTGCAGCTTCTTGTGTGACATCTTAGTTTTCTTTCCAATCTGACATTCTCCGCAGATCTTTCCTTCCACGATTTTCAGGTTTGGAATTCTAGTAATGGCTTGTTCTAAGATTGCCTTCTGCATTCTTCTAAGATTTAGATGTCCAAGCTTTCTGTGCCACAGTTTGGTTTCTTCTGTTTCGGAGACAAGACACTTTGCCGCTTCAATATGTGATTCGGGCGACCAGATGTAACAGTTATCCATTGAGCGGATTCCTTGTAGAATAGTGACTTGATCGAAGTCTTTCACTATACAGGCTTCTTTAGTGAATTTCACTTCAGAACCCAGATCACAGATCTGGCTGATGCTAATCAGGTTTGCCTTAAGTCCTTCTACAAGCAATGCTTCAGTTAGGCAAGTAGCTCCTAGATGCTTGAGTACTCCTTTTCCAATGATTCGAGCTCGAATCCTATCTCCAAAAGTAAAATAGCAGTTTGTATATAATTTGAGATTGGAAAGAAACTCTGGAGTACCTGTCATCTGTCGAGAACATCCACTATCGAGATACCAGTCCTTGTTTGTTGAGGCACTCAAGAATGTATATGCAACATTAGCTCGATAGACTAGATTCTTAGGTCTCCATTCAAGGCCGGATGTTTTCTAAGGAGTTGAGAGATGCCTTTGATGTCTCCTTTGTCTCTGTGGTAGCTGAGCTTGCTTCTTCCCATGGAGTTGAAAGCAAAATGGTCTGATGTGCCCTCGTTGACCACAGTAATGACATATCCACTGATATTGATAAGCTGGTTTTCTGTAGCATTGTTGTCTGCGTGGAGGATGTCTTTTGATAGTTGCTTGACAAGAACATGTTATAGATGACGTCATGACATTTGTTGTAGGTCATACTGTAGGATGTGTTGTGGCATCCAGTGGTTTCTTGCCGACCATGGCTTGTTGTGGGACAAACTTTGTGACTGCTGACGAGGGGATATCGTGTGTGTACCCTAGTCCCGTCGTATCCTTGGACTGCTTTCCTACTGATAGGATTTTGTCAAGGCTTTATGTGATATGATTCATCATCTTGACCGATTTAGTCATAAGACTAATTTCTCCATTAAGTCTGGTGATTTCGCGTTTTAGCTCCACGATCGTCTCTAGGAGTCTAGACTTGTCGTTGGTAAGACTGATGATCTGTTCTCCTTATTGATCAAGGATCAGAGTTTCCTTGATCCATTTGGTATGTAAGCTTTTGTATGCCTCGACTAGTTGCTCTTTAGTCCAATTCTCATTTGGAGTTGAATGGTGGTGATCATCGTTGATATTGGCAGAGTTATCAATGTTACATACAGGAGTAGTAGTAGTGAATGCAACAAAGTTGCTTACCTCTTCAGAACCACTATCTTCATTGTCATCATCTGATCGGGTGGCATTATAACCTCGTTTTTGTTGTTTGAGGAAATTTGGACATTTTCTGCGAAGATGGCCGAATCCTTCACGTTCATGACATTGAAGTCCTTTGTTCTTGTTGTTTTCTTCTCCACTCCTGTTTGGTCTGTCAAGAGTTCCTCCTGTTTGAGCTTTTTGTGGAGCTTTGTTTCTGGCATTAGTTGTGACATTCCGTCCACCCATTCGACTGAATCTTCTCATGAATTTGTTGTAATTTATTGTGAGAAGGGCCATTGTAGCATGAATGTCTTCTTCGGTATCAGAATCTTCAGGTTCTGGTTTCTTGTGTGTTGAGCTTTTGAAAGCAACTCCTTTATTCCTTTTGTCGATATTGGGCAGAGATAACTCATAGGTCATCAGAGACCCCATCAGCTCATCGAATTTTAAGATCTTGAGGTCATGAACTTCCTCAATTGCAGTGATCTTCATCTTAAATCTAGGTCTAAGAGCACGCATGGTTTTTCTAACTAGTTTTTCATCAGACATTGGTTCTCCTAGAGAATAGGATTCATTGGCTAGATCACGAATACGGACATTGAATTTTGCAATTGATTCGTCCTCTTTCATGACAAGGGCTTCGAAGTTGGTTGTCAAGTATTGCAGTTTTTGATCTCGAACCTTGGTTATTCCTTCATATGCAACAGCCAGGATATCCCATGCGGATTTGGCAGTTGTGCATATGTTGATTAGTCTGAATACGTTCTTGTCAACACTGTTGAAAATAGCATTCAGAGCTCGAGAGTTTCCCAGTGATTCTTCGTCTTCGTCATCAGTCCGGTCTTTTTATAGTTTTGGACCGATAGGGTTACCATCATTGTCACTGAGTTGTGGAGCATTCCAACCATTGATCACAGCCTTCCATGTTTTGTTGTCAAGTGACTTCTTGAAGGCACACATTAGAGCCTTCCAATAGCCGTAGTTACTTCCATCTAGAACAGGTGGTCGATTGATGGATCCTCCTTCTCTGGTATTGTCCATCTTTGATCAAAATATTTGTTTAGGAACTCACCTAAAGCTATAGGTGCCTCCTCTGATACCAATTGAAATTTTGATCAGCTAGTCGTGCAAGATGCCACACACAATGTTATGTATGATGTTATAACTCCTTGTATGAATTCTTGTGTAGATAATGCAAGACAGTAAATATAAAGCTAAATAAACAATGACACAGCAGATTATTAACCTAGTTCGGTGCAACGTCACCTACGTCTGGGGGCTCTCAGCCTAGTGGAAAGGTTTCACTTATCAGTAATTCGTTAGAACATACAAGTACCTATGATCATTCCTAGATCTATACTTTATGCTACTTATTATAGTGCAACGTATCTCAGGGTCTCCCCCTGAATCCAGGACTCCGTCTTGATTCCACTCTTCGAGCAATCGCCTTGCTCTGTCGGTTCAAGTCGTCGTTGAACGTTGTGGTTGCGTGCAGTCTTCACTCATGCAATCACTAAACCCTCAATCACCTAACTCTCAATAGTTATGGTGATACACAATATCCTTAGCACAATCTGCAACCTCTCAGCCCGCAAACCTTCACGTCTAAGAGCTTTGCAAATTATTGCTAGGAAACAAATAAAGAACCACACGATTGCTAAGGGGGTAGCCTAAGCTTTTATAGCAATAGAAGATGAGTGCTAACCCTAATAGGTTTCCTCTTAATCACCTTCTTTTATCTTTCCAGAATCGGAGACGTTCTGGAATTTCCTAAACGTATTTGTTCTTCCTGCATAATCTGGACTTTCCTGATTTTCGTTGATTAGGATGTTTGTCGGGATGTCGTCAACAATGTCACATAAGATGTCGCATATGATGTTTCGACATTCTTTATGACATTTTCTCTAGTTCCTTAAAAATAAGCCAATCTCTAAAATCGTCGTAACTACAATTATAAATGGCCAAAATAGAACACAAGCATGCAAATAAGGAAATCCACACATCACCATCATTAACCTAGAACTAATACCTCGATAAAGAAAAAAAAACAAACCATACAATATCTAACACCCATGGCCAAGGGTTTTTAGCCCTCAACCATTGTGCTCTATCCACAATTCATAATCAAATACAAGGTAAAAGACAAAAACACAAGCATGGACATGTAGAGAAAGTTAGAAAATGCTCTTGTGTTCTTGAAGGTGTAGGGCTTTTCTTGCCTGGTGAATGGTATACTTCGTTGCAATTATTGATAGGATAATGGTGGAAATGCCTTATCTTACTCCACTTCAACCTTGAATGGTGAAGTCTTTGTGAAGATCTTCAGTTGATGGGTTGAAGGAGATAGAACAAGGTAGGGCAAAAGGAATGTGAAATGTTGATCAGCTAGTCTTGTAAGTGAAAGAGATCACCACGGGTTCCAATCGATAAATATCATGCAGCGGACGTTATGTAACCGTGGTGATCGAAACAAGCTTTGATCTTAATGTAAATTCAACATGTTATATATATATATATATTAAATCTGAAAGTTACCTCTTCTAATCGATGAAAACACAAGCTTAGTGTTTCTGTATTAGGTCCACACAAGCACCACAACCGAAGAAGGTTTTCACTCAAATTTTTGTTATGAATTTTGAGAGAAGCTTGACAACAATGGAGGATAAGAGGGGAGAGAGAATTCAGCAATGAGGGGAGGTAGAAGATGGGATTAGCTGCTGAAAATTAGAGGAAGTTATGAAAAAATTAAAATTTTAATTTGAAAAAATAAAATTGAATTTTTCAAATCAAAATTGCATATCCATCCTAAATAAACCCTCTATTTTCATTTGTTCCCATTCATCACTTAAATCCCAAAATGGGCTTTAAGCCCGTTTAACCAAAACCCAAATCAAACCCATTAAATTGAGTTTTAATTTCGGTTTAGACGAAACGGTTCATTTTCCTCGAATTGATTTCTTCAACCGTCTGGTTAAAACCTTATGCCAGAAATCTACCAAATCGTTCTCAATTTTCATCCATAATTAATTGTCATGTATCGTGCTTAATGCGTGTGACCCTCTAGGCTCGCGAGCAATTGGCAAACTGGTAAAATTACTATTTTACCCTTTCCATCATAAGTGGCCTCTAGCAAGACATTATGATTATCCAATGTTCGTGATTATCGATTATTCGACTTAACCTGTTATCGTACATGTCACTGTCCTTTTATCAAACCGATATCCATATTGATCAATAGGCATAGAATGCTCATCCTAATTTATCAATCACTGTTTCTTGATATCTGAGATGACTGAAAACTGATACTAAGGTATCACCTGCACGGCCGTGCTCTTTCTTCAGTCATACTCATCAAGTGGCCTAAACGGATATCTTTCACATACCGAAGTATGAGTGATAAATCCCTCAGACTCCTTTCGAGTTCACTAGTGCAAATAATATCAAAGCCAATCGAAGTCGTTATAGTTACCCTTTTACAGATAACGTTAGACTAGGTTGAACTTAGGTATTCGTTACATAGTGTACACAAAGACTCCTTGGTCTTGGGATATAATGACAAGCTACGATATGTGAGTATCTCATGACTGGATCTATGCAGCATACTCACAATCGGGTTGTCCGATATCATCGACCTGATGGTATATATGATATAACTCCGGCACGCACTTTGCCATGATCAGTAGAGCATGATCACAAGGAGTTAGTCTCATACTGATCGCTTCATAAAGAAGCTTAGTTGATCAGGGACTCATCAAATGTAATTCTTTCTGATCTATAGTTCTACTATTAGTGGTTACACACATAATGACATAGATCAAATTACATTCGATATATTACTACAACACATTAGTAATATATGTCGATTTATTTATTCGGAAAGATGATAAAACATTACATCTGTAGATCAGTTTTATATTGGACTGGGCATAACTCTAACAGTAAGATGCCACACACAATGTTACGTATGAAGCTATAACATCGTGTATGACTTCTTGTGTAGATAATGCAGGACAGTAAATATAAAGCTATAAACAATGACACAGCAGATTGTTTACCCAGTTCGGTGCAATGTCACCTACGTCTGGGGGCTCTCAGCCTAGCGGAAAGGTTTCACTTATCAGTAATTCGTCAGAACATCCAAGTACCTGTGATCATCCCTAGATCTATACTTTATGCTACTTATTACAGTGTCACCTATCTCAGGGTCTCCCCCTGAATCCAGGACTCCGTCTTGATTCTACTCTTCGAGTAATCGCCTAGCTCTGTCAGTTCAAGTCTAAGTTGAACTTGGTGGTTGCGTGCAGTCTTCACTCACACGATCATCAAACCCTCAATCACCTAACTCTCAATATTTATGGTGATACACAATATCCTCAGCAGAATCTGCAACCTCTCAGCCCGCAAGCCTTCACGTCTAAGAGCTTTGCAAATTGTTGCTAGGAAAGAAATAAAGAACCACACAATTGCTAAGGGGGTAGCCTAAGCTTTTATAGAAATCGAGGATGAGTACTAACCCTAATGATTTTTCTCTTAATCACCGTCTTTCTTCTTTCCAGAATCGGAGTCGTTCTTGAATTTCCTAATCGTCTTCGTGCTTTTCTGTCGAAACTGCACTTTCCTGATTTCTGCCGATGAGGATGTTTGCCGAGACGCCGTCAACAATGTCACACAAGATGTCGCTTAGGATGCTTCGACATTCTTTGTGACATGTTATCTATTTCCTTTAAAAATAAGCCAATCTCTAAAACCGTCGAACTACAATCTCCCCCTTTGGCTATATTTAAGGACAGCATTTTTCGTCGTATTTCGCGTCGCATTCTTCGTCATCTTTTCTTATAGCGTCGGCTCGGTAGCGATCGGCTTGGTAGGCGTTTCGTGCATCATTGCACGCCTTACATCTTACTCACCCTTGCTGGCTCAAAAAGAGCCAAACTTTAAACAAATATTTCTAACAGACAGGGTAATAAGAAACAAACACAAACTTAACTCATACATATCCTCGATCAGCATTCAAGAACACACATGAAACATTATTCAACAAAGATACAAATTAAAAAGTGTTCAGTTGTTCGGAAATCAGAAAGTTCTTAAACTCAAATAGAGCTGCTGCTGGAACTAGCAGTCTCTTCTTCTGTATCGTCAGTGGAGGCAGCTTGAGGAGATTCTTCTGGAGCATTTGGTAGAGAGGTGGTATCATCATCTTCGGAGCCTGGAGGGAACATTAATTTCAGCAGGTTGGCACAATGTGATCATCGCTGGGAGAGATGCTTCAGGGCTGTCTTTAAATTGACGATGCCCTTGTCCAATACATCTATCTCTCTTTCAAGTATGATTGTGTCCCTGCTGGTGGTCTTGGTTGGAGGGGCGGCACTTGTGGCTCGACTGGTCGTCGCTTTGGTCAGTTTGGCTTCTGGCTTGACGAGATCAGGAGCATGCTTGCCCTCGATCAGCTTGTGGCTCACCACAATCAGTCCTCCGCGTTTGCCAACCTTATCCGTTGTCTTCAACACTCCAGGGTGTTGATGTACAAGTAGCTCAGAGATAAGGGAGGGAAAGGAAATAGGTATCTTTACTGCTAGTGATCTGGCATGTCTAACAAGATGATCAATCACAAATTGCCCAAAATCAAGTGTAGACCTAGTACATATTTGGAAGATGAGTATCGCCAGCTCTTGTTTGATGGAGGATACGTGTGTGGAGGGAGCCCAGTTTGCTACTCCGATACGAAAGAGAATGGAGTGCTTTGATGTGAGGTCCGAGGCTGCCACAGTGCCCTTGGTAGGCCACATTCTGCTTTTGTCTCCGGTAATCTCCTTGAGGACCTTGTTCAGGTCAGGTGGAGACACAGAACGAACACGCTTTCTCCCCAGGAAGGCATTAATGATGTCAGAGGAAATGTTGAAACGAAGGCCTCTAACATTTACCTTCTCACAATCCGGATCATCCGGAGTACCAATCCCAATAGACAAATTAGCAATGAATTCCTTGACCAAGAGGGGATAGTGGTTACCAATGTCAGTGACGGTCTTCATAAGCTCTGCCTGCTCCAGGAGTTGGACAATGGCTTCTAGTCCTAGTAGCTCTGACGACAGGGTCTTCTCGAGATATGCCGTTCTCTGGAACACAAATTCCCATCGTTTTGCACTGTCTGCAGAGTGAAACGACACATTGTCGTAAGGAACACTCGAGGTGTTCTTGACCGTCTTTAGGCTTTTTCCCTTCTTTGCTTCCCTTGCAGTAACCTCCTCTACATCGTCATCAGTTTCTTCATCCACCAATCTCTTTTTGGAGACAACTTTCTTGCCTTTTTCCTTGACGGACATCTTCTTCTTCTTGTTGGTGGGGCCTCCAGCATCTTTTACCTCCTTCATATTCTTGGTTTCTTTGAGTTTTTCAACCATCACTGCTAGACTTTCATTCTCTTCTAGTACCTTCTTCTTCAGGGATGACAACACTGTGTGTGTTGTCTCAGTAGCATCTTCTGTCACATCTTCTCTGGCATCTAGAGGGACTTCTTCTGTGTTATTGGTGGCGACACTATTGTCCTTCTCAGCTTCTTCCAGATCGGTATCCCCGTCTCTGGTTTCGTCTTTCTCAACTTCTTCCTCGGCTTCTTCCGAGTCAGCGACTTCTTCTTCTACCACAGCTTCATAATTGACATCTGTTGCACCTTCTTCCTCTCCTTCTCCTTCAGCAATACGCTCTAGCCCATGACTGACCGGGGTCAAGTCTTCCTTTTCTCCTTCAGGATTTATCAGTTCCTCCACCACACCTTCTTGAGGTGGGTCTTGGTTTTCCAGTAGTGACTCCAACAAGTCACTATTTCTAGAGGTTTCGGTGTTTGAAATAATGGAGGAGTCAATACCTGGGACATTTGCTGATACTGGAACAGGAACAATCTGCATGGAAGCTTCTCGACTTCCTTGGCCAAGATCAGTCTCCCTTTCTGGCCCTTTTAGATCTGTCATGGAGGATGTAGAACTTCCGGTTCGAGACCGTTTGGGAACTCAGGAAAAAATTGGCATTGGTTCTTCCTCCGCTGGGGTTTCTTTTGGAGATTCCTCGGCTTTCTTCTACGTTTTTAGTCCTTTGATTTGGACCCCATTCTTGTTGGTTTTTGGATTGCTGTTCTTGGAGCTTTTTGCTTCTGCCTTCTTAGGTTCAAATCGTTGACTACCAGTGGCCTTCTTTGGTGCTAGAGTGCTCCATGTCTTCACCATGTCTGTGTAGGTAGTGAGGTTTTTCGTTGCAGAGTATGAGAGGTGAGGGAGATGAGAGCGAAAACGAGAAGGGGCAGACTAGGTTTTGATTTTGAAAACAGGTTGATTCAAATCAAATCTATTGGAGACCGAGCGTATCTTGTGACCTTTCCTTTCTTTATATGGGCTTTTGGTATGCTTGGCCCAATGGCATGTGTTGGGATTTTGGACCGGTTCATGAAGAGGTACCAACTAACTCCTCTCAACCATTTCTGCAACTTCTATTGGTCGTTGATGGTGCACATACCGAGTGACGTCCTGAGGTACTCAAATCTACTCGCATCTAATGCCTTCGTGAAAATTTCAGCAAGTTGCTTCTCTGTATGGATGTGCTCTAGGATGATCTTCTTATCTTCGACCAGCTCGCGAATGAAGTGGTGTCTAATGTCAATGTGCTTGTTCTTGCAGTGTTGGAAAGGATTTTTAGAGATGTTTATGGCACTGACATTATCACAATATAAGGTCATGGCTTCTTGTCTGACATTATATTCGACTAGCATTTGCTTCATCCATAACAATTGTGTACAGCTACTCCCGGCAACTATATACTCAGATTCAGCAGTGGACAAGGCAACACAGTTTTGCTTTTTACTAAACCATGATATGAGGTTATTGCCAAGGAAGAAGCATCCTCCAGATGTGCTCTTCCTATCTACTGTGTTTCCGGCCCAATCAGCATCACAATACCCCACCAGGGTAGATGTTGTGTCGAATGAGTACAATAAACCCAAGTCTTTAGCCCCAGAGATATATCTTATAATTCTTTTAGCTTGGGATAGATGACTAACCTTAGGATTAGCTTGATATCGTGCACATACTCCCACAGAGTAGGCAATATCTGGTCGACTGGCAGTAAGGTAGAGAAGACTACCAATAATGCTTCTGTATAGGTGTTGGTCGACGGCTTCTCCTGGATCATCTTTAGTTAACTTGATATGTGTAGCTGCAGGTGTCCGTTTATGTGAATTTTTCTCTAGCCCAAAGTTCTTGACAATGTTCTTCGCATATTTGCTCTGAGATATGAAGATGCTATCTTTTAGCTGTTTGATTTGAAAGCCTATGAAATAGGTAAGCTCTCCCACCATGCTCATCTCGAATTCTGATTGCAGTTGTTGAATAAATTGCTCTACCATCCTTTTTGACATCCCTCGAAAGACAATGTCATCGACATATATTTGAGCTATCATTAAATTCCCGTCCTCATTCTTTACAAATAGAGTCTTGTCGACTCCCCCTCTAGTCTAGCCGCTTTGAATCAGGAATTTTCTGAGCCTTTCATACCAAGCCCTTGGTGCTTGTTTCAACCCATAGAGGGCCTTCTTGAGTTTGTACACATGATCAGGAGAGTGAGGATCAACAAACCCTTTGGCTTGTGACACATATACTTCTTCATTAAGATCTCCATTCAGGAATGCACTTTTGACATCCATCTGGTAAAGCTTAATCTGTAGATGACATGATATCCCTAGTAGGAGACGGATTGCTTCAAGTCTTGCTACAGGAGCAAAGGTCTTATCGAAGTCTACTCCCTCAATTTGAGTGTACCCTTGTGCTACTAACCTTACCTTATTGCGAGTGATGTTTCCAAGCTCATCGGACTTATTTTTGAAGATCCATTTTGTGCCAATGATATTTCCTTCACTTGGCTTGGGCACCAGTTCCCATACTTGGTTTTTCTCAAATTGAATCAGTTCCTCTTGCATAACATTGAACCAATACTCATCATTAATGGCTTCATTGATATTTTTGGGTTCAAACTTTGAAACGAAACATATATTACCTATCACCTCGTTGTAGTTTTCAGGAGTTTTTGATCGAGTCCGTATGCCTTCATTTAGGTCTCCAATTACTCCAGAGATAGGATGATTAGCCTGGATTCTTCGTGAGGGATTCTTGTTGTTGGGAACATGAATTGTTTTATTGTTATCGACATTAGGACTAGCATCATCGTTTTCTGATTTGCTGCTAGCATCTTCTCAGACATTAGTAATAGCATCCTTCCTGACATTTTTGGGATAGACTCCGTCTTCTTCTGTCGCGTCTTCTGGGGCATCTTCACAGTCATCATCAATAACAACATTGATTGATTCCATCATGGTCTTGGTTCGTTTGTTGAATACTCGGAACGCGCGACTATTCCTTGAGTAACCAAGGAAAATACCTTCATCGCTCTTTGGATCAAGCTTTCGACGAGGCTCTCTATCAGCCAGAATATAACAAGTGGATCCAAAAATGTGGAAGTACTTAACATTGGGCTTTCTCCCCCTCCATATTTCATAATGAGTTACTGACATACCTGGTTAGAGAGTGAATTGGTATGTCCTTTACCCACATCATAACTCTAGCCATCTCCTGTAGAGTCTTGTTTTTGCGCTCAACAATGTCATTCTGTTGGGGACTGATTGGTGCTGAGAACTCATGAGCTATCCCTTCTAAGTTGCAGAATTCTGCAAATTTTCTGTTTTCGAATTCTCGACCATGATCACTACGAAGGCGAATTATTTTGCCGATTGTCTCCCCTTTTTCTCGTTGGACTTGGATGCACAGATTCTTGAAGATCGAGAAGGTATCTAATTTGTCACGAGGGAAGTCAATCCATGTGTATCGTGAGTAGTCATCTACACATACAAAAACATAGCGTTTTCCTCCAAGACTTTCAACTTGCATTGGCCCCATGAGGTCAACATGTATGAGCTCAAGTACTCGAGAGGTGGTGATATGCTGTAGCTTCTTGTGTGACATCTTAGTTTGCTTTCCAATCTGACATTCTCCGCAGATCTTTCCTTCTACGATTTTAAGGTTTGGAATTCCAGTAATGGCCTGTTCTGAGATTGCCTTCTGCATACTTCTAACATTTAGATGTCCAAGTTTTCTGTGCCACAGTTTGGTTTCTTCTGCTTTGGAGACAAGACACTTTGCCGCTTCGGTATGTTATTCGGGAGACCAGATGTAACAGTTATCCATTGAGCGGATTCCTTGTAGAATAGTGACTTGATTGAAGTCTGTCACTATACAAGCTTCTTTAGTGAATTTCACTTCTGAACCTAAATCACAGATCTGGCTGATGCTAATCAGGTTTGCCCTAAGTCCTTCTACAAGTAATGCTTAAGTGAGGCAAGCAGCTCTTGGATGCTTGAGTACTCCTTTCCCAATGATTCGAGCTCGAATCCCATCTCCAAAAGTAACATAACAGTTCGTATATAATTTGAGATTGGAAAGAAACTCTGGAGTACCTGACATGTGTCGAGAACATCTACTATGGAGATACCGGTCCTTGTTTGTTGATGCACTTAAGGATGTATGTGCAACATTAGCTCGATAGACTAGATTCTCAGGTCTCCATTCAAGGTGGGATGATTTCTAAGGAGTTGAGGGTTTCCTTTGATATATCCTGTGGTAGCTGAGCTTGCTTCTTCCCATGGAGTTGAAAGCAAAATGGTCTGATGTGACCTCGTTGACCACAGTAATGCCATATCCACTAATATTGATAAGCTGATTTTCTGTAGTATTGATGTCTGCGTGGAGGATGTCTTTTGATAGTTGCTTGACAAGAACATGCTATAGACAATGTGGTGACATTTGTTGTAGGTCGTCCTATCGGATGGGTAGGGGCATCCAGTGGTTTCTTGTCAATCATAACTTGTTGTGGGACAAACTTCGTAACTGATGTCTAGGGGTTACCGTGTGTGTACCCTAGTCCCGTTGTATCCTTGGACTGCTTTCCTAATGATAGGATTTTGTCAAGGCTCTCTGTGCTAGGGTTCATCATCTTTACCGATTTAGTCATAAGACTAATTTCTCCATTAAGTCTGGTGATTTCGCGTTTTAGCTCCACGATCGTCTCTAGGAATCTAGACTTGTCGTTCGTAAGACTGATGATCCGTTCTCCTTGTTGATCAAGGATCAGAGTTTCCTTGATCCATCTTGTATGTAAGCTTTTGTATGCCTCGACTAGTTGCTCGTTAGTCCAGTTCTCATTTGGAGTTGGATGGTGGTGATCATCATTGATATTGGCAGAGTTATAAATGTTATATACAGGAGTAGTAGTAGTGAATGCAACAAAGTTGCTTATCTCTTCAGATCCACTATCTTCATTGTCATCATCTGATAGGGTGGCATTGTAACCTCGTTTTTGTTGTTTGAGGAAATTTGGACATCATCTTAAATCTGATAGTGATCTTCATCTTAAATCTAGGGCTAAGAGCACGCACGGTTTTTCTAACCATTTTTTCATCAGACATTGGTTCTCCTAGAGAATAGGAATCATTGGCTAGATCACGAATACGAACATTGAATTATGCGATTGATTCGTCTTCTTTCATAACAAGGGCTTCGAAGTTGGTTGTTAAGTATTGCAGTTTTTGTTCTCGAACTTTGGTTGTTCCTTCATATGCAACTGCAAGGATGTCCCATCCGGATTTGGCAGTTGTGCCTGTGTTGATCAGTCTGAATACGTTCTTGTCAACGTCGTTGAAGATAGCATTCAGAGCTCGAGAGTTTCCCAGTGATTCCTTGTCTTCATCATCAGTCCAATCTTTTTCTGGTTTTGGACCGATAGGGTTACCATCGTTGTCCTTGAGTTGTGGGGCATTCCAACCATTGATCACAACCTTCCATGTTTTGTTGTCAAGTGACTTCATGAAGGTGCACATCCGAGCCTTCCAATAGCCGTAGTTACTTCAATCTAGAACAGGTGGTCGATTGATGAATCCTCCTTCTCTGGTATTGTCCATCTTGATCAAAATATTTGTTTAGAAACTCACCTAAACCTGTAGGTGCCTCATCTGATACCAATTGAAATTTTGATAAGCTACTCTTGCAAGATGCCACAGACAATGTTACGTATGAAGCTATAACATCGTGTATGACTTCTTGTGTAGATAATGCAAAACAGTAAATATAAAGCTATAAACAATAACACAACAGATTGTTTACCCAGTTCGGTGCAGCGTCACCTACGTTTGGGGGCTCTCAGCCTAGCGAAAAGGTTTCACTTATCAGTAGTTCGTCAGAACATACAAGTACCTGTGATCATCCTTAGATCTATACTTTATGCTACTTATTACAGTGTCAACTATCTCAGGGTCTCCCCCTGAATCCAAGACTTCGTCTTGATTCCACTCTTCGAGCAATCGCCTTGCTCTGTCGGTTCAAGTCTTCGTTGAACTTGGTGGTTGCGTGCAGTCTTCACTCACGCGATCAGCAAACCCTCATTCACCTAATTCTCAATAGTTATGGTGATACACAATATCCTCAGCAGAATCTACAACCTCTCAGCCCGCAAGCCTTCACGTCTAAGAGCTTTGCAAATTGTTGCTAGGAAACAAATAAAGAAGCACACAATTTCTAAGGGGGTAGCCTAGGCTTTTATAGCAATCGTGGATGAGTACTAACCCTAATGGGTTTCCTCTTAATCACCGTCTTTCTTCTTTCCAGAATCGGAGTCGTTTTGGAATTTCCTAATCGTCTTCGTGCTTTTGTGTCGAAACTGCACTTTCCTGATTTCCGCCGATCAGGATATTTGCCGAGACGCCGTCAACAATGTCACACAAGATGTCGCATAGGATGCTTCGACATTCTTTGTGACATGTTATCTATTTCCTTTAAAAATAAGCCAATCTCTAAAACCGTCGTAACTACAGAATGTTGTGCTGGAGAAGTGACTGTTAAGGGATGGTTTTGGTAGGTGAAAAGTGTCTCTTAATCCCTAGGTCAAGTGCCCCTTTAATAAGCTCTACAATTTGTCTTGGCACGATCGCGCCTTTGTTTGTCACGATCGCCTCTGATGGTGGGCTTGATCGTGCATGCAGCTGGGGAGACCACTCCGTATTGGTCAGGGCCACCGTCTCCTCACTAAGCGTCACGATCGTCTCCTGTTTGAAATTGGGTCATAGTCGTGATGGATGTGTCACGGTCGTGACGCTCTCTGCTTCTTGATCGTCCCGCCTCTGTGATCGAAATCGTGCCTGGCCACGAGTTGTTGAAGAAAAAACCCAACATTATATTCAATTTGGCATGATCGTGCCTCTTCTTGGCACAATCATGAAAAAATCCTCTTTTTGATTTTGCACTTGTTTCTTGCCTCACAAGTCTCGATCTTTTCAGCTTGTAAATCTTGACCTTTTTCCTCCAAACCCTGCAACTAGTCTTAAACACTCCAAGCGTAAAATTACCCTAGATTGGCTCTAACATAGTCACTACGTGACAAATAAGTACTTCAAATGTGAGGTTGATTGGGATCAAACGGAGACTGTTTGGCCCCACATTAACACACCACACTTAAATACTTATCGTGGACGATAAGTAAATAAGCAAGTGTAGTTATTTGCCGAGTTAGGTACCCTGAGTCAACTCAATAGGAGGAGCTCGGCATCTCCTCTAGGTTTAAGGAAAAGCACCTTCTAACTGAACCATTCACTTTATTGAAAAACAAGTAAACGAAACACTTTGTAGATTTTGCTTAACTTTTAACAATCAACGTGCATATGCGATGGAAACTAGTCTTAGAACTAGTAACACAACTATTCAAACTCACATGAGTAGGCATATGGGCTTAGGATAGCATGCAAACATGAAAGTGTACGAAATGCACGTTGTACAATCTTCACTCCGCATAAATATCACACACTTCATGCCTTTACACATTTTGCACCACTTAAGGTCACTTTTCCTTAATGCTTTGGCGGTCATGGGCTAGTGATTAAACCTGATCCCAATTATATCTTTGCTAGAGCCGTGAATGAATCCATGTGTATAGAACTTTACCAGGCTTGTAATGTTTTGCTTATGCTCGGGTAAAAGTTTTAGAGGATCAAAATGGTGCAAATGAGGTGCACTATCACAAAGTCGCCTCGTTCCTCAGAAACCCCAATTAGATCAATTTCTCTCCCCGGACGTGTTCTTTCCTAATATAATCTACCCCTCATCTCGTTAAATCCCTCCCCTTTTTGCTTGTGAGCTCATTGAGTTCTTATTAGTGACAATTTCAACTTGGTTAAACTTTTTACTTTAAGACTGAACTTGATTTTTTCTTCTTTTAATTCCTCTTTCGGCTTTGGGAATCTATTCAACTTTCCTCTTTTTCTTTTCTTTGTGATTTATTTTTCTCATTTTCTCTTTAGATTTTTCATTTCCATACTCTTCAAACTTTCTCAAACCGAAACTCATAATGTGAATAGTTTTTCTTTAAGTTGTTTATCACTTCATCCATTGTGAGCCAAATTCGATTCGTCATACACTTGTCAAGCCATTTTAATCCAAACCCCTTGGCATGCATTTCATGAAGGGTTTTCCATGGGGTCAAAAGCAATTAAACTCATGCGAATGCGGACATAAACCATGGATGTCCTAAATAAATTATGATCTTCATGGTAAATTGGTTTTGGCATAAGATTATAATGCGAATAAATTTATACCTTTGATGTGAATTCGATTAAACAAAACCAAAAGATCTTGTCTCTCTATCACGTCCACACAGGAGATGTATTGATCCTTTGATCAAAACCTTCTTACAAGTATCACTAGCTTTTGAAGAAGGGAGCAAGAACGAGAGAGAGAGAGAGAGAGAGAGAGAGAGAGAGAGAGAGAGGGTTTAATTATATTTTGTCAAAATCGTATTTCCCTTTTCCCGAAAATCGAAATCGTTGACTTTCCCTTTTCCCGATTTTTCAAAAATAATATTTTGTCAAATCTATCATTTTTCTTTATATTTCCCAATCTAGGATAATCTTTAAATTAAAATTATATTTAATTAAAATTATAATTCATCAAATCCTAAAAGGGCCTTAAGCCCATTTTAGTCCAAGCCCATTTAATTAAAATCCTTTTGAGCCCAAATAAACTTAGGATTTATTAATTAAATGACTTGAATTAAATTAGCCCATAAGTCACTTAGACCAATTTTCGTAGCACCCCGATTTACAACCTAGACCGGTAATTGTCTAATCCATTCCAGTTTAGGTTAGACTGGTCCGGTCTAACTAAACAGGAAAGTGAATTTCCCAAATTTTGTATCTCTTCTCATATGGATTTTCGAAGTCCTCTTTTTTCTATATTCATCATCCTAAGTATGTAAGCCTCTAGGCTCATGACACGTTGGCAGATCGGCGCAAAATTACCATTTTGCCCTCCCTATCATAATTGGCCTCTAGTAAGGCATTATAATTACCCATGATTATCGATGATTCGACTTAACCTCATATTTTCCAAGTCATTATCTTCTTATCTCTAGATACCCAGATCGATCATAAGGCATAGAGTTGTCATCCTTATTTAATCAATCACCATTTCTTGATCTGTGAGATGACTGAATCCTGATAATGCGTATCTTTAGCATTGTCATGCAGTTCCTTTCAGTTAGTCTCCTCAAGTGGCCCAAACAGATATCTTTCCCATGTCGGAGCATAAGGGATAAATCCCTTAGCCGACTTTCGTGTTCCCTCATGTAATCAATAACTGAGCCAATCAGAGCCCTTATAACTACCCTTTTATAGATAATACTAGGCAACGTCAAACTCAGTTACTGATTACGTAGTAACGACAAAGACTCCTTGGTCTAAGAATACTTTAACAAGCTACGACATGTGAGTATGCTCATGACAACATCTTTGCTGCATACTCACCTTCGGATCGTCCAATATCATTTCCGAATGATATCAATGATCTAACTCTGGAACTACCTTGCCATGATCAGTAGAGCGTGATCATATAGAGTTATCCTCATACTGGTCGCTTCTGAAGAAGATTATATGACCAGGAACACATTAAATGTGATTCTTTCTGATCTATAGTTCTATTATTATTGCTGATACACAGAATGACATAAATCAAATCGCATTTAATATATTACTAGAACACACTAGTAATATAATTTCGTTTAATATTTATTCCAAATGATGATTAAACAATACATTGTAAATGACTTATTCCATTGGGCTAGGGCATAACTCCAACAATCTCCCACTTGCCCCTAGTCCCAACTTAAGTTCTAATCTACTCCCAAAAACCTCACACGCCCTTCCCGCTTAGACTGCGCTAGAGCCTTGGACAATGGATCGGCCATATTATCATCAGTCGGAACGTACTTTTTCTCAACATCACCTCTATTAATGATTTCTCTGATAAGGTGAAACCTCCTGAGTGTGTGTTTAGATTTGTTGTGAAATCTAGGCTCTTGAGCAAGTGTTGTGGCCCCAGTGTTGCTACACAACAAGCTTTTCGGATCAGACGCGCGCGGCGTTGCATTTAATCCGATCTTAAGCTTCTAATCCTAGCAGCCTCCTTAGTTGCTTCGGCATCAGCTAAATACTTAGGCTTTCGTTTGCAAAAATTAGTAATGGTTTCCAGCCTGGAATCGTTCTAGCTCGACAGTGCTACCATTGCAACAAAACACATATCCTAACAGCGATCACGGATCATTAGCCTAACATCTTCGTATCCCAACGAGTTACTATTTATCTAACCCCAAACACAACAATAAGATATCCTTTAGTGCTTTAAAAGTACTTGAGGATGTTATCTACTACAATCCAGTGTTTCTCACTGAGGTTAGATTGGTATTTATTGGTACGGCTTAGCGCGAGCGAGACTTTGCGCACAACATGGCATGCATGATAGATCCTATAGCCGAAACATGTAGTATCTCCTTCATGTTTCTCAGCTCATCAGGTGTCCTAGGACACTGAGACTTGTTGAGTTTAATACCATGACGCACAGGTATGTATCCTTTTATCATATAGTATTGTGAATCCTCTCAACACTTTATCTATGTAAGTGCTTCGACTTAGGCCTAAAATTCCTTTCAGAATGATCCCCATGTTAAAGGATTTCCATGGGCTCCAAACGATTAATATCATGCAGCGGACTGAAATTAACCATGGAAATCGATTTGTTGAAGATCTTATTGTGCAAAAATTCAGCATGCATATTATATTTTGAGATCTAAAAATAACCTTGTAAATCGATTAAACACAAAGGATATGTGTTTCTCTAGGTAATCCACACAAGCACAACACGTTTGCTAAGGTTTCTACACACAAACTTGCTAATGTTGTGTGTAGAATCGAATAAGAACAATCAATGGAGGTAGAGAGAGAGAGGGTCGGCCAAGAGAGAGAGAGAGAGAAGAGAGAGGGAGTGCCGAAAATGTTAGGGTTTTAGGAATAAAATATTGTGATTAAAAATCTGATTTTTAATCTTTATTAAAATCACAAAATAAACCCCTTAAAACCCTTATTTGCACTTAAGCCCCATTCTTAATTTAAAACCAAGAATGGGCTTTAAGCCCACTTAGCTTAAACCTAATTAAAACCCATTTAAATTGAGTTCTAATTATATTGTTTAGGTAAACCGGTTCAATCTCTCTAATTTGATTTCTTCAACCGTCTAGTTAATAAACCTAAGCCAGAAATCAACCGAATCGTTTTCATTTGACTAAATTGAAAAGCGGATTCTCCCAATTACCATCCGAGCTTGTTTTGTCACATATTGTACTTAAAGTGTGTGACCCTCTAGGCCCACGACCCGTTGGCAGACTGGTAAAATTACTATTTTACCCTTTCCATCATAAGTGGCCTCTAGCAAGACATTATGATTACCCAACGTCCGTGATTATCGACGATTCGACTTAACCTGTTATGATTACCCTTACCTTGATCTGCTTTCTTGAAGCTGACCTTCTTGTTGACCATAAGGAACTCCTTGGTCTTGCCCTTGAGATTCTTTTCAGCGGTCACAAGCTTTCCATGAAGCTTTTGAAAGAGATCACCATGGGTTCCATTCGATAAATTTCATGCAGCGGAAGTTATGTAACCATGGTGATCGAGAAAAACAAAGATCTTAATGAAAATTCAACATGCTATCAATCTTTCAAATCTGAAAAATACCTTTATGAATCGATGAAAAACACAACGTTAGTGTTTCTCTATTAGGTCCACACAAGCACCACAACCGAAATGGTTCTCTCACAATTTTTCTATGAATGTTCTTGAGAATTTTGACAATGAAATAATGGATGAAGATTAACAGAGGATTCGGCCAAGTGAGGTAGAAGAAGAGAGGAAGTGGTTGCCAATAGTTGGAGAAAAAGATGGAAGATATTTTTGAAATTTTAATTTGAATTAAAATTGAATTTCAAATTAATAATTGCATATCTACCCATCTTAAGCTCCTATTTGCACTTCTTCCCCATTCATCACTTGAATCCCTAAATGGCCTTTAAGCTCATTCAACTAAAACCCAAATTAAACCAATTAACTTGAATTCTAATTTCGGTTTAGACAAAACGGTTCAATTTCCTCGAATTGATTTCTTCAACCGTATGGTTACAACCTTAGGCCAGAAAACTACCGAATCGTTTTCAATTTTCATCCATAATTATTTGTCATGTATCATGCTTAATGTGTGTGACCCTCTAGGCTCACGAACAGTTGTCAGACTGGTAAAATTACTATTTTACCCTTTCCATCATAAGTGGTCTCTAGCAAGACATTATGATTACCCAACGTTTGTGATTATCGATTATTCGACTTAAGCTGTTATCGTACATGTCAATATCCTTTTATCAAACCGATATCCAGATTGATCAATAGGCATAGATGGTCATCCTAATTTATCAGTCAATGTTTCTTGATATCTGAGATTACTGAAAATTGATACTAAGGTATCACCTGCACGGCCGTGCTATTCATTCAGTCATACTCATCAAGTGGCCTAAACGGATATCTTTCTCATACCGAAGTATGAGTGATAAATCCCTCAGACGCCTTTCGAGTTCACTAGTGCAATAAATATCAAAGCCAATCGAAGCCGTTATACTTACCCTTTTACAGATAACGTTAGACTAGGTCAAACCTAGGTATTCGTTACATAGTGTACACAAAGAGTACTTGGTCTTAGGATATAATGACAAGCTACGATCTGTGAGTATCTCATGACTGGGTCTATGTAGCATACTCACAATTGGGTTGTCCGATATCATCGACATGATGGTATCTATGATATAACTCCGGAACACACTTTACCATGATCAGTAGAGCATGATCACAAGGAGTTAGTCTCATACTGATCGCTTCAGAAGAAGCTTAGGTGATCAGGGACTTTATCGAATGCAATTCTTTCTGATCCATAGTTCTACTATAAGTGGTTACACACATTATGACATAGATCAAATCACATTAGATATACTACTACAACACATTAGCAATATTATGCCCTTTATTATGTAGAAGAATGATGTCTGTTACAAATTAGATTAAGGAATTACATTGGACTAGGGCATAAGATATAATCTGGTCTCATACTGATCGCTTCATAAAGAAGCTTAGCTGATCAGAGACTCATCAAATTTAATTCTTTCTGATCTATAGTTCTACTATTAGTGGTTACACACATAATGACATAGATCAAATTACATTCGATATATTACTACAACACATTACTAATATATGTCGATTTATTTATTCGGAAAGATGATAAAACATTACATCTATAGATCAGAAAGAATTACATTTGATGATCAGCTAAGCTTCTTTATGAAGCGATCAGTATGAGACTAAGTCCTTGTGATCATGCTCTACTGATCATGGCAAAGTGCGTGCCGGAGTTATATCATAGATACCATCAGGTCGATGATATCGGACAACCCGATTGTGAGTATGCTGCATAGATCCAGTCATGAGATACTCATATATCGTAGCTTGTCATTATATCCTAAGACCAAGGAGTCTTTGTGTACATTATGTAACGAATACCTAAGTTTAGCCTAGTATAACGTTATCTGTAAAAGGGTAACTATAACGGCTTCAATTGGCTTTGATATTGATTGCACTAGTGAACTCGAAAGGCGTTTGAGGGATTTATCACTTATACTTCGGTATGAGAAAGATATCCGTTTAGGCCACTTGATGAGTATGACTAAAGAAAGAGCACGGCCGTGCAAGTGATACCTTAGTATCAGTTTTCAGTCATCTCAGATATCAAGAAACAGTGATTGATAAATTAGATGACCATTATATGCCTATTGATCAATCTGGATATCGGTTTTATGAAAGGACAGTGACATGTACGATAACAGGTTAAGTCGAATAATCGATAATCACGAACATTGGATAATCATAATGTCTTGCTAGAGACCACTTATGATGGAAAGGGTAAAATAGTAATTTTACCAGTCTGCCAATTGTTCGTACGCCTAGAGGGTCACACGCATTAAGCAGGATACATGACAACAATTATGGATGAAAATTGAGAACGATTCAGTAGTTTTCTGGCCTAAGGTTTTAACCAGACGGTTGAAGAAATCAATTTGAGGAAATTGAGCCGTTTTGTCTAAACCGAAATTAGAACTCAAGTTAATGGGTTTAATTTGGGTTTTAGTTAAACAGGCTTAAAGCCCATTAAGGGACTAAAGTTATGATTGGAAAAAAATGGAAATAAGAGATTATAAAGGATAGATAATGCAATTTTAATTTGAAACTCAATTAATTTTCAAATTAAAATCACATAATATCTTCCTTTATCCTAAATTATTTTTCAGCAACTTTCTCCCTCATTCTCTCCCACTCATTGCTGAAATTTCTCTTCCTCTCATCCTCCATTGTTGTCAAGTTTCTCTCAAAAAATTAGTAGCAAAATTATTGAGTGAAAACCTCTTCGGTTGTGGTGCTTGTGTGGACTTGATAGAGAAACACTATACTTGTGTTTTCATCGATTAGAAGAGGTAACTTTCAGATTTATATTTATATATATAACATGTTGAAATTGCATTAAGATCACAGCATGTTTCGATCACCACGGTTACATAACGTCTGCTGTATGATATTCATCGATTTGAACCCGTTGTGATCTCTTTCATCTTCTTCACGTGATTCTTGTATTTGTTTACAATCCCTTATTCCTGTGTCCTGGCTCATTGCAGTGATAGCAGACCTTCTCCATTTTGTCCTTAGTTTTCATAGTAGCTTTGGGAGCCGCTTGAACTTTTGGACGTTCTCCATCCTACTGCCTACCATAATGCATGACACGTCGATTTGGTTACTAAGGAACTTTGATAAGTATCCTTAGTGCCATACCGGCGTTTAGCAGTGGCTCAACAGGAGGTTCATTTGTAAGGATATACTACTTGCGTTCATCTTGAGTACAAGCCTCAAGTTTCTATTCCAATCTGAGTAATTCACACTCTTGAGTCTGTCCTCAAACTGGACTATTAGTGCGCTATTACTCCTTTGTGTTGTGTTTGCCGATTTAGTTCTACATGGTGAAATTAATTAAAATTCAAGTTGGAGATTAAGTTATAAAACACTTGTCTGATTCTAACATTAGAATCTGAACCAGGATCCTATCATACCCTCAATTGAAGCGAACGGAGGCTCACTGCTCCAATTGAGAGCATTAAGGTAGGAATACATCCATCTACAAGACTATGTAGTTCCTGGCTAGGGTCTGTACTAAAAGTACACGGCATACCCTATACTGATACCTTAGGTCAGCCCTAGCTGACAATAGTAGACAAGTCTACCAAGCTTGAACTATGTATAGAACTAATGTGGCTACTACGCGGAGGCGCACGCACCCACACAGAACTACCCATCTCATCCAGACCTTTTCTCTATGAATGTTACGCGGAGGCGTACCGACATCCATAGGGTCAAAGCCCTTTCGAGTGCCCAAACTTGGATGGTATCACGCTTGACTTGTAATTATTTGAGTTTAAGTGAATTATAAAAGTCTGATTGTATATCGATACAATCTTAATCTGGAATCATCAATTGCAAATACATGCAAAGATGACCCCTTAGCAGGTTACATGCGAGTCTGATTAAATTCCGATTTTAATCTTTGCATGTGGGTGATAGCAAATCATACATGAACTTGTATATTTAAACTATCATAAATTCATGCATTCAAACATATAAATGTAACGATAAATATATGCATAGCTAAGCCCATCTTAAGATCCTAAGAATCTAGCAATACTGATCCTAAAGACATGGTCTTCAAGATCCAAATTTGTTCCATTCTTGTGAACTCAGACTGGCTTCGAGCCTCCTCCAATCCGAGTCTTGTTCTTCACTTGCCTCTTGTGTCGGTCTTCGTGATTACAAATTTAAATAAATAAAATGAAATACAAATCACGACATGCAGGCCGTACTTACTACAACCCAAAATTAAGCAACACGCAGGTTGCAAAACCGAAATAAAATACAAGTCTAGAGGGCTTAGCTAGCATCATGTGGAAAACACCATGTTATCAAAGATCATGTGAAAACTCAACATGCTTATCAAACAAATAAATTTTCCAAATTTTATCTTTCTTGAGTGTGGAAAAATTCCTATTTATCGAAACCTAAAGGTTTAATTAATTTAATTTTGAACCGGTTCTTGCTGGTTTATCGAAACCGAACCAAATCTGAAAATTAAATTTTTAGGGTTTCAAATTATTCTCGCGAACCAGCCGGTTCAGCTCGAATCTTTTCGAGCCGAATCGGCCCAACCGAGGTCGCCCGCAGAAGCAACCACGGTGGCCCGCGAGGGCTGCCGAGGTCGCCCGTGGGGCTGACCATGGTCGACCACGGGAGTGACCATGGTAGCCTGCGATGTTAGGTTTGTGCCCTAGTCCAAAATAATTCTTCAATCTATATCGTAACGGACATCATTATTCTACATAATAAAAGGCATAATATTACTAATGTGTTGTAGTAATATATCTAATGTGATTTGATCTATGTCATAATGTGTGCGATCACTTATAGTAGAACTATAGAATAGAAAGAGTTGCATTCGATAGAGTCCCTCATTAGCTAAGCTTCTTCTGAAGCGATCAGTATGAGACTAACTCCTTGTGATCACGCTCTACTGATCATGGCAAAGAAGTGCCGGAGTTATATCATAGATATCATCAGGTCGATGATATCGCACAACCCGATTCTGAGTATGCTGCATAGATCCAGTCATGAGATACTCACATATCGTAACTTGTCATTATATCCTAAGACCAAGGAGTCTTTGTGTACACTATGTAACAAATACCTAAGTTTGACCTAGTCTAACGTTATCTGTAAAAGGGTAGCTATAACGGCTTCGATTGGCTTTAGCATTTATTGCACTAGTGAACTCGAAAGGCGTCTGAGGGATTTATCACTCATACTTCGGTATGAGAAAGATATCCGTTTAGGCCACTTGTTGAGTATGACTGAAGAAATAGCATGGCCATGCAGGTGATACCTTAGTATCAGGTTTGAGTCATCTCAGATATCAAGAAATAGTGATTGATAAATTAGGATGACCGTTCTATGCCTATTGATCAATCTGGATATCGGTTTGATAAAAGGACAGTGACATGTACGATAACAGGTTAAGTCGAACAATCGATAATGACGAATATTGGATAATCATAATGTCTTGCTAGAGGCCACTTATGATGGAAAGGGTAAAATGGTAATTTTACCAATCTGCCAATTATTCGTGAGCCTAGAGGGTCACAGGCATTAAGCACAATACATGACAATAATTATGGATAAGAGAGGGCTCATTTGGGTTAATGGGTTTAATTTGGGTTTTAGTTAAATGGGCTTAAAGCCCATTTAGGGATTTAAGATAAGAGAGGGGTCAAATGCAAATAAGAAGGATTAAAAGGATAGATAATGCAATTTTTATTTTGAAATTCAATTTAATTTCAAATTAAAAATCACATAATATCTTATTTATTTTATTCTTTGAATTTTTCAGCAACCACCTCTCCTCTCTCTCTCCCTCATTGCCGATTACTCTCACTCTCTCTACCTTGATTATTGCTCTTGTTTTCTCTCAAAATTGCTATAAAAAAGATTGAGTGAAAAACCATTTCGGTTGTGTGCTTGTGTGGAATTGATAGAGAGAACACTACACTTGTGTTCTTGTCGATTACAAGAGGTAAATATCAGATCTTTAATTATGTTTATAACATGTTCAAATAGCATTAAGATCATAGCATTTAACGATCACCACGGTTACATAAAGTCCGCTGCATGATTTTCATTGTTTGGAACCCGTGGTGATCTCTTTCTGTGGTATCAGAGGCATGGTTATTTTGTTTATATGTATATGTTTAAATCTGTTTTTTTTTATGTTTATATGTGTTCTTCATCATTAGCATACATGTAAATCGAAAAAAATTTCAGATTTGATTGAGTTTTGAAATTGGAAAATTAATTAATTTTTTTGGGGTTTTTTCGGGTTAGCCACGACTTAGCCATGACCGACCAGATCGAGTCCCTTGGTGGACCATGGAATGCCCTAGGGCAGACCATGGTCAGCACCATGGGCAGACGAGGGTCGCCTACGGACGACCATGGCAGCCCTCGCGGGCGACCATGGTCGCTGCCGTGGGCGACACGGTCTGCCCATGCGAGCGACCATGGCAGCCCGTGAGGGCCACCATGGTTGCCTCGCGGGCGACCAGGGTCTGCCCTAGGGGCGACCATGGCTGTCCTCGCGGGCTACCATTGTCGTTCCCGTGGCCGACCACTGTCAGCCCCGCGGGCGACCTCGCCAGCCCTCACGGGACACCGTGGTTGCCTCCGCGGGCGACCTTCGGTTGAGCCGGTTCGGATCGACCAGATTCGAATGAACCGGTTGGTTCGCAAGGATATTTGGAAACCCTAATAAAATTTAATTTTCAGATTTGGTTCGGTTTTGATAAACCAGCGAGAACCGGTCCAAAATTCAATTAATCGATTAAACCGTCCGGAAAAATTTTCCACACTTAAGAAAGATAAAATTTGGAAAAATTATTTGTTTGATCAGCATGTTGATTGATAACATGATCTTTGATAACATGATGTTTTCCACATGATGCTAGCTAAGCCCATTAGATTTGCATTTTAATTTCGGTTTTGCAACCTGCGTGTTGCTTAATTTTGGGTTGTAGTAAATACGGCCTGCGTGTCGTGATTTGTATTTTATTTAATTTATTTTAATATGTAATCACGAAAACCGACACAAGAATCAAGTCAAGAGGGAGACTCGGATTGGAGGAGGCTCGAAGCCAGTGGGAGTTCAAAAGAATGGAGCAAGTTTGGATCTTGAAGACCATGTCTTTAGGATCGGTTTTGCTAGATTCTTATGAACTTTAGATGGGCTTAGCTATGCATATTTTATTGTTACATTTGTATATTTGAATGTATGAACGTATGATAGTTTAAATATACAAGTTTATGTATGATTTTCAATCACCCACATGCAAAGATTAAAATCGGAATTTAATCAGACTCGCATGTAACCTGCTAAGGGATCATCCTTGCATGAATTTGCAATTAATGATTCCAGATTAAGATTGTATCGATATACAATCAGACTTTTATAATTCACTTAAACGCAAATAATTACAAGTCAAGCGTGATACCATCCAAGTTTGGGCGCTCAAAAGGGCTTTAACCAGTCAATACTGATTAAAAGTTGTTTACTGTGTAGATATAATATGGTGTAGTTACGACGTTTTTCAAGATTGGCTAATTTTGAAGGATCTGAAGAAACATGTTACAAAGAATGTCGAAGCATCTTCTACGACATCTTGTTTGACATTGTTGACAGCATCTCGGCAAGCATCCTGATCGACAGAAATAAGGAAAGTGCAGGTTCGGCAGTGCAGCAAGAAAACGATTAGGAAAGTGCAGAACGACTCCTAATCTGAAAAGAAGAAAGACGGTGATTAAGAGGAAACCCTTTAGGGTTAGTACTCATCCACGATTGCTATAAAAGATTAGGCTACCCCCTTAGCAATTGTGTGGTTCTTTATTTGTTTCATAGCAACAATTTGCAAGGTTTGCGGGTTGAGAAATTGTAGATTGAGCTTAGGACTTTGTGTATCACATAACTATAGAGAGTTAGGTGATTGAGGGTTTACTGAAGTCGTGAGTTTGAAGACTGCACGCAACCACCAAGCTTGAAGAAGACTTGAAGATGACAGAGCAAGGCGATTGCTCGAAGAGTGGAATCAAGACGTTCTTGGATTCAGGGGGAGACCCTGAGATAGATTGCACTGTAAGACGTAGCATAAAGTATAGATCTAGGAGGGATCAAAGGTACTTGTATGTTCTGACGGATTACTGATAAGTGAAATCTTTCCACTAGGCTGAGAGCCCCCAGACGTAGGTGACGTTGCACAGAACTGGGTAAACAATCTGCTGTGTCATTACTTAGAGCTTTATATTTACTGTCCTGCATGGTCTACGCAAGAAGTCAGACACAACGTTATAGCATTCTGTGTAACATTGTGTGTGACATCTTGCACGACTAAGTGATCAGAATTTCAATTGGTATCAGAGGGGCACCTATAGCTTTAGGTGAGTTCCTAAACAAATATTTTGATCAAAGATGGACAATACCAGAGAAGGAGGATCCATAAATCGACCACCTGTCCTAGATGGAAGCAACTATGGCTATTGGAAGGCTCGAATGTGTGCTTTCATGAAGTCACTAGACAACAAGACATGGAAGGTTGTACTCAATGGTTGGAATGCACCACAACTCAGTGACAGTGATGGCAATCCTATCGGCCCAAAACCAGAAAAAGACTGGACCGATGATGAAGATGAAGAATCTCTGGGAAATTCTCGAGCTCTGAATGCTATCTTCAATGGTGTTGACAAAAACGTGTTCAGACTAATCAACACATGCACAACTGCCAAATCAGCATGGGACATCTTGGCCGTAGCATATGAAGGAACAACTAAGGTTCGAGAACAGAAACTGCAATACCTGACTACCAACTTCGAAGCCCTCATCATGAAGGAAGATGAATCAATTGCAGATTTCAATGTTCGCATTCGTGATCTAGCTAATGAATCCTATTCTCTGGGAGAACCAATGTCTGATAAAAAATTGGTAAGAAAAACCCTACGTGCTCTTAGCCCTAGGTTCAAGATGAAGATCACAGCAATTGAAGAAGTTCATGACCTCAAGGTCTTGAAATTTGATGAGCTGATGTGGTCTCTAATGACCTATGAGCTGTCTCTACCCAACATCGACAAAAGGAACAAAGGAGTTGCATTCAAAAGCACAACACACAAGCAACAAGATCCTGAGGATTCGGATTCTGATGAAGACATCGAGGCTACAATGGCCCTTCTCACAAAAAATTACAATAAAGCCATGAGAAGATTTAGTCGAATGGGTGGACGGAATGTCACAACAAATGCCAGAAACAAAGCTCCACAAAAAGCTCAAGTTGGAGGTAGTCTTGACAGACCAAACAGGAGTGGGGAAGAAAACAAAAACAAAGGACTTCAATGTCATGAGTGTGAAGGATTCGGCCACCTCCGTAGAGAATGTCCAAATTTCCTCAAACAACAAAAACGAGGATACAATGCCACCCTATCAGATGACGACAATGAAGATAGTGGATCTGAAGAGGTAAGCAACTTTGTTGCATTCACTACTACTACTACTCCTACATGTAATGTTGATAATGCTGTCAACATCAATGATGATCCAACTCCAAATGAGAATTGGACTAAAGAGCAACTAGTCGAGGCATACAAAGGCTTGCATGCCAGATGGATCAAGGAAGCTCTGATACTTGATCAACAAGGCGAAAGGATCATTAGTCTTACCAGCGACAAGTCAAGATTTCTAGAGACGATCGTGGAGCTGAAACGAGAGATCACCAGACTTAATGGAGAAATCAGTCTCATGACTAAATCGGTAAAGATGATGAATCCTAGCTCAGAAAGCCTTGACAAGATTTTATCAGTAGGAAAACAGTCCAAAGATACGACGGGACTAGGGTACACACATACTGTCCCCTCAACGACAGGGACAAAGTTTATCCCACAACAAGCCTTGGCTGACAAGAAACAACAGGATGCCCCAACTCATCCTACAGGACGACCTACAACAAAAGCCATAACATCGTCTACAACCTGTTCTTGTCAAGAATCTGTCAGAAGACATCCTCCACGCAGACAACAAAGCTACAGAAGACCAGCTTATCAATATCAATGGATATGTCATTACTGTGGTCAACCTGGTCATATCAGACCTTTTTGTATTCAATTTCTTAAGAGGAAGCAAGCTCAGAAATATCAAAGGCATCTCCCTTCTCCTCCGAAGACAACTCGCCTCGAATGGAGACCTAAGAACCTGACCTATCGAGCTAATGTTGCATATACATCATTAAGTGCTTCAACGAACAAAGACTGGTATCTCGACAGTGGATGCTCTCGACACATGACAGGTACTCCAGAATTTCTCTCCAATCTAAAATTGTATACAAACTGCTTTGTTACGTTTGGAGATGGGATCCGAGCTCGAATCATTGGAAAAGGAGTGCTCAAGCATCCATAAGCCACCTGTCTGACTGAAGCATTACTTGTAGAAGGACTTAAGGCAAATCTGATTAGCATCAGTCAGATCTGTGATCAGGATTTGGTAGTGAAATTCACTAAAGAAGCCTGTATAGTTAACAACATCGATCAGGTCACTATTCTACAAGGAGTTCGCTCGACAGACAATTGCTATATCTGGTCTCCCAAGACACATACCGAAGCAACCAAGTGCCTTGTCTCCAAAGCAGAAGAAACCAAACTATGGCATCGAAAGCTGGGACATCTAAACCTTAGAAGTATGCAAAAGGCAATCTCAGAGCAGGCTATCACCGGAATCCCAAACCAAAAAATAGTAGAAGGGAAGATCTGCGGAGAATGTCAGATTGGAAAGCAAACCAAGATGTCACACAAGAAGCTTCAGCATATAACCACCTCTCGAGTACTTGAGCTGATACATGTTGACCTCATGGGACCAATGCAAGTTGAAAGCCTTGGAGGAAAACGATATGTCTTTGTATGTGTAGATGATTACTCACGATACACTTGGGTTGACTTCCCTCGTGACAAGTCAGACACCTTCTCGATCTTCAAGAATCTATGCATCCAAGTCCAACGAGAAAAAGGAGAGACAATTGGCAAAATCATTCGCCTTCGTAGCGATCATGGTCGAGAGTTCGAAAACAGCAAGTTTGCAGATTTCTGCAACTCAGAAGGGATAGCACATGAATTCTCAGCGCCAATCACTCCTCAACAGAATGGCATTGTTGAGCGCAAGAACAGGACTCTACAGGAGATGGCGAGAGTTATGATGCTGGCTAAAGACATACCAACTCACTTCTGGGCAGAAGCACCTAACACTGTTTGCCATATCAACAATCGAGTCACTCTCCGACCAGGTATGTCACTAACTCATTATGAAATATGGAGGGGGAGAAAGCCCAATGTTAAGTACTTCCATATCTTTGGCTCCACTTGTTATATACTGGCTGATAGAGAGCCTCAAATCTATGTTGATGACATTGTTTTTGGAGGGATGTCAAGCAAGATGGTAGAGATATTTATTCAACAGATGCAATCAGAATTCGAGATGAGCATGGTGGGAGAGCTTACTTATTTTCTAGGCTTCCAAATCAAACAACAAAAGGATAGCATCTTCATATCTCAGAGCAAATATGCGAAGAATATTGTCAAGAAGTTTGGGCTAGAGAAAGCCTCACACAAAAGGACACCAGCAGCTACACATGTCAAGCTAACTAAAGATGATCCAGGAGAAGCCGTTGACCAACACCTATATAGGAGCATCATCGGTAGTCTCCTCTACCTCACCGCGAGTCGACCAGATATTGCCTACTCTGTCGGAGTATGTACATGATATCAAGCTAATCCTAAGGTTAGTCATCTATCCCAAGCCAAAAGAATTATTAGATATATCTCTGGGACTACCAACTTGGGTTTGTTATATTCATTCGACACATCCTCTACCCTGGTGGGGTATTGTGATGCCGATTGGGCTGGGAACACATCAGATAGGAAAAGCACATCTGGAGGATGCTTCTTCCTTGGCAACAACCTCATATCATGGTTTAGTAAGAAGCAAAACTGTGTTGCCCTTTCCACTGCCGAATCGGAGTATATTGCTGCTGGGAGTAGCTGCACACAACTACTTTGGATGAAGCAGATGTTAGTCGAATACAATGTCAGACAGGATGCCATGACTATGTATTGTGATAATGTCAGTGCTATCAACATCTCCAAAAACCCTGTCCAACACAGCAAGACCAAACACATTGATATTAGACATCACTTCATTCGAGAATTGGTCGAAGACAAGAAGATCATCCTAGAGCACATCCCAACAGAGAAGCAACTAGCTGATATTTTCACGAAGGCACTAGACGCGAGCAGATTTGAGGATCTCAGATCATCACTTGGTCTGTGTTCCATCAACGACCAGTAAAGGAGATGCAGAAACGGTTGAGAGGAAGCGTTGGTACCTCTTCATGAACCGGTCTAAAAACCAACGAATGTCATTGGGCCAGGCATATCAAAAGCCCATATAAAAGAAAAGGAAAGATACAGTCAGACGCTAAAGAAGATTTGAATCGTTTTCAAAAAACCTAGTCTGCCTCCTCTCTGTGTTCGCTCTCATCTCCTTCACCATTCACTCTCTGCAAATCTCTCAAACAACAATGGTGAAAACTAGAAGCACAGTAGCCCAAAGAAAGCCACCGCTTCAAAGAAAGCTGAAGCGAAAGGCTCCACAAGCAGTAGAGCGAAGACAAACAAGCATGGAGTGCGAATCAAAGGGCCAAAAACCCTGAAAAAGTCAGAAGAAATTATCAAAGAGGCTTCACTAGAGAAAGCCCCAATACCAGTTTTTACTCGAGTTCCCAAGAAGTCCCGGACCGGGAGTGCTGCCTTCTCAATGTCTGACCTAACTTGGCCAGAAAGAGAGAATGATCTTGACCAGGAAAATCGAGAGGCCTCCATGCAAATTGTCGCAGTTCCAACACCAACAAGTAACGATTTCTCTGCCGATACTTCTAGAAACAGTGATCTGTTAGAATCACTACTGGAAAACCAGGACCTGCCTCAAGAAGGTGTGGTAGAAGAACTGATACGTCCAGAAGGAGAAAAGGAGGATCTGACTCCGGTCAGTCATGGGCTGGAACGCATTGCGGAAGGAGAGGGAGGAGAAGAAGAAGGAACAGATGTCATACCAAAAGCCACTGAAAATGTTGTAGAGGAGGAAGAAATAGCTGACTCGGAAGAAGCCGAGGAAGAAGAAGAAGAAAAAGAAGAAACCAGAAACGGAGAGACCGATCTAGAAAAAGCTGAGGAGAACAAGGATGCCACCACCAACAACACAGAAGAAAACCCCCAGGATGTCAGAGAAGATGTCACGAAAGAAGCTGCTGAGACGGCACACACAGTGTTGTCATCCCTGAAGGAAAAAGTTCTAAAAGAGAATGAAAGCTTGGCTGTTATGGTTGGAAAATTAAAAGAAACAAGAAAGAGGAAAGAATTCAAGGATGCTGGAAGACCCAGCAACAAGAAAAAAAAGATTGCTGCCAAAGAAAAAGGGAAAAAGGTGATCCCCACAAGAAGTTTGATAGATGAATCTACTGATAATGACATTGAAGAGGTTCCTGCTGAAGAAGGAAAGAAGAAGAAGGCCCTGAAAACGGCCAAGAACACCATGAGTGTAACTTACGACAATGTGTCGTTTCACTCAGCAGAAGGCTCAAAGAGGTGGGAGTTTGTCTTTCAGAGAACGGCGTACCCAGAGAAAACACTGTCGTCGGAGCTACTTGGGCTAAAGGCCATTATACAACTCCTGGAGAAGGCAGAATTGATGAGAACCGTCTCCGACATTGGCAACCACTATCCGCTCCTGGGTTAAAGAATTTATTGCCAACTTGCCTACCACGTTTGGTACCCAGATGCTCCAGAGTTTGATAAGGTATATGTCAGAGGCATCCGCTTTGACATCACCTCCGACATCATCAATGAATTCCTGGGAAGGAAGAGGGTTCGATCTGTGCCACCACCCGATCTAAGCAAAGTCCTCCGAGAAATCACCGGAGATAAGAGCAGAACATGGCCATCCAAAGGGACAGTGGCAGCATCAGATCTGACTTCCAAGTACTCCATTCTCTTTCGGATTGGAGTTGCAAACTGGGCGCCCTCAACTCACGCATCATCGATCAAACCTGAGCTAGCAATCCTTATCTACCAAATAGGTACTGGTTCTAAACTTGACTTTGGACAATTTGTGATTGATCATCTTGTTCGCCATGCTAGATCTCTTGCTGTGAAAATTCCCATAGCCTTTCCATCCCTTATCTCTGAATTACTCGTACATCAACACCCTGGCGTGTTGAAAACGCCGGATAAGGTGGGGAAAAGAGGAGGAGTAATTGTGGTGAGCCACAAATTGTTTGAAGGGAAGCATGCTCCTGATCTTGTCAGGCCGGAAGCCACGACAAAGACCAGTAGAGCCACAAGTGCTGTCCCTCTCACAAGGACTACCAGCAGGGATGCCGTCATGCTCAAACAAGAAATTGAAGTGCTTGATGAGGACATCGCAATTTTAAAGACTGCCCTGAAGCACCTCTCGCAGCGCCGAACTCACTGCGCCAACCTGTTGCAATCCATGTCTCCTCCAGGCTCTGAAGATGATACCACAAATGATCCAGAAGATGCTACCCAAGAAGCCTCCACAGAAGCTACAGAGACTGCCAGTTCCAACAGCAGCTCTATTTGAGAAATTTTATGAATTCTCTAAACTCTTGAACTACTGAACAACTTTTATGGTCTGTAATATTTTGTGAACACTGTATCATGCTTTCTCTCGACAGCTGATCGAGAGCAAGTGTGAGTTATGTTTGGATTTATTTTGCTTATTTCCCGGATTTGTTAAAATATTTGGTTAAGTTTTGGCTCTTTTTGAGCCAGCAAGGGGGAGTAAGTGTTTAATTTACAAATACGCGCGCGATGATACAAGGAAGAAAGATAGAGACGACGCGACGCGAAGACACAAGACGCGACGATACGCGCGACGACACTGCCGATCGACAAAGACGACAAATGCGATGCAGAATGCGACGAAGAATGCGACGAAGAATGCTGTCCTTAAAAATAGCCAAAGGGGGAGATTGTAGTTACGACGTTTTTCAAGATTGGCTAATTTTGAAGGATCTGAAGAAACATGTTACAAAGAATGTCGAAGCATCTTCTACGACATCTTGTGTGACATTGTTGACAGCATCTCGGCAAGCATCCTGATCGACAGAAATCAAGAAAGTGCAGGTTCGGCAGTGCAGCAAGAAAACGATTAGGAAAGTACAGAACGACTCCTAATCTGAAAAGAAGAAAGACGGTGATTAAGAGGAAACCCTTTAGGGTTAGTACTCATCCACGATTGCTATAAAAGCTTAGGCTACCCCCCTTAGCAATTGTGTGGTTCTTTATTTGTTTCCTAGCAACAATTTGCAAGGTTCTTAGACTTGAAGGTTTGCGGGCTGAGAAATTGCAGATTGAGCTTAGGACTTTGTGTATCACATAACTATAGAGAGTTAGGTGATTGAGGGTTTACTGAAGTCGTGAGTTTGAAGACTGCACGCAACCACCAAGCTTGAAGAAGACTTGAAGACGACAGAGCAAGGCGATTGCTCGAAGAGTGGAATCAAGACGTTCTTGGATTCAGGGGGAGACCCTGAGATAGATTGCACTGTAAGACGTAGCATAAAGTATAGATCTAGGAGGGATCACAGGTACTTGTATGTTCTGCCGGATTACTGATAAGTGAAATCTTTCCACTAGGCTGAGAGCCCCCAGACGTAGGTGACGTTGCACCGAACTGGGTAAACAATATGTTGTGTCATTACTTAGAGCTTTATATTTACTGTCCTGCATTGTCTACGCAAGAAGTCAGACACAATGTTATAGCATTCTGTGTAACATTGTGTGTGACATCTTGCACGACTAAGTGATCAGAATTTCATATGGCAAACACAAATCACTCTGGTAGCGCGCTTAGGTCACTAATCGAGAATGATAAGCTTAACGGCGTAAACTTTCTCGATTGGGACCGGAATTTGAGACTCGTTCTCAAGCATGAACGTAAGGATTATATCCTTACCCAGGAACAAGCACCTACTAAACCAGCACTGAACGTCTTAAGGGCGCTAAGGGATACCTACCAGAAATTCCTTAGCGACCGGATTGACGTGCAGTGCATCATGATGGGCAGTATGGTGCCCGACTTGCAGCAACAGTTCTTGGACATTTCCGACGATCCCAAAGCCTGTATGGCTGAGATCGAGAAAATGTTCAAAGAGAAAGCGCGTGTCGAAAGATACGACACTTTCATTGAACTGATGTCTTGCAAGCTAAAGGCTGGAGCTCCTGTCAGTCCTTATGTCCTTAAGATGAAACGTCTTTTGGAACATTTGACCAGACTAGGTCATCCTGTGGACAAGGAAATGTCTGCAGACTTTGTGCTGCATTCACTTCCAGATGCATATCGTGAATTCGTTGGAAATTACAATATGCATGACATGAATAAGACCGTGTCAGAGCTTCATGGTATGCTCGTGACTGCAGAAAAGAATCTCAAGGGGAAAACCAAGGAGGTTCTTATGGTCAACAAGCAAGTGAGCTTCAAGAAAGCCAGTCTGGGTAAGGGTAAGGCTCCTATGCACCTAGCAGGGAAGATTCGACAACCTAAGGGTCCAGCAGCTCCAAAGGCTGTTGAGAATCCTAAGAAGGATGTCGTCTGCTTCTATTGCCAAGGACTGGGGCACTGGAAGAAGGATTGCAAGAAACACAAGTTGTTTCCTAAGAAGAGTGGAGCTTCCACATCTTCAGGATCAGGTATTTTTGTTATTGAGCTCAATCTCAGTTTATCTACTTCAGATTTTTGGGTACTTGATACCGGTGCAGAATCTCACATTTGTGTTAATGTGCAGGCTCTGGGAAGTAGAAGAGAAGTGAGCAAGGGCGAGGCGGACCTACGAGTTGGCGATGGCAATCAAGTCTCGACAACTGATGTAGGAGATATTAGTCTCAGTTTGCCCAGTGGGCTAGTTTTATTTTTAAATAATGTTCATTGTGTACCTGCGTTTCGCAGAAATATTATTTCAATTTCCTTGCTCGACAAGGAAGGATATCATTTTTCAATTGATAATGGAATTTTCAGTATTTTCAAGAAAAACATGTTTTATTGCAATGCTTCATTAGTTGGTGGTTTATATATTCTTAAAATTCAAAACGCTGGCACTAGCTCGATTTATAATATCACTCCATACGAAGTATGGAACGGGAAGAAACCCTTATTAGCTTTCCTTAAGATTTGGGGATGTGAAGCTTACGTCAAGCGTTTGTTAGGCGATAAGCTCGAACCCAAATCAGACAAATGTGTCTTTGTGGGGTACCCTAAAGAAACAAGGGGGTACTATTTCTACAAACCCAGCGAGAACAAAGTTTTTGTTGCTCGAGGAGGGGTATTTTTGGAAAAGGAATTTATTTCCAAAAGAGCTAGTGGGAGTGTCGTGCATCTTGAAGAAATTCAAGAAGATACGGAGCAACCCACTATGCCGAATGTAGAAATACAGGAGCCAGAAGAGGTCATTGATCAAGAACCAATCCCGACACCCATTCTAGATGTCCAAGAAGGTCTGAGAGATCTTGTCAAGCTCCTATCAGATATGGCTTCCTAGCCACTGAAGGAAATGACTTGATGTTGGTGGATCAGGATGATCCAGAAACCTACAGACAAGCTTTGGCCAGTCCAGACTCCGAAAAATGGCAGAACGCCATGAATGAGGAAATGAAATCCATGTCAGATAACCAAGTCTGGAACTTGGTGGATCAAACTCCTGGGATAAAACCCATCGGTTGCAAATGGGTCTATAAAATTAAGACCGACATGGATGGAAAACCTCAGACCTATAAAGCTAGACTAGTTGCGAAAGGTTATCGCCAAATCGAAGGTATCGATTATGACGAGACTTTTTCACCTGTGGCTATGGTCAAATCTATCCGGATCATTCTAGCCATAGCAGCATACTACGACTATGAGATATGGCAGATGGACGTCAAAACCGCCTTCCTTAACGGGAACTTAAAAGAGGATGTGTATATGACACAGCCCGAGGGTTTTGTTGATCCAGAGAATCTCGGAAAGATTTGTAAGCTGCTTAGGTCCATTTATGGATTAAAGCAAGCTTCACGGAGTTGGAACATTGGTTTTGATGAAGCCGTAAGGGAATTCGGTTACATAATAAAAGGCATAATATTACTAATGTGTTGTAGTAATATATCTAATGTGATTTGATCTATGTCATAATGTGTGTAATCACTTATAGTAGAACTATAGATCAGAAAGAGTTGCATTCGATAGAGTCCCTGATCAGCTAAGCTTCTTCTGAAGCGATCAGTATGAGACTAACTCCTTGTGATCACGCTCTACTGATCATGGCAAAGAAGTGCCGGAGTTATATCATAGATATCATCAGGTCGATGATATCGGACAACCCGATTGTGAGTATGCTGCATAGATCCAGTCATGAGATACTCACATATCGTAACTTGTCATTATATCCTAAGACCAAGGAGTCTTTGTGTACACTATGTAAAAAATACCTAAGTTTGACCTAGTCTAACGTTATCTGTAAAAGGGTAGCTATAACGGCTTCGATTGGCTTTGGCATTTATTGCACTAGTGAACTCGAAAGGCGTCTAAGGGATTTATCACTCATACTTCGGTATGAGAAAGATATCCGTTTAGGCCACTTGATGAGTATGACTGAAGAAATAGCATGGCCATGCAGGTGATACCTTAGTATCAGGTTTCAGTCATCTCAGATATCAAAAAACAGTGATTGATAAATTAGGATGACCGTTCTATACCTATTGATCAATCTGGATATCGGTTTGATAAAAGGACAGTGACATGTACGATAACAAGTTAAGTCGAATAATCGATAATGACGAATATTGGATAATCATAATGTCTTGCTAGAGGCCACTTATGATGGAAAGGGTAAAATGGTAATTTTACCAGTCTGCCAATTATTCGTGAGCCTAGAGGGTCACACGCATTAAGCACAATACATGACAATAATTATGGATGAGAGTTGAGAACAATTCGGTAGTTTTCTGGCCTAAAGTTTTTAACCAGACGATTGAACAAATCAATTCGAGGAAATTGAGCCGGTTTGACTAAACCGAAATTAGAACTCAAGTTAATGGGTTTAATTTGGGTTTTAGTTAAACGGGCTTAAAGCCCATTTAGGGATTTAAGATAAGAGAGGGGTCAAAAGCAAATAAAAAGGATTAAAAGGATAGATAATGCAATTTTTATTTTGAAATTCAATTTAATTTCAAATTAAAAATCACATAATATCTTATTTATTTTATCTTTTGAATTTTTCAGCAACCACCTCTCCTCTCTCTCTCCCTGATTGCCGATTTCTCTCACTCTCTCTACCTCGATTATTGCTCTTGTTTTCTCTCAAAATTGCTAGCAAAAAGATTGAGTGAAAAACCATTTCGGTTGTGTGCTTGTGTGGACTTGATAGAGAGAACACTACACTTGTGTTCTTGTCGATTACAACAGGTAAATATCAGATCTTTAATTATGTTTATAACATGTTCAAATAGCATTAAGATCATAGCATTTAACGATCACCACGGTTACATAAAGTCCGCTGCATGATTTTCATTGTTTGGAACCCGTGGTGATCTCTTTCACGCGAGGGCTGCCATGGTCGCCCCTAGGGCAGACCTGGTCGCCCGCGAGGCAACCATGGTGGCCCGCGAGGGCTGCCATGGTCGCCCACATGGGCAGATCGTGGTCGCCCGCGAGGGCTGTCATGGTCGCTCGTTGGCGACCCTTGTCGGCCCTTGGTGCCGACCATGGTCTGCCCTAGGGCATTCCATGGTCCACCAAGGGTCTCGACCCTGGTCAGCCATGGCTCGGCCATGGCTAACCCTAAACACCAAAAAATATTTTCCAATTTTTCCAATAATCAATTAAATCTGAAAAAAAATTTCAATTTACATGCATGCTAAGGTGATGAACATATAAACTCAAAAAATCAGAATTAAACATGTTTAAAAAGTACATAACAACCATCCTCTGATACCACTGAAAGAGATCACCATGGGTTCCATTCGATATATTTCATGCAGCGGACGTTATGTAACCATGGTGATCAATGTAAGCTTTGATCTTAATGTAAATTCAACATGCTATCCACCTTTTGAATCTGAAAAATACCTCTATTAACCGATGAAAACTCAAGCTTAGTGTTTCTCTATTAGGTCCACACAAGCACCACAACCGAAGAAGATTTTCTCTCACACTTTTGCTATGAATGTTCTTGAGAAGCTTGACAAAAAAATGGTGGATGAAGATGGAGGACAGGATTCGGCCAAAGGGAGGGAGAAGATGAGGGAAGTGGTTGCCAATAGTTGGAGAAAAAGATGGAAGATATTTTGGAATTTTAATTTGAAATAAAATTGAATTTCAAATTAATAATTGCATATCTACCCTTCTTAAACTCCTATTTGCACTTCTTCCCCATTCATAACTTGAATCCCTAAATGGGCTTTAAGCCCGTTTAACTAAAACCCAAATTAAACCCATTAACTTGAGTTCAAATTTCGGTTTAGACAAAATGGTTCAATTTCCTCGAATTGATTTCTTCACCCGTCTAGTTAAAACCTTAGGCCAGAAAACTACTGAATCGTTCTCAATTTTCATCCATAATTATTTTTCATGTATCGTGCTTAATGCGTGTGATCCTCTAGGCTCACGAACAGTTGGCAGACTGATAAAATTACTATTTTACTGTTTCCATCATAAGTGGTCTCTAGCAAGACATTATGATTACCCAACGTTCGTAATTATCGATTATTCGACTTAACCTCTTATTGTACATGTCAATATCCTTTTATCAAACTGATATCTAGATTGATCAATAGGCATAGAATTGTCATCCTAATTTATCAATCACTATTTCTTGATATCTGAGATGACTGAAAACTGATACTAAGGTATCACCTGCACGGCCGTGCTATTCCTTCAGTCATACTCATCAAGTGGCCTAAACGGATATCTTTCTCATACCGAAGTATGAGTGATAAATCCCTCAGACGCCTTTCGAGTTCACTAGTGCAATAAATATCAAAGCCAATCGAAGTCGTTATAGTTACCCTTTTACAGATAACGTTAGACTAGGTCAAACTTAGGTATTCGTTACATAGTGTACACAAAGACTCCTTGGTCTTAGGATATAGTGACAAGCTACAATATGTGAGTATCTCATGACTGGATCTATGCAGTATACTGACAATCTGTTTGTCCGATATCATCGACCTGATGACATGATATAACTCCGGCACATACCTTGCCATGATCAGTACAGCGTGATAACAAGGAGTTGGTCTCATACTGATCGCTTCATAAAGAAGCTTAGCTGATCAGGGACTCAACAAATGTAATTCTTTCTGATCTATAGTTCTACTATTAGTGGTTACACACATAATGACATAGATCAAATTTAATTCGATATATTACTACAACACATTTGTAATATATGCCGATTTATTTACTCGGAAAGATGATAAAACATTACATCTGTAGATCACTTATATATTGGACTGGGGCATCACTCTAACATAGGTCAAACTTAGGTATTCTTTACATAGTGTACACAAAGACTCCTTGGTCTTAGGATATAATGACAAGTTACGATATGTGAGTATCTCATGACTGGATCTATGCAGCATACTCACAATCGGGTTGTCCGATATCATCGACCTGATCGTATCTATGATATAACTCTGGCACGCACTTTGCCATGATCAGTAGAGCATGAACACAAGGAGTGTTAGTCTCATACTGATCGCTTCAGAAGAAGGTCAGCTGATCAGGTACTTTATCGAATGCAATTCTTTCTGATCTATAGTTCTACTATAAGTGTTTACACACATTATGACATAGATCAAATCACTTTAGATATATTACTACAACACATTAGTAATATTATGCCTTTTATTATGTAGAATAATGATGTTCGTTAATATATAGATTAGGGAATTACATTGTACTAGGGCACAAACCTAACAGCTTTGTTAAGGACTTGTCAATGTCATGCATATTGTAATTTACTAAGAAATCACTATATGTATCTGGAAGTGAATGCAACATAAAATCCGCATCCATTTCCACCTGATCATCAAAATCGAGTCTAGTTAAATGTTCTTGAAGACATTTCAACTTCGTGACATGGGGACTAACAGTGCTCCAGCCTTAAGCTTGCAGGAGTTAAGTTCTCTGAAAGTATCATACCTTTCGACACGAGCTTTCTCCTTAAACATTAACTTGACCTCTGCCTTACAGGTATGAGGGTCATCTGAAACGTTCCTGAATTGCTTCTGCAACTCTGGCATTCTACAGCCCACCATAATGCATGACACGTGGATTTGGTCACTAAGGAATGCTGATAAGTATCCTTAGTGCCCTAGCGGCGTTCATCGGTGGCTCACCAGGCTGTTTCTTGGTAAGGATTTACTACTTCCGTTCATGCTTGAGTACAAGCCTCAAGTTTCTATTCAAATTTGAGTAATTCACGCCCTTGAGTCTGTCCTTTTCAATCTGGACTCTCAATGTGCTATTACTCCTTTATGTTGTGTTTTCCATTTAAATCTACATGGTAAAATTAATTAAGATTTATGTTGGAGATTTACTATTACTCCAATTGAGAGCATCAAGGTAGGAATACATCCATTTACAAAACCATGTAATTCCTGGCTAGGGTCTGTACTAAAAGTACACGGCATACCCTATACTGATACCCTAGGTCAGCCCTAGATGACAATCGTAGACAAGTCTACCAAGCTTGAACTATGGACAAAACTAATAAGGCTACTATGCGAAGGTGCACGCACCCACATAGAACTTCCCATCTCATCAAGACTTCTCCTCTATGAATGTTACGCGGAGGTGTACCGACATACATAGGCTTAAAGCCCTTTTGAGTGCCCAAACTTGGAGTGTATTGTTAAAGTTATGCCCCAGTCCAATATATAAGTGATCTACAGATGTAATGTTTAATCATCTTTCCGAATAAATTAATCGGCATATATTACTAATGTGTTGTAGTAATATATCGAATGTAATTTGATTTATGTCATTATGTGTGTAACCACTAATAGTAGATCTATAGATCAGACAAAATTACATTTGATGAGTCCCTGATCAGCTAACCTTCTTTAAGAAGCGATCAGTATGAGACTAACTCCTTGTGATCACGCTCTACTAATCATGGCAAAGTATGTGCCGGAGTTATATCATAGATATCATCAGGTCGATGATATGGAACAACCCGATTGTGAGTATGCTGCATAGATCCAGTCATGAGATACTTACATATCGTAACTTGTCATTATATCCTAAGATCAAGGAGTCTTTGTGAACACTATGTAACGAATACCTAAGTTTGACCTGGTCTAACGTTATCTTTAAAAGGGTAACTATAACGGCTTCGATTGGCTTTGGCATTTATTGCACTAGTGAACTCGAAAGGCGTATGAGGGATTTATCACTCATACTTCAGTATGAGAAAGATATCCGTTTAGGCCACTTGATGAGTATGACTGAAGAAAGAGAACGGCCGTGCAAGTGATACCTTAGTATCAGTTTTCAGTCATCTCAGATATTAAGAAACAGTGATTGATTAATTAGGAGTACCATTCTATGCCTATTGATCAATCTGGATATCGGTTAGATAAAAGGATAGTGACATGTACGATAACAGGTTAAGTCGAATAATCGATAATCACGAACATTGGATAATCATAATGTCTTGCTAGAGGCCACTTATGATGGAAAGGGTAAAATAGTAATTTTACCAGTCTTCCAATTATTCGTGAGCTTGGAGGGTCACACGCATTAAGCACGATACATGACAACAATTATAGATGAAAATTTAGAACGATTCAGTTGTTTTCTGGCCTAAGGTTTTAACCAGACGGTTGAAGAAATCAATTCGAGGAAATTGAGCCGTTTTGGCTAAACCGAAATTAGAACTCAAGTTAATGGGTTTAATTTGGGTTTCAGTTAAACGGGCTTAAAGCCCATTTGGGGATTTAAGTTATGAGTGGGAACAAATGCAAATAAGAGATTATAAAGGATAGATATGCAATTTTAATTTGAAATTCAATTTAATTTTCAAATTAAAATCACATAATATCTTCCATTATCCTCTCTCATTTTTCAGCAACTATCTCCCTCATTCTTTCTCCCACTATGCTGAATTCTCTCTCCCCTCTCATCCTCCATGGTTTTCAAGTTTCTCTCAAAAATTAATAGCAAAATTATTGAGTGAAAACCTCTTCGGTTGTGGTGCTTGTGTGGACTTGATAGAGAAACACTATACTTGTGTTTTCATCGATTAGAAGAGGTAACTTTCAGATTTATATTTATATAACATGTTGAATGTGCATTAAGATCATAGCTTGCATCGATCACCACGGTTACATAACGTCCGCTGCATGATATTCATCGATTGGAACTCGTGGTGATCTCTTTCATGTTTTACGCTTGACTTGTTATTAATTGCGATTAAGTGAATTATTACAGTCTGATTGTATATCGATACAATCTGAATCTGGAATCATCAATTGCAAATCCATGCAAAGATGGTCCCTTATCTAGTTACATGCAAGTCTGATTAAATACCAGTTTTTAATCTTTGCATGTGGGTGATAGCTAAACCTACGTAATCTTGTATATAAAAATTATCATACAATCGTACATATTCAATATACAAATGTAAGAGTAAAACATGCATAGCTAAGCCCATCTTAGGTTCATAGGATTCTGGCAAAACTAATCTTAGGTTCCTAGACTTGGTCTTCAAGATCCAGACTTTCAAGATCCAGACTTGCTCCATCCTTGTGGACTCCTACTTGCTTCGAGTCTCCCTCTTGACTTGTATCTTGCGCCAGTCTTCATAATTACAAATTTAATAAAATAAAATAAATACAAATCACGACACGCAGGTCGTATTTACTACAACCCAAAACTTAGCAACACGCAGGTTGCAAAACTGAAATTATAAAACATACAAGTCTAGAGGGCTTAGCTATGTGGAAAACAACATGTTATCAAAGATCATGTGATCACTCATCATGTTTATCAAACAACAAATTTTTTACATTTTATCTTTCTTAAGTGTGGAAAAATTCCCGGTTTATCAAAACCGGACGTTTTTAATTAATTAATTGAATTTGAACTGGTTCATGCTGGTTTATCGAACCGAACCGAATCTTAAAATTAAAAAAAATTTAGGGCTTCAAAATATTCTCGTGAACCGGCCGGTTCAACTCGAACCTGGTCAAGCCGAACTGGCTCAACCCAGGTCGCCCGCAGAGGCAACAAAGGTGGCCCGCGAGGGCTGCCATGGTCGCCCGCGGGACTGACTGTGGTCGCCCACAGGAATAACCATTATGGCTCGCGAGGGCTGCCATGGTCGCCCAAGGGCTAACCGGTCTGGTCGCCCGCGGCATCGACCATAGACGCCCGTGGGCCATCCATGGTCGAGCCGAGGACTGACCGATCTGGTCGCCTGCGGCAGCAACCATGGACGCCCGCGGCAGCGACCATGGACGCCTATGGGCCATCCATGGTCGACCCAAGGGCTGACCGATTTGGTTGCCCGCGGCAGGGACCATGGACGCATGTGGGCAATCCATGGTCGCCCTAGGCGACCTGGTCGGCCCTTGGTGCTGACCATGGTCGGCCCGAGGGCTCTCTATGGTCCACCAAGGGGCTCGACCCCGGTTAGCCATGGCTCGGCCATGATTAACCCAAAACAGCCCCAAAAAAAATTAATTTTCTAACTTTCAAATCAATTAATAAAATCTCATTTTTTTCATACTTTCATGCTTAGTTGAATCCGATGAACATATAAAAATTAATTATTAAAATCAGACCTAATCATGCTCAAATCTATCACAAAACAACCATGCTCTGATGCCACTAAAGGAATCCCATGCGTTCCATAGAGTTTAATTTCATGCAGGGGACTTGAAATAATCATGGGAATCGAAATAAAAGCATAGATCTTATTGTGAAAAAATTTAGCAATGCATATTATATTTTCAGATCTGAAAATTACCTTGTAAATCGATTAAACACAAAGGATATGTGTTTCTCTAGGTAGTCAACACAAGCACAACACCTTGGCTAAGGTTTCTACACACAAACTTGTTAATGTTGTGTGTAGAATCGAACAAGAACAATCAGTGGAGGTAGAGAGAGGGAGGGTCAGCCAAGAGAGAGAGAAGAGAGAGGGAGTGCCGAAAATATTAGGGTTTGAGGAATAAAATATTGCGATTAAAAATATGATTTTTCATCTTTATTAAAATCACAAAATAAATCCCTTAAAACCCTTATTTGCACTTAAGCCCCATTTTTAATTTTAAACCAAGAATTGGCTTTAATCCCACTTAGCTTAAACCTAATTAAAACCCATTTAAATTGAGTTCTAATTATATGGTTTAGCTTAACCGGTCCAATCTCTCTAATTTGATTTCTTCAACCGTCTGGTTAATAAACCTAGGCCAGAAATAAACCGACTCGTTTTCAATTTGACTAAATTGAAAAGTGGATTCTCCCAATTACCATCCAAGCTTGTTTTGTTACATATTGTACTTAAAGTGTGTGACCATCTAGGCCCACGACCCGTTGGCAGACTGGTAAAATTACTATTTTACCCTTTCTATCATAAGTGGCCTCTAGCAAGATATTATGATTACCCAACGTCCGTGATTATCGACGATTCGACTTAACCTGTTATCATACATGTCGCTGTCCTTTTATCAAAACGATATCCAGATTGATCAATAGGCATAGAACCGTCATCCTAATTTATCAATCACAATTTCTTGATATTTGAGATGACTGAAAACCGATACAAAGGTATCACCTGCATGGCCATGCTATTCCTTCAGTCATACTAATCAAGTGGCCTAAACGGATATTTTTCTCATACCGAAGTATGAGTGATAAATCCCTCAAACGTCTTTCAAGTTCACTAATGCAATTCATAACCAAGCCAAACAGAGCCGTTATGGCTACCCTTTTACAGGTAACGTTAGGCTAGGTCAAATTCTGAGATCCGCGACACCAATCTTATATCCTTAACGGGAACTAGAGGGGCACTCTCAACTTGAAGACCATAAAGGGCAGTACCGCACAGACGAAGGGCGGGCACGACGCTTGCATGCAATTAAGGTAATCATGACTTGCCGACGGTGCGACCGAGAGGAGGACGGAGACACTGAACACTGAGCCGAGTTGTAGCCTTTGACTTTGTTAATATTCGTTTTGGGAAATTCTACAAGCATGAATACATACCACCTAGTGCGGACCACTCACACAGATGCTCCAGAATATGGCGACTGGCTAGGATAGCCAAGAAGTACTGACTTGCTAGCTTCCTGCTCGATGGGACAATTGGAATCTTCCGAAACTTAACCAACACAAAGACTCCTTGGTCTTAGGATATAATGACAAGCTACGATATGTGAGTATCTCATGACGATATCTATGTTGCATACTCACCATCGGATCGTCCGATACCATCGACCTGATGATATCTATGATATAACTCCGGCACATAATTTGCCATGATCAGTAGAGCGTGATCACAAGGAGTTGGTCACACACTGATCGCTTCTTTAAAGAAGCTTAGCTGATCAGGGACTCATCAAATGTAATTCTTTCTGATCTACAGTTCTACTATTAGTGATTATACACATAATGATATAGATCAAATTACATTCGATATATTACTACAACACATTAGTAATATATGCCGATTTATTTATTCGGAAAGATGATAAAACATTACATATGTAGATCACTTTTATATTGGACTGGGCATAACTCTAACACATATATCCTGATACCCAAAATAAATGCAGCATCGCTTAAGTCCTTCATCGAGAAGCACTTCCCTAACCTAGCTTTGGTGGCAAGGTCGGGATATCATTCCCGATGAGTAGTATGTCATCGACATAGAGCACCAAGAATACTATATTACTCCTACTCGCTTTCTTGCAAACGCAAGGTTCCTCTTCATTATTGATTAAGCCAAATTCTTTTACAACTTCAATAAAATGAAGATTCCAACTCCATGAAGCTTGCTTCAATCCATAAATGGACTTTTGCAGCTTACAAATCTTTCCGGGATTCTTTGGATTGACAAAACCCTCAAGATGTGTTATACACACATCTTTAGTTAAGTTCCTGTCAAGGAAGGTTGTTTTAACATCCATCTGCCATACTTTACTTCGGATCGACAAAACCCTCAGGTTGTGTTCTATACGCATAATTAGTTAAGTTCCTGTTAAGGAAGGTGGTTTTGACATCCATTTGCCATATTTCATAATCGAAATATGCAGGTATGGCTAGAATAATCTGAATCGATTTGACAATTGCTACTAGTGAAACAGGTATGCTATATGAGAAAACCCGTATTTGACAGGTGCATGACGCGTTCTTTCAGATCGCCTTGGACCGTCAGGAATATCCGCAAGAATTGGTTATGTCTCTACAACCGGTCTAGACTCCTCAACTTCTACTTTTTCATAATGTGGATCCAGAATGTGCCATCTAGAGTTTCTTCAAGATGCACAGTTCTCCCACTGACTGTTTTGGAAATGATTCCTCTTCAAAAACACCCCATCTTGAGCAACAAAAACTTTGCTCTCCATTGGCATGTAGAAATAGTATCCCTTTGTTTCCCTGGGATACTTTATGAAAAAATACTTGTCTAACCATGGTCCAACCTCTTATCTGGTTACTACGCGGAGGCGGACACACCCAGACGTAACTGACCATCTCATTCAACCCGCATCCCAATGGCTACTACGGAAGAGCGCACACATCCATGGTAATGGGAGCCTTATTCAAAATGAATGTGCCTGTCTCCCGAGCTTCACCCCAGACATACATTGGGAGATCAACATGACTCATCATGGAACGAACCACATTCAATAGGGTCCGTTTTTCTCTGTTCGCACACACCATTTAATTGTGGTGTTCTGGAAAGAGTCCATTCCGAGATGATCCCACAATCTCAAAGATGATTGATGAATTCTTGGAACAAGTATCCTCCACCTTGATACGATCGAAGTGAGTTGATACTTTTCCCTAGTTTTTTCTGCACTTCAGTCTGAAACTCTTTAACCTCATCAAAGGGTTCAGGCTTATGTCTTATGAAATAGACGTAGTTATACCTACTGAGATCATCAGTATATATGATGAAGTGCTTGAACCCTCTTCTGGCGTATGAACTCATGAGACCATATTCGTTGAAATGCATTAGGCCCAATAACTCACTCGCCCTTTCACCTTCACCTGTGAAGGGCGTCTTTGTCGTTTTTCCCATCAAACAGGCTCCACATATTTCAATCGAACTGAATTCGAACGAACTTAAATGTCCACACTTATGAAGTGTTGATGTGCGCTTCTCGTTGATGTGCCCTAAATGACAATGCCATAATAGAGTTTGGTTTGAATCGCCAAATTCAAGCCATTCTCTATTTATGTCACAGACTAACCTTTCGTTAGTATCATCTACGCCCTATGCATAGTGACTACTAATTCTTGCACAATAAATGTCATTTCGGGAGATATCACGAATGCTATTGTTAAACAACAAGATATCGTTCTTGTTTTGCACAAGAAACCGAAATTTTGTTCCTGCTACAACCAAGTACATCTTGAAAATTATTAAATGACTAAACTAAGCCCGTTGGGCATAGTTAATTCGATGATGTCTACAGCAACCGTCACGTCTAGGGGTGTTAAAAAAACCGAACCGACCAAAATTGAACCGAACCGAACCGAAAAATGGTCGGTTTTGGTCGGTTTGGTTTTGGCCGGTTCGGTTCTGGTTAGTTTAGCTCTTGGTCGGTTCGGTTTCGGTTCAAACAACCAAAACCAATCAAAAACCGAACTGACCGATTCCGGGTCAGATTATAATGAATTCTCCGGTTTACACTTCAATTTAGGGTGTTTTTTAATTGGATTTTTCATTTTGGGCTTTATTAACATTTTATTTTAGTTTGTGTAAAATTATTATACATGATTCCTCTAAAAACCGATCGAAATCTAATCATTTTTTGCTTGATTTATGAATTTTTTTGGTTTTGTGGCTGATTTTCGGTTCAATTCGGTTCAAACCGAAAACCGACCGAATTTTTTCAGTTCGGTTTCGGTTTGACAAACCGACTGAATTTTTTCTGTTCGGTTTCGGTTTGATTTCTTCAAGAACCGAACCGGTCGGTTCGGTTCGGTTTTGGTCGGTTCGGTTCAAAAACCGAACCGTGAACACCTTTAGTCACGTCCGTTGTGATGTTGCTTACCTGTAGATTCATCTCTCCTTTGGTCATGCATATTCTACTTTTGAGATCTAACACATATAATGTGTGATCCAACATCCAATATTTTGGATTAAGAAGTAGATAGATATGTAACATAAGCACCCTGAATATGTGAACCTCCACGCCTTCCTTTAACTCATCTTGGTATCTTGTCTAGTCCTTCTCTTATGACCAACCTGATTGAAGAAAACAAACGTCATCCATGCGTTTTGAATTAGCATTGGTCTTTTGAACCATGGGTGACTCTTAGTTTTCTTCAATCGCGTTTAAGGGTTTCACCCATGTTAACACCAGCCTTTTTAACCTTCATTTCCTCGGGATTGTGTTAGTCAAAGAAAATTCCTTATCGATTTTCGTACCAGTACAGATATATCATTCTTTCAAAAGATATATGTCCGTTACTTAATGTGTGTTTTGATTTGAATTACGAAACATTTTAATCAATATTTATTTAAATTTAAGTTGGAGATCAAAATTAAAACAACAGTTTGATTCTAGAACTTATAGAATCTGAACCAGGATCCTTGCATGCACTCGATTGAAGTGAACGTAGGCTCACGCTCCAACCGAGTCACCAAGGTAAGATAACTCATCCAATTACACTCATTGTAATTTGGCTAGGTTCTATACCCGAATGTACACGACATACCCAATCCGATATCCTAGGTCAGCCCTAGCAGACAATCGTAGACAAGTCTACCAAGTCTCGACTATAGCCCAGAACTAACGTGGCTACTACGCGGAGGCGCACTTACCCACATTAATCTGTCCATCTCATCCGTACTTCTCCCCTAGGAATGCTAAGCGGTGGCGCACCCACTCATAAGCTAAAAATCTTTATGAGTGTCGAGACTTGGATGGTATCACACTTGACTTGAAATTAGTTGTGTTTCTGTGTTTTAAGTCCTGATTGTATATCGATACAATCTTAATTGGAGTCATCGACTACATTCGATGCAAAGATGAAACCAAGTCCATATTACATGCAATGGGTGATTAATTCCAATTTTTTAATCTTTGCATGTGGGTGATAGTCTAAACTACATTCAATGTATTTAAACTAATCATGCATCCATACATTCATACATTAAAAACATAAATGTAAATAACATGCATAACTATAGCCCATTCTATAGGATCCTAAGATACTAGCAATAAACCCTAAAGACTAAGTGTTCAAGTTCTTTACTCGCACCATCCTCATGGACTCCCACTGGCTTCGAGCCTCTTTTGAAACTCCCACCGACTCCGGGACTCCTCTTGGCACCAAGTCTCCCTCTTGACTTTTTTTTCCTGTGTCGTTCTTCGTAATTACATAATAAATGATATAATTACAAACATCACGACGCGCAGTTAGTATTTAATTACAAATCCAAAATAAAGCAACTCGCATGTTGCAAAAAATTGAAATTAAATAAAACGACCATTCACATCTAGAGGGCCTTAGCTACACATCATGTGGAAAACAACATGTTATCAAACATCATGTTATCAAACAACATTATTAATTCCAATTTTATCTTGCTTAAGTGTGGAAAATATCCGGTTTATCAAAACCGGACGGTTTAAATTGATTTTGAAATTAAATCGATTTTTCCTCAGTTTATCGAAACCGAACCAGATCTGAAATTAAAATTAGGAACAATTTCTCGTGAACCGTCAAAATTTGACCGGTTCAAGCCCGAGAACGGTCGGACCGCGAATCACTTGGGGCGATCGTGGTCACCCGCGCTGGCCGACCTGGTCGGCCCATGGCGCCGACCATAGTTAGCCCTAGGGCTTTCCATCCCGACCCAAGGGCCTCGACCTACGGCTGATCATGGCTCGGCCAGATCAGCACGAGAACCTAATTTTTCAGAAAAAATTAATTTCAAAAAATAAAAAATTTAATTTACAACTTTCATGCAATTAAATCCACAAAGAAAATTAAGCAAACCTAGCTATTTTATTCATGCGATTCCAACATGCTAGAAATCAATATGGAATATAACCTGCCTCTAATACCACTGAAGGGTTTTTGATGGGGTCACAAGCAATTAAACTCATGCGAATTCAGAAATAAACCATTGATGTCCCAAATAAATTATGCTTCTCATGCTAAATTGGTTTTAGCATAAGATTAGAATGCGAATAAGTTTATACCTTTGATGCGAATTCGATTAAACAAAACCAAAAGATCTTTTTTCTCTATCACGTCCACACAGGCGATGTATTGATCCTTAGATCAAAACCTTCATCCAAGTATCACTAGCTTTTGCAAGAAGGAAGCAAGAACGAGAGAGGGAGGGTTCGGCCAAGCAAGGGAGAGAGGGGAGGCTTGGCCAATTTTAGGATTTCGAGAATATATTCCCAATTTCCCAAAATCGTCCACTTTCCCTTGAAAGGGATTCCCATGGGTTCCATAGATTAATTTCATGCAGCGGAATGAATTAACCATTGGAATCAGTTAAAGACATACAGACTTATTGAGAAATTCAGCATACATGTAGCCTTTTCAAATTTGAAAATCATACCTTTAATCGATTGAAAACACAAGTATAGTGTTTCTCTATCAAGTCCACACAAGCACAATAACCTTGGGAGATTTTCTCACTATCTCTTACTAATGAAAACTTGTGAAAAGAGGACAAACAACATTGGAGGAAAGAAGAGAGTGAGGGCCGGAGAGAAGGGGAGTGATTGCCGAAATTATGAGCTAATTTTAGTACAAAAATATTGTGTATTTATCAAAAATCTGATTTTGAATATCAAATTGATAATTATACCTATTTAATCTCATAATCACAATTATGCCTCATTCATTATTTAAAACCCTAAATGGGCTTTAAGCCCATTTAGCCAAATCTAGATTAAAACCCATTTAATTGAGTTCTAATTATGGTTTGGCTAAACTGGTCCAATCTCCCTAATTCGATTTCTTCAACCGCCTAGTTAATAAAGCTAGGCTAGAAATCGACCGAATCGTTTTCAATTTGACTAAACTGAAAAGCGGATTCTCCCAATTACCATCCATGCTTGTTTATCACATATTGTACTTAAGTGTGACCCTCTGGGCTCACGACCCGTTGGCAGACTGGTAAAATTACTATTTTACCCTTTTTATCATAAGTGGTCTCTGTTAGGATTATGCCCTAGTCCAATGTAATTCCTTAATCTATTTTGTAACGGACATCATTCTTCTACATAATAAAGGGCATAATATTGCTAATGTGTTGTAGTAGTATATCTAATGTGATTTGATCTATGTCATAATGTGTGTAACCACTTATAGTAGAACTATGGATCAGAAAGAATTGCATTTGATAAAGTCCCTGATCAGCTAAGCTTCTTTATGAAGCGATCAGTATGAGACTAACTCCTTGTGATCATGCTCTACTGATCATGGCAAAGTGCGTGCCGGAGTTATATCATAGATACCATTAGGTTGATGATATCGGACAACCCGATTGTGAGTATGCTACATAGACCCACTAATGAGATACTCATAGATCGTAGCTTGTCATTAAAACCTAAGACCAAGTACTCTTTGTGTATATTATGTAACGAATACCTAAGTTTGACCTAATCTAACGTTATCTGTAAAAGGGTAGCTATAACGACTTCGATTGGCTTCTATATTTATTGCATTAGTGAACTCGAAAGGCATCTGAGGGATTTATCACTCATACTTCGGTATGAGAAGCATATCCGTTTAGGCCACTTGATGAGTATGACTGAAGGAATAGCATGGCCGTGCAGGTGATACCTTAGTATCAGTTTTCAGTCATCTCAGATATCAAGAAACAGTGATTGATAAATTAGGATGACGATTCTATGCCTATTGATCAATCTGGATATCGGTTTGATAAAAGGACAGTGACATGTACGATAACAGGTTAAGTCGAATAATCGATAATCACGAACGTTGGGCAATCATAATGCCTTAGTCAAATTGAAAACGATTCGGTTGATTTCTAGCCTAGGGTTTTAACTACACGGTTGAAGAAATGAAGTTGAGGAAATTGAACCGGTTTACCTAAACCAAAATTAGAACTCAATTTTATGGGTTTTAATTTGGGTTTAGTTAAACGGGCTTAAAGCCCATTTAGGGTTTTAATTGATGAATGGGGATATAGTGCAATTATGAGTTGAAAGAGGTAAGATGTGTAATTATTTATTTGAAATTCAAAATCAGATTTTTTGGTTTATTTCAAAATGATTACACAAATATTTTATTCCCTTTTGAGCTTATATTTTCGGCAACCTCTCCCATAATTCCTCCCCTCATTGCCGACCCTCTCAAGTCAATTTCTCCACAGCTTTCTTGTTCAAAATTCTCAAAACATCCATTAGCAAGTGTGTGAGAGAAAACCATCCGTGGTTGTTGTGCTTGAGTGGACTCGATAGAGAAACACTATCTTGTGTTTTAATCGATTGACAAAGGTAAATTTTCAGATTGTAAAAACTTTATAACATGCTGAATTTTTCATTAAGATCTAATATTCTTTTCGATCACCATGGTTAAATAAAGCTCTGCTGCATGAAATTATTGATTGGAACCCATGGTGATCCCTTTAAATGGTATTAGAGGATGGTTGTTATGAAATTTATTCAATATATTTAAATCTGGACTTTTATTTTGTTCATGAGTTCATCACTTGAATATGCATGCAATTGAAAAAAAAATTTAGTTTTAATTAATTTTGAAAAAATTGGAAAATTAATTTTTTGGGCGAGACCCTTGGTGGACAATGGAATGCCCTAGGGCAGACCATGGTCGGCACAAAGGGCCGACCAGGTTGCCTACGGGCGACCATGAAAGCCCTCGCGGGCCATCATGGTCGCTGCCGCGGGCGACCACAGTCTGCCCACGTGGGCGACCATGGTAGCCTTCATGGGCCACCATGGTTGCCTCGCGGGCGACCAGGGTCTGCCCTAGGGGCGACCATGGGAGCCCTCGCGGGCTACCACGTCAGCCTCGCGGGCGACCACGTCAGCCCTTGCGGGACATCGTGTTTGCCTCCGCGGGCGACCTCGGTTTGGTCGGTTCAGCTCGACCAGATTCGAGCTGAACCGGCCGGTTCGCGAGAATAATTTGAAGCCCTAAAATTTTAATTTTCAGATTTGGTTCGGTTTCGATAAACTGGAATTTTTCCCACACTAGAAAGATAAAATTTGGAAAATTTTGTTTGTTTGATAAGCATGTTCAGTGCTCACATTTTAATTTCGGTTTTGCAACTTGCGAGTTGCCTAATTTTGGGTTGTAGTAAATACGGCCTGCGTGTCGTGATTTGTGTTTCATTTAAATTGTAATCACGAAGACTGACACAAGAAGCAAGTCAAGAAGAAGACTCGGACTGGAGGAGGCTCGAAGCCAGTGGGAGTGCACAAGAATGGAACAAGTCTAGACCTAGAAGACGAAGTCTTTAGAATCATTTTGCTAAGATTCTTAGGAACTTTAGAAGGGCTTAGTTATGCATAAATTTACCGTTACATTTATATGTATGAATGTATGATAGTTTAAATATACAAGTTCATGTATGATTTGCTATCACCCACATCCAAAGATTAAAAACCTGTATTTAATCAGACACGCATATAACTTGCTAAGGGATCATCCTTGCATGAATTTGCAATTGATGATTCCTGATTAAGATTGTATCGATATGCAATCAGACTATTATAATTCAATTAAACGCAAATAATCACAAGTCAAGCATGATACCATCCAAGTTTGGGCACTCAAAAGGGCTTTGACCCTATGGATGTCGGTACGCCTCCGCGTAACATTCATAGACAAAAGATCTGGATGAGATGGTTAGTTCTATGTGGGTGCGTGCGCCTCCGCGTAGTAGTGACATTAGTTCTATACATAGTTCAAGTTTGGTAGACTTGTTTACGATTGTCATCTAGGGCTGACCTAGGGTATCAGTATAGGGTATGCCACGTACTTACAAGTACAGACCCTAGCCAGGAACTACATGGTCTTGTAGTTGGATGTATTCCTACCTTGATGCTCTCAATTGGAGCAGTGAGCCTCCATTCACTCCAATTGAGAGTATGATAGGATCATGGTTCAGATTCTAAAGTTAGAATCAGAAAGTGTTTTATAACTAAATCTCCAACTTCAATTTTAATTAATACTGATTAGAATTTGGTTACTGTGTAGATATAAAGTGGCAAACACGAATCATTCTGGTAACAGTGCGCTTAGGTCACTAATCTAGCAGGATAAGCTTAACGGCGTAAACTTCCTCGATTGGGACCGGAACTTGAGACTCGTTCTCAAGCATGAACGTAAGAATTATATCCTTACCTAGGAACCACCTACTAAGCCAGCACTGAACGCCGCAAGGGCGCTTAGGGATACCTACCGAAAATTCTGTAGCGACCGGATCGACGTGCAGTGCATCATGATGAGCAGTATGTTGCCTGACTTGCAAAAGCAGTTCTTGGACATTTTTGATGATCCCAAAACCTTAATGGCAGATATCGAGAAAATGTTCAAAGAGCAAGCGCGTGTCGAAAGATACGACACTTTCAGTGAACTGATGTCTTGCAAGCTGAAGGCTGGAGCTCCTGTCAGTCCTCATGTCCTTAAGATGAAACGTCTTTTTTAACACTTGACCAGACTCGGTCATCCTGTGGATAAGGAAATGTCTGCAGAGTTTATGCTGCATTCACTTCCAGAGACATATCGTGATTTCGTTGGAAATTACAATATGCATGACATGGATAAGATTGTGACATAGTTTCATGGTATGCTCGTGACTGCGGAAAAGAATCTCAAGGGCAAGTCCAAGGAGGTTCTTATGGTCAACAAGCAAGTGAGTTTCAAGAAAGCCAGCCTGGGCAAGGATAAGGCCCCTATGCACCTAGCGGGGAAGATTCGACAACCTAAGGGTCCAGCAGCTCCAAAGGCTGTTGAGAATCCTAAGAAGGATGTCGTCTGCTTCTATTTCCAAGGACAAGGGCACTGGAAGAAGGATTGTAAGAAACACAAGCAGTTTCTTAGGAAGAGTGGAGCTTCCACATCTTCAGGATAAGGTATTTTTGTTATTGATCTCAATCTCAGTTTATCTACTTGAGATTCTTGTGTACTCGATATCGTTGCAGAATCTCACATTTGTGTTAATGTGCAGGCTCTGGGAAGTAGAAGAGAAGTGGGCAGGGGCGAGGCAGACCTACGAGTTGGTGACGGCAATCAAGTCTTAACAACTGCAGTAGGAAACATTAGTCTCAGTTTGCTCAGTGGGCTAGTTTTATTATTGAACAATGTTCATTGTGTACCCGCATTTCGCAGAAATATTATTTCTATTTCCTTGCTAGACAAGGAAGGATATTGTTTTTCTATTGACAATGGAATTTTCAATATTTTTAAGAATAATATATTTTATTGCAATTCTTCATTGGTTGGTAGTTTATATATTCTTAATATTCAAAACACTGGCACTAGCTCAATTTATAATATAAGTAACAAAAGGGTTAAATCCGATGATTTAAACCAGACTGTGATATGGCACTGCCGCTTAGGCCATATAGGCCAGAAACGCATCTCAACACTTCAAAAGTGTGGATTTCTAAGTCCGTTTGAATTCACTTCAAATGAGAGATGCGAGTCATGCCTTATGGGCAAAATGACAAAGGCACCTTTTGCCGGTTTAGGTGAAAGGGCTAGTGAATTATTGGGTCTCATACATTCCGATATGTGTGGACCTATGAGCACTCAGGCCAGAAGAGGTTTTCACTACTTCGTTACATTTATTGACGACTTCAGTAGATACGGGTATGTTTATCTTATGAGACATAAATCGGAAATTTTTGACAAGTTCAAAGAGTTCCAGAACGAAGCACAAAAACAGCTTGGTAAAAGTATAAAGGCGCTTTGATCTGACCGAGGCGGTGAGTACTTGGACCATGAATTTCATAGTCACTTAAAGAAGTGTGGGATCCTCTCTAAATTGACTCCGCCTGGAACACCTCAAATGAATGGTGTATCCGAACGGAGAAATCGGACCCTGCTTGACATGGTTCGATCAGTGATGAGTCAGGCTGACCTCCCTATCTCCTTTTGGGGCTATGCCGTAGAAATGGCCGCATTCATATTGAATGGGCTCCTACAAAGGCAGTGGAAAGAACTCCATACAAAGTATGGAACGGGAAGAAACCCTTATTAGCTTTCCTAAAGATTTTGGGATGTGAAGCTTACGTCAAGCATCTGCTGGGCGATAAGCTCGAACACAAATCAGATAAGTGTGTCTTTGTGGGGTACCTCAAGGAAACAAGGGGGTACTATTTCTACAAACCCAGCGAGAACAAAATTTTTGTTGCTCAATGATGTTTGGAAAAGGAATTTATTTCCAAAAGTGCTAGTGGTAGTGCCGTGCATCTTGAAGAAATTCAAGAAGATAAGGAACAACCCACTATGTCGGATGTAGAAATACAGGAGCCAGAAGAGGTCATTGATCAAGAACAAATCCCCACACCAATTCTAGAGGGTCCAAGAAGGTCTGAGAGATCTCATCAAGCTCCTATCAGATATGGCTTTCTAGCCACTGAAGGAAATGACTTGATGTTGGTGGATCAGGATGATCCAGAAAGCTACAGACAAACTTTGGCCAGTCCAGACTCCGAAAAATGGCAGGACGCCATGAATGAGGAAATGAAATCCATGTCCAACAACCAAGTCTGGTGCTTGGTGGATCAAACCCCTGGGATAAAACCCATCGGTTGCAAATGGGTCTATAAACTTAAGACCGACATGGATGGAAAACCTCAGACCTATAAAGCTAGACTGGTTGCGAAAGGTTATCGCCAGATCGAAGGTATCGATTATGACAAGACTTTTTCACCTGTGGCTATGGTCAAGTCTATCCGGATCATTCTAGCCATAGCAGCATACTACGATTATGAGATATGGCAGATGGATGTCAAAACCGCCTTCCTTAACGGGAACTTAAAAGAGGATGTGTACATGACACAGCCTGAGGGTTTTGTTGATCCAGAGAATCCCAGAAAGATTTGTAAGCTGCTTAGATCCATTTATGGATTAAAGGAAGCTTCACGGAGTTGGAACCTTCGTTTAGATGAAGCCGTAAGGGAATTCGGTTTTATCAAGAACGAAAGTGAACCTTGCGTATATAAGAAAGCGAGTGGGAGTAATATTGTATTCCTAGTGCTATATGTCAATGACATATTGATCATCGGGAATGACATCCCAACCTTGCTTGAGGTTAAAGCTTGGTTAGGGAAATTCTTCTCGGAGAAGGACTTAGGTGATGCTGCTTTCATTCTGGGCATCAAGATCTACAGAGATCTACCCAAAAGAATATTGGACCTAAGTCAGAGCACTTACATAGATAAGGTGTTGAGAAGATTCTCATGTAGGGTTTTGGAGCGTTCAAGATCATCGAGATAGCGGAAGCATAAACAAAAGCAACTCCAAACCTTGTCCAAGAACATGAACCATTAAATCTCAAGGCAAAATCTATTTCATAAGAAATTTACCTTTTAGTCTTAGTTGAATCAAGAAAGAAGAACTATGTGATCTTCTTCTCTAGAGCAAGTCCACACCAAGAGGATGATCCTTAAGATCCTTCACAAAGAGCCTACTAGAACTAATGTGTGAAGAACAAGAGAGCAAAGAGAGAGGAGAGCTAGGAGGTGGTCGGCCAATAGAGAGAGAAAGTGAGAGTGTGAGTGAGTTGAATTAATTCTTCATTGGTCTACTTCATCGACATATAAGGCATGGGTCATTAAAGTGACAAAGTATTAAGGCATGGGTTAAATGCATGTCATTACCTAAACCCCTTAAATCACTCACCTCTTAATCAACAACACCAACTAAGCATGGTGTGTGGCCCCCACCCTTGGACCCACCAAGGTGGCCGGCCACTTGGGCTTATTGGGCCTTATTTGGGCCCTTGTTGGGTCGGCTAGGTGACCTCATGGGCCGAGCACAATGGGCTCGCCCATGTGGTCGCGTGCCGTGTCCAAAAGTTATCCGACCCTTTTTGTCGTTACTTATCAAACAAAATCCGACGCGACATTGACGAAAATCTCAGTTTTCTCGATTCGCTAATTATTCTCTCAAACCGAACCCATGGCCCAAAACCTTCAGTTTTTCCATGTATTGCTCCTGAAGAAACGTTAAGGTTTCCTTGTCTCAAGTTATCCATCTTGTATGTGAGCGACCCTCCAGGCTCATGCCACCGTTGGCAGATCGGCGCAAGAGATCTCTCTTGCCCTGTCCATCATAAGTGGTCTCTAGTAAGACATTATGATTACCCAAGGTGCATGATGATCGATGATTCGATTTAACTTTGTGCGTACAAGTCACTATCCTATTATCTCTTGACATCCCGATTGATCACAAGGCATAAAGTCGTCATCCTTGTTTAATCAATCATTATTACTTGATATGTGAGATGGCTGAGAACTGATAACTCGTATCACTGGCATAGCCATGGTCTTTCCCTCAGTCACTCTCGATCAAGCGGCCTTAACGGATATCTTTCCCATACCGTAGTACGAGGGGTAAATCCCTTAGCCGTCTTTCGTGTCACTCATGCAATCCGTTCCGCCACCCAATCATGCCCGTTATTGCAATCCTGTTACGAAAGCGTTAGGTGCAAGTTAAAGCCGTACGTAGACCACATATCGATCACAAAGACTCCTTGGTCTAAGGATATCGTGACAAGCTATCGCATTTGAATATGTTCATGGCTTAATCTATAAAACACTATTCAAAGCGGGTCGTCCGATATCAATCACTTCATGATATCTATGGTATGATTCTGGGATCCCACATCCCTATGATAAGCAGAACTACATCATTGAGAATCATCCTCATACTGGTCGCTTCAGTTGAAGCGTATATTGACCAGGGACTCGTTAAGTGTGATCCGTGCAGATTTATGGTTCTACTATCTTAATGGTCATAAATCAGATCATGCTTATCATATTACTTCAACACATACGTAATACAAAGCCGTTTTATTTATTATAAACGATGATAAATATACATAGACATTTATAGACTACTTGCAATTGGACTAAGGCACAAAAATGCTATCATCTCAATGCTTTGTTTTCGCTCGATTTGTAGAAGTATTATCCCTTTGTTTCTTTTGGATATTCGACGAAAGTGCACTTATCTGATCTCTGTTCGAGCTTGGTTGCAAGCAACCGTTTTACAAAAGCCTCGCAACCCCAGATTTTCAGGAAGGACAAAACGGGTTCCTTCTCGTACCATTTCTCGACTGATGTCCCTTCCACTGCTTTCGACGGAGCCCTGTTTATTATGAATGCGGCCGTTTGCAGAGCATAACCCTAGAAGGAGATCGGGAGATCAGTGAGACTTAACATCAATCGAACCATATCCAACAATGTCCGATTCCTCCGCTCGGACACACCATTAAGTTGCGGTGTTCCTGGCGGAGTCCACTGAGATAGTATTCCTCCTTCAGTAAGATAACTAAGAAACTCCTCGGATAAGTATTCTCCACCCCGATCAGAACGGAGTGCCTTGATACTCTTTCCGAGTTGGTTTTCTACTTTAGTCCTAAACTCCTTGAATTTATCAAAGGCTTCGGACTTATGTCTCATGAGATAAAAATAACCATATCTACTGAAATCATTAGTAAATGTGATAAAGTAGCCTAAACCACCTCTGGTTGGTGTACTCATTGGTCCACATACGTCTGTATGTATTAGACCCAATAGATAACCTGCCCTCTCACCTATATCGGTGAAGGGGGCTTTAGTCATCTTGCCCATTAAACAAGCCTCGCATCTTTCAATCGTTTGGAATTCGAATTGACTTAGAAGTCCGTGCTTATGAAGCGCTGAGATGCGTTTCTCATTTATGTGACCTAGACGACAATGCCAGATTAGAGTTTGGTCTAAATCATTAGCTTTAAACCTCTTAGCATTAATAATATAGAGCATGTTGGATCTCGAGTTTTGCATATTTAATATGTATAAACATCCAACTGTGTGAGCATTTCGATAAAACATGTTATTGTGCATAATATTAAAAAATCCGTTCTTAATATCAAAATAATAACCTTCTTTTTCAAGAAGAGATATTGATACAATATTCCTGCTGAAAGCAGGTACACAAAACACATCAAAAAGTTCTATTACAAGGCCACTAGGCAAAACAAGATCAACCGAACCCACAGCAATTGCGGTAACACGCACGTTGTTCCCAACTCTTAGGTCCACCTCGTTTTCCCTGACATCTCTTCTACTACGCAGTACATGCACATCCGCACAGACATGAGACTCCGCTCCAGTGTCTAGTACCCAAGCATTTATAGTAGAAAGATTTAGCTCTAATGTAATACCTGACGAAGTAGCAGCCCCACCGCCCTTCTTCTGATCTTCCTTCAGCTGCTGACAGTCCTTTTTCCAATGACCAGGCTTTTGGCAGTAGAAATAGGCCGACTCCTTTACCTTCCCCTTGCCCTTCATGGGTATGGAAGGGTTAGAAATGAAAGGTCGTATGTTCTTCCCTGCCAGGTGCATTAGGCCTTTTCCCTTATCACCACCAGCTTTGAAGTTGGATCCCTTCTTCACCATAAGAACACCTTTGGGCGTACTGCCCCTTATGCTCTTCTCGGCAGTCACTAACATGCTATGCAACTCCGATGCGGTCTTGTCCATGTCATGCATGTGATAGTTCATGAAGAACCCACCATATGCATGAGGAAGGGATTGCATAATAAAATCTGCAGCCATCTCCTTTTCTATAGTCATTCCGAGACTAGTTAGATGATCGAGATGTCCTTTCATGCGTAGGACGTGTGGACCTACGGAGCTGGCTGCTGACATTTTGCAGGCAATCAGTTCTCGGAGAACAGTGTATTTTTCAATACGTACTTTCTCCTTGAACATATCCTTGATCTGGGCAAACATTGCAACAGGATCATGGGATAGCTTCATAAACTGCTTCTGGAGGTCCGCCTCCATGCAGCCCAGCATGACACACACAACGTGTTTCTGGTACACATCCTTAACGACCCTCGTTGCTTTGGAAGCTGGCTCCACCGGGATAGCTTTGTCTAGGACGTACTCCCTGCGTTCCAACTTTAACACAAGTCGCAAATTTTTGTCCCAGTCTAGATAATTTGTTCCATTGAGCTTACACTTATCAAGTATAGACCTCAATGACAAATTAGACGAGTTTGTTGAATTACTAGCCATTTCTACACGAAGAAAGTAAATTTAATCAGAAAAGTTGAATAAATTTACGAAGATCCGAATTAAACACCAACCATTCGATTCTAAGGTTTATAACCTTTAAACCAAGATCCCTTATTTGTCAATTGAAGTATGCTAAGGCGCACCGCTCCAATTGACCCATTTGGGTAGGACGTCCATCCAATTACAACCCGTGTAACTCTTGGTCAGGGTATATGCAAAAGCACACGGCTTACCCTTCTGATGCCCCTGCTCGACCTCAGGCCGAGGATGGTGGTCGAGTCAACCAACCTTCACATATGCATCAGTTTTGTGCAGATGCTCCGCTAAGGCGCACGACATCCCACAAGGTTGACCATTCCATATAGAACCCATTCTATCAATGCTCTGCTAAGGCGCACGACAACGAGAGAATGTTTCTACATGGGTGTGAATTTGGGTGGCATCTCACATGACTCAAATTATGTTGTGATTTGGTTGTGTTTAATAATTCGAAAGTATTTTGGTACAATTACGAACCCGTCATTAACAACCCGTGTTGTGACATTTCTAATTGTATCATATACAATCTTCTTTTGAAGTCGTCATTTGCAACCCGTGCAAACACGTTTCAAAATTGAACTCATCCATCACAACCCGTGCAATGATGGTTCACAATGCTTTAATCATGCAAACAATTAAAATCGTTTTTAATCTTTGCATGTGAGGTGATGGCTTATAAACTCATAAGCTAAGCATGCAAGCATACAATTATTATCTAATAATTCAAGCAAGCATCATAAAGCATTTAAATATGCATCAATAGCTCCCATATGCATTTTGTAGTTACGACGTTTTTCGAGATTGGCTGATTTTTGAAGGAACTGCAGAAACATGTTACAAAGAGTGTCGAAGCATCTTCTACGACATCGTGTGTGACATTGTTGACGGCATCTCGGCAAGCATCCTGATCGACAGAAATCAGGAAAGTGCAGGTTCGGCAGTGCAGCAAGAAAACGATTAGGAAAGAGCAAAACGACTCCTAATCTTAAAAGAAGAAAGACGGTGATTAAAGAGGAAACCCTTTAGGGTTAGTACTCATCCACGATAGCTATAAAAGCTTAGGCTACCCCCTTAGCAATCGTGTGGTTCTTTATTTGTTTCCTAGCAACAATTTGCAAGGTTCTTAGACGTGAAGGTTTGCGGGCTGAGAAATTGCAGATTGAGCTTAGGATATTGTGTATCACATAACTATAGAGAGTTAGGTGATTGAGGGTTTACTGAAAGTCTCGAGTTGAAGACTGCACGCAACCACCAAGCCTGAAGAAGACTTGAAGACGACAGAGCAAGGCGATTGCTCGAAGAGTGGAATCAAGACGTTCTTGGATTCAGGGGGAGACCCTGAGATAGATTGCACTGTAAGACGTACCATAAAGTATAGATCTAGGAGTGATCACAGGTACTTGTATGTTCTGACGGATTACTGATAAGTGAAATCTTTCCACTAGGCTGAGAGCCCCCAGACGTAGGTGACGTTGCACCGAACTGGGTAAACAATCTGCTGTGTCATTACTTATAGCTTTATATTTACTGTCCTGCATTATCTACGCAAGAAGTCAGACACAACGTTATAGCATTCTGTATAACATTGTGTGTGACATCTTGCACGACTAGCTGATCAGAATTTCAATTGGTATCAGAGGGGGCACCTATAGCTTTAGGTGAGTTCCTAAACAAATATTTTGATCAAAGATGGACAATACCAGAGAAGGAGGATCCATAAATCGACCACCTGTTCTAGATGGAAGCAACTATGGTTATTGGAAGGCTCGAATGTGTGCCTTCATGAAGTCACTAGACAACAAGACATGGAAGGCTGTACTCAATGGTTGGAATGCACCACAACTCAGTGACAGTGATGGCAATCCTATTAGCCCAAAACCAGAAAAAGACTGGACCGATGATGAAGATGAAGAATCACTGGGAAATTCTCGAGCTCTAAATGCTATCTTTAATGGTGTTGACAAGAACGTATTCAGACTAATCAACACATGCACAACTGCCAAATCAGCATGGGACATCCTGGCCGTAGCATATGAAGGAACAACTAAGGTTCGAGAACAAAAACTGCAATACCTGACTACCAACTTCGAAACCCTCATCATGAAAGAAGACGAATTAATTGCAGATTTCAATGTTCGCATTTGTGATCTAGCCAATGAATCCTACTCTCTGGGAGAACCAATGTCTGATGAAAAATTGGTAAGAAAAACCCTACGTGCTCTTAGCCCTAGGTTTAAGATGAAGATCACAGCAATTGAGGAAGTTCATGACCTCAAGGTCTTGAAATTTGATGAGCTGATGGGGTCTCTAATGACATATGAGTTGTCTCTACCCAACATCAACAAAAGGAACAAAGGAGTTGCTTTCAAAAGCTCAACACACAAGCAACCAGATCCTGAGGACTCCGATTCTGATGAAGACATCGAAGCTACAATGGCCCTTCTCACAAAAAATTACAACAAAGCCATGAGAAGATTTAGTCGAATGGGTGGACGGAATGTCACAGCAAATCCCAGAAACAAAGCTCCACAAAAAGCTCAGGTAGGAGGTAGTCTTGACAGACCAAACAGGAGTGGGGAAGAAAACAAAAACAAAGGACTTCAATGTCATGAATGTGAAGGATTCGGCCACCTCTGTAGAGAATGTCCAAATTTCCTCAAACAACAAAAACGGGGATACAATGCCACCCTATCAGATGATGACAATGAAGATAGTGGATCTGAAGAGGTAAGCAACTTTGTTGCATTCACTACTACTACTCCTACATGTAATGTTAATAATGATGTCAATATCAATGATGATCCAACTCCAAATGAGAATTGGACTAAAGAACAACTAGTCGAGGCATAAAAAGGCTTGCATACCAGATGGATCAAGGAAACTCTGATACTTGATCAACAAGGCGAAAGGATCATTAGTCTTACCAGCGACAAGTCTAGATTTCTAGAGACGATCGTGGAGCTGAAACGAGAGATCACCAGACTTAATGGAGAAATTAGTCTCATGACTAAATCGGTAAAGATGATGAATCCGAGCACAGAAAGCCTTGACAAGATTTTATCGGTGGGAAAACAGTCCACGGGACTAGGGTACACACATGCTGTCCCCTCAACGACAGGGACAAAATTTATCCCACAACAAGCCTTGGCTGACAAGAAACAACAGGATGCCCCAACTCATCCTACGAGACGACCTACAACAAAAGCCATAACATCGTCTACAACCTGTTCTTGTCAAGAAACTGTCAGAAGACATCCTCCACGCAGACAACAAAGCTACAGAAGACCAGCTTATCAATATCAATGGATATGTCATTACTGTGGTCAACCAGGTCACATCAGACCTTTTTGTTTTCGTCTTCTTAAGAGGAAGCAAGCTCAGAAATATCAAAGGCATCTCTCATCTCCTCCGAAGACATCCCGCCTTGAATGGAGACCTAAGAACCTGGTCTATCGAGCTAATGTTGCATATACATCCTTAAGTGCTTCAACTAACAAGGACTGGTATCTCGACAGTGGATGCTCTCGACACATGACAGGTACTCCAGAGTTTCTCTCCAATCTCAAATTATATACAAACTGCTTTGTTACGTTTGGAGATGAGATCCGAGCTCGAATCATTGGCAAAGGAGTACTCAAGCATCCAGGAGCCACCTGCCTGACTGAAGCATTACTTGTAGAAGGACTTAATGCAAACCTGATTAGCATCAGTCAAATCTGTGATCAGGATTTAGTAGTGAAATTCACTAAAGAAGCCTGTATAGTTAAAAACATCGATCATGTCACTATTCTACAAGGAGTTCGCTCGACAGACAATTGCTATATCTGGTCTCCCGAGACACATATCGAAGCAACCAAGTGCCTTGTCTCCAAAGCAGAAGAAACCAAACTATGGCACCGAAAGCTTGGACATCTAAACCTTAGAAGTATGCAAAAGGCAATCTCAGAGCAGGCTATCACTGGAATCCCAAACCTAAAAATAGTAGAAGGAAAGATCTGCGGAGAATGCCAGATTGGAAAGCAAACCAAGATGTCACACAAGAAGCTTCAGCAGATCACCACCTCTCGAGTACTTGAGCTGATACATGTTGACCTCATGGGACCAATGCAAGTTGAAAGCCTTGGAGGAAAACGATATGTCTTTGTGTGTGTAGATGATTACTCACGATACACTTGGGTTGACTTCCCTCGTGACAAATCAGACACCTTCTCGATCTTCAAAAATCTATGCATCCAAGTCCAACGAGAAAAAGGAGAGACAATTGGCAAAATCATCCGCCTTCGTAGTGATCATGGTCGAGAGTTCGAAAACAGCAAGTTTGCAGATTTCTGCAACTCATAAGGGATAGCACATGAATTCTCAGCACCAATCACTCCTGAACAGAATGGCATTGTTGAGCGCAAGAACAGAACTCTACAGGAGATGGCGAGAGTTATGATGCTGGCTAAAGACATACCAACTCACTTCTGGGCAGAAGCACTTAACACTGCTTGCCATATCCACAATCGAGTCACTCTCCGACCAGGTATGTCAGTAACTCATTATGAAATATGGAGGGGGAGAAAGCCCAATGTTAAGTACTTCCATATCTTTGGCTCCACTTGTTATATACTGGCTGATAGAGAGCCTCGTCGAAAGCTTGACCCAAAAAGCGATGAAGGCATCTTCCTTGGCTATTCAAGAAATAGTCGCGCATACCGAGTCTTCAACAAACGAACCAAGACCATGATGGAATCAATCAATGTTGTTGTTGATGATGACTGCGAAGATGCCTTAGAAGATGCGACAGATTAAGACGGAGCCTATCCGCCCAACAATGTCAGGAAGAATGCTACTCCAGATGCCTCAGAAGATGCTAGCAGCAAAACAGAAGATGATATCGCCAATGATGAAGTAGTTCCTGAAACCAGCAACAAGAATCCCTCACGAAGAATCCAGACTAACCATCCTATCTCTGGAGTTATTGGAAACCTGAATGAAGGCGTACGGACTCGGTCAAAAGCTCCTGAAGATTATAACGAGATGATAGGAAATATTTGCTTCGTTTCAAAGACAGAACCCAAAAACATCAATGAAGCCATCAATGATGAGTATTGGGTCAATGCTATGCAAGAAGAGCTGATTCAATTTGAGAAATATCAGGTATGGGAACTGGTGCCCAAACCAAGTAAAGGAAACATCATAGGCACCAAATGGATCTTCAAGAACAAAACCGATGAGCTTGGCAACATCACTCGCAACAAAACAAGGTTAGTTGCTCAAGGGTATACTCAAATTGAGGGTATCGACTTCAATGAGACATTTTCTCCTGTGGCAAGACTTGAAGCAATTCGTCTCCTGCTAGAGATATCATGCCGTCTACAGATAAAGCTCTACCAGATGGATGTCCAAAGTGCGTTCTTGAATGGGGATCTCAATGAAGAAGTATATGTGTCACAACCCAAAGGATTTGTTAACCCTCACTATCCTGATCATGTGTATAAACTCAAGAAAGCTCTTTATGGGTTGAAACAAGCACAGAGGGCTTGGTATGAAAGGCTCACAAAATTCCTCGTCCAAAGCGGCTACACTAGAGGGGGAGTCGACAAGACCCTATTTGTGAAGAATGAAGACAGGAACCTAATGATAGCTGAAATCTATGTCGATGACATTGTTTTTGGAGGGATGTCAAGCAAGATGGTAGAGATATTTATTCAACAGATGCAATCAGAATTCGAGATGAGCATGGTAGGAGAGCTTACTTATTTTTTAGGCTTCAAAATTAAACAACAAAAGGATAGCATCTTCGTATCTCAGAGCAAATATGCGAAGAATATTGTCAAGAAGTTTGGGCTAGAGAAAGCCTCACATAAAAGGACACCAGCAGCTACACATGTCAAGCTAACCAAAGATGATCCAGGAGAAGCCGTCGACCAACACCTATACAGGAGCATCATCGGTAGTCTTCTCTACCTCACCGCAAGTCGACCAGATATTGCCTACTCTGTCGGAGTATGTGCACGATATCAAGCTAATCCTAAGGTTAGTCATCTATCCCAAGCCAAAAGAATTATTAGATATATCTCTGGGACTACAAACTTGGGTTTATTATACTCATTCGACACATCCTCTACCTTAGTGGGGTATTGTGATGCCGATTGGGCTGGAAATACATCGGATAGGAAAAGCACATCTGGAGGATGCTTCTTCCTTGGCAACAACCTCATATCATGGTTTAGTATGAAGCAAAACTGTGTTGCCCTTTCCACTGCCGAATCAGAGAACATTGCTGCTGGGAGTAGTTGCACACAACTACTTTGGATGAAGCAGATGTTAGTCGAATACAATGTCAGACAGGATGCCATGACTTTATATTATGATAATGTCAGTGCTATCAACATCTCCAAATATCCTGTCCAACACAGCGAGACCAAACACATTGACATTAGACATCACTTCATTCGAGAATTGGTCGAAGACAAGAAGATCATCCTAGAGCACATTCCTATAGAGAAGCAACTTGCTGATATTTTCACAAAGGCGCTAGATGCAAGCAGATTCGAGGATCTCAGATCATCACTCGGTCTGTGCACCATCAGTGAACAATAAGAAGTTGCAGAAACGGTTAAGAGGAGTTGGTTGGTGCCTCTTCATGAACCGGTCTAAAAATCCAACAAATGTCATTGGGCCAAGCACATCAAAAGCCCATATAAAAGAAAAGGAAAGATACATTCAGACGCTAAAAGATTTGAATCGTTTTTTTTCAAAAACCTAGTCTGCCTCTTCTCTGTGCTTACTCTCATCTCCTTCGCCATTCACTCTCTGCAAATCTCACAAACAACAATAGTGAAAACTCGAAGCACAGTGGCCCCAAAGGAAGCCACCGATTCAAAGAAAGCTGAAGCAAAAGGCTCCAGAAGCAGCAGAGCGAAAACAAACAAGCATGGAGTGAGAATTAAAGGGCCAAAAACCCTGAAGAAGTCAGAAGAAATTCCCAAAGATGCTTCACCGGAGAAAGCCGCAATTCTAGCCTTTACTCGAGTTCCCAAAAAGTCCAGGACCGGAAGCGCTGCATTCTCAATGTCTGACCTAACTGGGCTAGAAAGAGAGACTGATCTTGGTCAGGAAAATTGAGAAACCTCCATGCAAATCGTCGCAGTTCCAACACCAACAAATATCACAGGTAATGATTTCTCTGCCGATACCTCTAGAAACAGTGATTTGTTAGAATCACTACTGGAAAATCAGGACCCACCTCAAAAAGGTGTGGTAGAAGAACTGATACGTCCGGAAGGAGAAAAGGAGGATCTGACTCCGGTCAGTCATGGGTTGGAACGCATTGCGGAAGGAGAAGGAGGAGAAGAAAAAGGAACAGATGTCATACCAAAAGTCACTGAAAAAATTGTAGAAGAGGAAGAAATAGCTGACTCGGAAGAAGCCGAGGAAGGAGAAGAGAAAGAAGAAACCAGAAACGGAGAGACCGATCTGGAAGAAGCTGAGAAGAACAAGGATGCCACCACCAACAACACAGAAGAAAACCTTCTGGATGCCAGAGAAGATGTCATGGAAGAAGCCGCTGAGACGGCACACATAGTCCTATCGTCCCTGAAGAAAAAGGTTCTAGAAGAAACTGAGAGTTTGGCTGTTATGGTTGGAAAACTAAAAGAAACAAGGAAAAGAAAGAAGGTTAAGGAGGCTGGAGGTCCCAGCAACAAAAGGAAAAAATCGCATGTCAAAGAAAAGGGGAAGAAAGTGATCGCGACAAGGAGTTTGATGGATGAAACAACTGATGATGACGTTGAAGAGGTCCCTGCTGAGGAAGGAAAGAAGAAGAAGGCCATGAAGACGGCCAAAAACACCGTGAGTGTAACTTACGACAATGTGTCGTTTCACTCAGCAGAAGGTGCAAAGAGGTGGGAGTTTGTGTTTCGAAGAACGGCATATCCAGAGAAGACATTGTCGTCAGAGCTGCTTGGGCTAAAGGCCATTATACAGCTCCTGGAAAAGGCAGAATTGATGAGAACCGTCTCCGACATTGGTAACCACTACCCTCTCTTGGTGAAAGAGTTTATTGCCAACTTGCCTACCACGTTTGGTACCCTAGATGCTCTAGAGTTTGATAAGGTATATGTTAGAGGCATTCGCTTTGACATCTCCTCTGACACTATCAATGAATTCCTGGGGAGGTAGAAGGTTCGATCTATGCCACCACCCGACCTCAAAAAAGTCCTCTGAGAGATCACCGGAGATAAAAGCAGGACTTGGCCAACCAAAGGTACCGTGGCAGCATCAGATCTGACTTCAAAGTACTCCATTCTCTTCCAGATTGGAGTGGCAAATTGGGCACCCTCGACCCACGCATCTTCTATCAAACCTGAGCTGGCAATACTGATCTACTAAATAGGTACTGGATCTAAACTTGACTTTGGACAATTTGTGATTGATCATCTTGTTCGCCATGCTAGATCTCTTGCGGTGAAAATTCCCATAGCCTTCCCATCCCTTATCTCTGAATTACTCGTACATCAACACCCTAGGGTGTTGAAAACATCGGATAAGGTGGGCAAAAGAGGAGGACTAATTGTGGTGAGCCACAAGTTGTTTGAAGGGAAGCATGCTCCTGATCTTGTCAGGCCGGAAGCCAAGGCAAAGACCAGTAGAGCCACAATTGCCGTCCCTCTCACCAAGACCACCAGCAGGGATGCCGTCATGCTCAAACGAGAAATTGACGTGCTTGATGAGGACATTGCAAACTTAAAGACTGCTCTGAAGCACCTCTCGCAGCGTCGAACTCACTGCGCCAACCTGCTACACTCAATGTCTCCTCCAGGCTCTGAAGATGATCCCACAAATGATCCAGAAGATGCTACCCAAGAAGCCTCCACAGAAGCACCAGAGACTGTAAGCTCCAACAGCAGCTCTATTTAAAATTCTCTATGAAACTCTCTGACTCTTGAACTACTGAACAACTTTTGTGTCTGTAATATTTTGTGAACAATGTATCACGCTTTCTCTCGACAGCTGATTGTGTGCTTATTTCCCGGACTTGTTACAATATTTGTTTATACTTTGGCTCTTTTTGAGCCAGCAATGGGGAGTAAGTTTAAGTTAGATAACGCGCGCGATCACGACGATACAAGAAAGGAAGATATAGATGACGCGAAGACACAAGACGCGACGATACGCGCGACGACACTGCCGATCGACGAGACGACTAATGCAATGCAGAATGCAACGCATAATGCGACGAAGAATACTGTCCTTAAAAATAGCCAAAGGGGGAGATTGTAGTTACGACGTTTTTTGAGATTGGCTGATTTTTGAAGGAACTGCAGAAACATGTTACAAAGAGTGTCGAAGCATCTTCTACGACATCGTGTGTGACATTGTTGACGGCATCTCGGCAAGCATCCTGATCAACAGAAATCAGGAAAGTGCAGGTTCGGCAGTGCAGCAAGAATACGATTAGGAAAGAGCAGAACGACTCCTAATCTGAAAAGAAGAAAGACGGTGATTAAAGAGGAAACCCTTTAGGGTTAGTACTCATCCACGATTGCTATAAAAGCTTAGGCTACCCCCTTAGCAATCGTGTGGTTCTTTATTTGTTTCCTAGCAACAATTTGCAAGGTTCTTAGACGTGAAGGTTTGCGGGCTGAGAAATTGCAGATTGAGCTTAGGATATTGTGTATCACATAACTATAGAGAGTTAGGTGATTGAGGGTTTACTGAAAGTCGTGAGTTGAAGACTGCACGCAACCACCAAGCTTGAAGAAGACTTGAAGACGACAGAGCAAGGCGATTGCTCGAAGAGTGGAATCAAGACGTTCTTGGATTCAGGGGGAGACCCTGAGATAGATTGCACTGTAAGACGTAGCATAAAGTATAGATCTAGGAGTGATCACAGGTACTTGTATGTTCTGACGGATTACTGATAAGTGAAATCTTTCCACTAGGTTGAGAGAACCCAGACGTAGGTGACGTTGCACCGAACTGGGTAAACAATCTGCTGTGTCATTACTTATAGCTTTATATTTACTATCCTGCATTATCTTCGCAAGAAGTCAGACACAATGTTATAGCATTCTGTGTAACATTGTGTGTGGCATCTTGCACGACTAGCTGATCAGAATTTCACATTTAAATCCTATTATTAAGATTCTACGAGACATCACATCTTCTCGTCTTTCTCCTTCGGGCTCCCACTAGCTCTTGGACTTCCTCCAAGACCGTCATTGTGCTCGATTTTCCATCATTCTCGTCTTTGAGTAGTACTTACAATTAATACTCGATTCGTAGACCGGACAAAAAATAATTACACTTTAAGGGCTCGAATGAAAAAATAATTACACGCTAACACTAACGGTGTGCAAACCGTGGAAGCGATAAAATTCTAATGGGCTACTAATGCATCATACATCTCATCAAATCATCCAACATGTTATCACACAAACATGTTATCAAATAATATGCAATTATTCCGGTTTTAATTATTCCAAGTTGCTTGGTCGGGTTTATCGAAACTAGACCTTTTCGAAAAACGGTTTGTAGTTACGACGGTTTTAGAGATTGGCAGATTTTTAAAAGAACCGAAGAACATGTTACAAAGAATGTCGAAGCATCTTCTGCGACATCTTGTGTGACATTGTTGACGGCGTCTCGGCAAACATCCTGATTGACAGAAATCAGGAAAGTGCAGATTCGGCAGAAAAGTTCGAAGACGATTAGGAAATTCCAGAACGACTTTGATTTTGGAAAGAAGAAAGACGGGGCTTAAGAGGAAACCCTTTAGGGTTAGTACTCATCCTCGATTGCTATAAAAACTTAGGCTACCCCCTTAGCAATCGTGTGGTTCTTTATTTGTTTCCTAGCAACAATTTGCAAGATTCTTAGACGTGAAGGTTTGCGGGCAGAGAGATTGCAGATTGAGCTAAGGATATTGTGCATCACATAACTATAGAGAGTTAGGTGATTGAGGGTTTACTAATCGCGTGAGTGAAGACTGCACGCAACCACCAAGTTCATTGAAGAACTGAATCGACAGAGCAAGGCGATTGCTCGAAGAGTGGAATCAAGACGGAGTCTTGGATTTAGGGGGAGACCCTGAGATAGATTGCACTGTAAGACGTAGCATAAAGTATAGATCAAGGGATGATCACAGGTACTTGTATGTTCTGACGAATTACTGATAAGTGAAATCTTTCCACTAGGCTGAGAGCTCCCAGACGTAGGTGACGTTGCACCGAACTGGGTAAACAATCTGTTGTGTCATTGTTTATTGCTTTATATTTCTGTCCTGCTTTATCTACACAAGAAGTCATACACGGTGTTATAGTTTCATACGTAACATTGTGTGTGACATCTCGCACGACTAGACTGATCAAAATTTCAATTGGTATCAGAGGGGGCACCTACAACTTTAGGTGAGTTCCTAAAACAAATATTTTGATCAAGATGGACAATACCAGAGAAGGAGGATCCATAAATCGACCACCTGTTCTAGATTAAAGCAACTACGGGTATTGGAAGGCTCGAATGTGTGCCTTCATGAAGTTACTTGAGAACAAAACCTGAAAAGCTGTGATCAATGGTTGGAATGCCCCACAACTCAGTGACAACAATGGTAATCCTATCGGTCAAAAACCAGAAAAAGATTGGACAGATGATTAAGACGAGGAATTATTGGGAAACTCACGAGCTCTGAATGATATCTTCAACGGCGTTGACAAGAACGTATTCAGACTAATCAACACATGCACAACTGCCAAATCCACATGGGACATCCTTGCAGTTGCATATAAAGGAACAACCAAGGTTAGAGAACAAAAACTGCAATACTTAACAACCAACTTCGAAGCCCTTGTCATGAAAGAGGATGAGTCAATTGCATAATTCAATGTTCGTATTCGTGATCTAGCCAATGAATCCTATTCTCTGGGAGAACCAATATCTAATGAAAAATTGGTCAGAAGTTTGTGAAGATCGTGTCTGAAGTTTAAGATGAAGATCTCTGCAATTGAGGAAGTTCATGACCTCAAGATCTTAAAATTTGATGAGATGATGGGCTCTTTAATGACCTATGAGTTGTCTCTGCCTAACATCTACAAAAGGAATAAAGGAGTTGTTTTCAAAAGCTCAACACACAAGCAACCAGATCCTGAGGAATCTTATTCTGACGAAGACATCGATGCTACAATGGCCCTTCTCATGAAAAATTACAACAAAGTCATGAGAAGATTCAGTCGAATGGGTGGACGGAATGTCACAACAAATGCCAGAAACAAAGCTCCACAAAAAGCTCAAACAGGAGGAAGTCTTGACAGACCAAACAAGAGTGGGGAAGAAAACAACAAAAACAAAGGACTTCAATGTCATGAGTGTGAAGGATTCGGCCACCTCCGTAGAAAATGTCCAAATTTCCTCAAACAACAAAAACGAGGTTACAATGCCACCCTATCAGATGATGACAATGAAGATAGCGGATCTGAAGAGGTAAGCAACTTTGTTGCATTCACTACTACTACTCTTGTATGTAACATTGATAATTCTGCCAATATCAATGATGATCACCACCATCCAACTCCAAATGAGAATTGGACTAAAGAGCAACTAGTCGAGGCATACAAAGGCTTACATACCAGATGGATCAAGGAAACTCTAATACTTGATCGACAAGGTGAACGGATTATCAGTCTTACCAACGACAAGTCTAGATTTCTAGAGACGATCATGGAGCTAAAACGCGAAATGACCAGACTTAATGGAGAAATTAGTCTTATGACTAAATCGGTAAAGATGATGAATCCTAGCACGGAAAGCCTTGACAAGATCCTATCAGTAGGAAAGCAGTCTAAGGATACGACGGGACTAGGGTACTCACACGATATCCCCTCAACCGCGGTGACGAAGTTTGTCCCACAACAAGCCTTGGTTGACAAGAAACCACTGGATGCCCCAACACATCCTACATGACGACCTACAACACATGCCATGACATCGTCTACAACATGTTCATGTCAAGCAACTATCAGAAGACATCCCCCACGCAGACAACAATACTACAGAAGACCAGCTTATCAATATCAATGGATATGTCATTACTGTGGTCAACAAGGTCACATCAGACCTTTCTGTTTTCAACTTCTTGGGAGGAAGCAAGCTCAGCTACAACAAAAGAGACATCAAAGGCATCTCTCAACTCCCCAGAAAACATCCCGCCTTGAATGGAGACCTAAGAATCTAGTCTATCGAGCTAATGTTGCATATACATCCTTAAGTGCATCAAGAAACAAAGACTGGTATCTCGACAGTGGATGTTCTCGACACATGACAGGTACTCCAAAGTTTCTTTCCAATCTCAAATTATATATAAGCTGCTATGTTACTTTTGGAGATGGGATTCGAGCATGAATCATTGGAAAAGGAGTACTGAAGAATTCAGGAGCTTCCTGCCTAACTGAAGCATTACTTGTAGAAGGACTTAAGGCAACCCTGATTAGCATCAGCCAGATCTATGATCTAGGTTCAGAAGTAAAATTTACTAAAGAAGGCTGTGTAGTAAAAGACTCTGATCAAGTCACTATTCTACAAGGAATCCGCTCAATGGAAATCTGTTATATCTGGTCCCCCGAATCACATATCGAAGCGGCAAAGTGCTTGGACATCTAAATCTTAGAAGCATGCAAAAGGCAATATCGGAGCAAGCCATTACTGGATTACCAAACCTAAAAATAATAGAAGGAAATATCTGCGGAGAATTTCAGATTGGTAAGCAAACCAAGATGTCACACAAGAAGCTGCAGCATATCACCACCTCACGAGTACTTGAGCTGATACATGTTGACCTCATGGGGCAAATGCAAGTTGAAAGTCTTGGAGGAAAACGCTATGTTTTTGTATGTGTGGATGATTACTCACGATACACATGGGTTGACTTCCCTCGTGATAAATCAGATACCTTCTCGATCTTCAAGAATCTATGCATCCAGGTCCAACGAGAAAAATGTGAGACAATTGGCAAAATAATTCGACTTCGTAGTGATCATGGACTAGAGTTTGAGAACAGCAAATTTGCAGAATTCTGCAACTCAGAAGGGATAGCTCATGAGTTCTCGGCACCAATCACTCCCCAACAGAATGGCATTGTTGAGCGCAAAAACAGGACTCTATAGGAGATGGCTAGATTTATGATGCTGGCCAAGGACATACCAACTTACTTTTGGGCAGAAGAACTTAACACTGCTTGCCATATCCACAATCGAGTCACTCTCCGACCATGTATGTCAGTAACTCATTATGAAATATGGAGGGGGAGAAAGCCAAATGTTAAGTACTTCCATATCTTTGGATCCACCTGTTATATTCTGGCTGATAGAGAGCCTCGCCGAAAGCTTGATCCAAAGAGTGATGAAGGCATCTTCCTTGGCTACTCAAGGAATAGTCGCGCGTACTGTTTCTTCAACAAACGAACCAAAACCATGATGGAATCAATCAATGTTGTTGTTGAGGATGACTGTGAAGATGCCTCAGAAGACACGACAGACGAAGACGGAGTCTATCCCAACAATGTTAGGAAGGATGCCATTACTGATGTCAGAGAAGATGCTAGCAGCAAATCAGAAAACAATGATGCTAGTCCAAATGTCAATAACGGTGAAACAATTCCTGAAACCAGCAACAAGAATCACTCGCGAAGAATCCAGACTAATCATCCTATCTCTTGAGGAATTAGAGACCTAAATGAAGGCATACGGACTCGATCAAAAACTCCTGAAGACTACAAGGAGATGATTGGCAATATTTGCTTCATTTCAAAAACTGAACCCAAAAATATCAATGAAGCCATCAATGATGAGTATTGGGTCAATGCTATGCAAGAGGAGCTGATTCAATTTGAGAAGAACCAGGTGTGGGATCTGGTGCCTAAACCAAGTGAGGGAAATATCATTGGCACAAAATGGATCTTCAAAAACAAGTCCGATGAGCTTGGTAACATTACTCGCAACAAAGCCAGGTTAGTTGCTCAAGGGCATACTCAAATTGAGGGAGTCAACTTCGATGAGTCTTTTTCCCCTATAGCAAGACTTGAAGCAATCTGTCTCCTACTAGGGATATCATGCCATCTACAGATAAAGCTTTACCAGATGGATGTCAAAAGTGCATTCTTGAATAGAGATCTCAATGAAGAAGTACATGTGTCACAACCCAAAGGATTTGTTGATCCTCATTCTCCTGATCATGTGTACAAACTCAAGAAGGCTCTCTATGGGTTAAAACAAGCACCAAGGGCTTGGTATGAAAGACTCACAAAATTCCTGATTCAAAGCGGCTACACTAGAGGGGGAGTCGACAAGACTCTATTTGTGAAGAATGAGGACGGGAATTTGATGATAGCTCAAATATATGTCGATGACATTGTCTTTGGAGGGATGTCAAGGAAGATGGTAGAGAAATTTATTCAACAGATGCAATCAGAATTCGAGATGAGCATGGTGGGAGAGCTTTCCTATTTTCTGGGCTTCCAAATCAAACAGCCAAAGGATAGCATCTTCATCTCCCAGAGTAAATATGCTAAGAATATTGTCAAGAAATTTGGGTTAGAGAAAGCCTCACATAAACGGACACCTGCAGCTAGACATGTCAAGCTAACTAAAGATGATCCAGGAGAAGCCGTCGACCAACACCTATACAGAAGCATTATCGGTAGTCTTCTCTACCTTACTACAAGTCGACCAGATATTGCCTACTCTGTAGGAGTATGTGCACGATATCAAGCTAATCCCAAGGTTAGTCATCTCTCCCAAGTTAAAAGAATTATAAGATATATCTCTGGAACTACGGACTTGGGTCTATTATACTCCTTCGACACATCCTCTACCCTCGTGGGGTATTGTGATGCGGATTGGGCTGGAAACACAGCAGATAGGAAGAGCACATCTGGAGGATGCTTCTTCCTTGGCAACAACCTCATATCATGGTTTAGTAAAAAACAAAACTGTGTTGCCTTGTCCACTGCTGAATCTGAGTATATAGCTGCCGGGAGTAGCTATACACATTGTTATGGATGAAGCAGATGCTTGTCGAATACAATGTCAGACAAGAAGTCATGACTTTATATTGTGATAATGTCAGTGCCATTAACATCTCCAAAAATCCTGTCCAACACAGTAAGACCAAACACATCGACATTAGACACCATTTCATTAGAGAGCTGGTTGAAGATAAGAAGATCATTCTAGAGCACATCCATACATAGAAGCAACTTGCTGATATTTTCACGAAGGCATTAGATGCGAGCAGATTCGAGGACCTCAGGTCGTCACTCGGTTTGTGCACCATCAACAAGCAATAGAAGTTGCAGAAACGGTTGAGAGGAGTTAGTTGGTGCCTCTTCATGAACCGGTCCAAAATCCCAACACATGCCATTGGGCCAAGCATACCAAAAGCCCATATAAAGGAAGGAAAGGTCACAAAAGATACGCTCGGACTTCAACAGATTTGATTTGAATCAACATGTTTTTCAAAATCAAAACCTAGCCTCTTCTCGCTTTCGCTCTCGTATCCCTCACCTTCACACTCTGCAAACAAAACACCACTGATATGGTGAAGACTCGGAGCACTTTAGCACCGAAGAAGGCCACTGGGAGTAAGCAATCCGAATCCAAGAAAGCAGAAGCAAAAAGCTCCAAAAGAAGCAATCCAAAAACCAACAAGCATGGAGTCCGAATCAAAGGACCAAAGACGTTGAAGAAAACCGAAGAAGCTCCCAAAGAAACCTCGCCTGAGAAAGCTCCAATGACTATTTTTTCTCGAGTTCCCAAACGGTCTCGAACCGGAAGCTCTGCATTCTCCATGACAGAACTAACAGGGCAGAAAGGGAGGCTGATCTTGGACAAGGAAGTCGAGAAGCTTCCATGCAGATTGTTCCTGATCCAGAATCAGAAAATGTCCCAGGTATCGACTCTTCCATTATTTCAAACACCGATAGAAATAGTGACTTGTTGGAGTCGCTACTGGAAAACCGAGAACCACCTCAAGAAGGTATGGTAGAGGAACTGATTAACTCTGGAGAAGAAGAGAAAGACTTGACCCCGATCAGTCATGGGTTAGAGCGTATTGCTGAAGGAGAACGAGAAGAAAAAGGTACAACAGATGTCATTCCTGAAGCCATAAAAGAGGCTGTAGTAGAAGAAGAAGTCGCTGACTCGGAAGAAGCCGAGGAAGAAGTTGAGAAAACAAAACCAGAGACGAGGATACAGATCTGGAAGAAGTTGAGAAGGACAACAGTGTCACCGCAAATAACACAGAAGAAGTTCCTCTGGAGGCCAGAGAAGATGCGACAGAAGATGTTACTGAGGCAGCATACACGGCGCTGTCAACCCTAAAGAAGAAGGTACTAGAAGAAAATGAAAGTCTAGCTGTGATGGTTGAAAAGCTCAAAGAAACCAAGAAGAGAAAGGAGGTAAAAGATGCTGGAGGCCCCAACAACAAGAAGAAGAAGATGCCCGTCAAGGAAAAAGGTAAGAAAGTTGTCTCCAAAAGGAGATTGGTAGATGAAGCAACAGATGAAGATGTAGAGGAAGTTACTGCAAAGGAGGCAAAGAAGGGAAAAAGCCTGAAATTGGTCAAGGACACCTCGAGTGTTCCTTACGACAATATGTCGTTTCACTCAGCGGACGGTGCAAAACGTTGGGAATTCGTGTTCCAGAGAACGGCGTATCTCGAGAAGACTCTGTCATTAGAACTGCTGGGACTAGAAGCCATTGTCCACCTTCTGGAGCAGGCAGAGCTTATGAAGACCGTCACAAATATCGGTAACCACTATCCCCTCTTGGTCAAGGAATTTATCGCCAATTTGCCTACTAGGTTTGGGACTCCGGATGATCCGGATTTTGAGAAGGTGTATGTCAGAGGCATTCGCTTCAACATCTCCTCTGACATCATAAATGACTTCATGGGGAGAAAGAGTGTTCGATCTATGCCTCCACCTGACCTGAACAAGGTACTCCGTGAAATTACCGGAGACAAAAGCAGAAAGTGGCCTACCAGAGGCATTGTGGCAGCCTCAGACCTTACATCCAAATACTCCATTCTCTTTCGCATTGGAGTAGCAAATTGGGCTCCTTCCACACGCGCATCCTCCATCAAACCAGAGCTGGCGATACTCATCTTCCAAATAGGTACTGGGTCTACACTTGATTTTGGGCAATTTGTTATTGACCATCTTATTCGACATGCCAGATCACTTGCTGTAAAAATACCTATTGCCTTTCCTTCTCTTATCTCAGAGCTGCTTGTACATGAACACCTCGGAGTGTTGAAGACAACGGGTAAGGTTGGCAAACGAGGAGGACTAATTGTGGTAAGCCACAAGCTGTTTGAGGGCAGGTATGCTCCTGATCTTGTCAGGCCAGAAGCCAAGACAACGACCAGTCGAGCCACAAGTGCCGCCCCTCCAACAAAGACCACCAGCAGGGATGCAGTTATGCTTGAAAGAGAGATAGCCGTCCTTGACGAGGACATCGTCAATCTGAAGACAACCCTGAAGCATCTCTCCCAACGATGAACACACTGTGCCAACCTGCTCAAATCAATGTCTCCTCCTAGCTCAGAAGATGATGATTCCTCCTCTCCACCACATGTTGATGAAGACGCTACAGAAGATGCCTCCACTGACGCTACTGAAAAAGAGACTGCTAGTTCCGAACAACTGAACAACTTTTTATTTGTATTTGTTTTGAACAATGTTTCACGTGTATTCTCGAATGCTGATCGAGGATATATATGAGTTAAGTTTGTGTTTTGCTTATTACCCTGTTTTGTTAGAAATATTTGTTTAAGTTTGGCTCTTTTTGAGCCAGCAAGGGGGAGTAAGATAGATAGAGACGACGCGAAGACACGATGTTACGCGCGGTGACACACATTATGCGCAAGAGACGTCACGAAACGCAAGAAAAGATTGATGACTGCCGATCGTGTGCATCAACGACAAATGTGATGCAGGATGCAAAGAAGAATGTTGTCTTTAAAAATAGCCAAAGGGGGAGATTGTAGTTACGACGGTTTTAGAGATTGGCTGATTTTTAAAGGAACCGAAGAACATGTTACAATGAATGTCGAAGCATCTTCTGCGACATCTTGCGTGACATTGTTGACGGCGTATCGGTAAACATACTGATTGACAGAAATCAGGAAAGTGCAGATTCGGCAGAAAAGTTCGAAGACAATTAGGAAATTCCAGAACGACTCAGATTCTGGAAAGAAGAAAGATGGTGCTTAAGAGGAAACCCTTTAGGGTTAGTACTCATCCTCGATTGCTATAAAAGCTTAGGCTACCCCCTTAGCAATCGTGTGGTTCTTTATTTGTTTCCTAGCAACAATTTGCAAGGTTCTTAGACGTGAAGGTTTGCGGGCTGAGAGATTGCAGATTGAGCTAAGGATATTGTGCATCACATAACTATAGAGAGTTAGGTGATTTAAGGTTTAGTGATCGCGTGAGTGAAGACTGCACGCAATCACCAAGTTCATTGAAGAAATGAATCGACAGAGTAAGGCGATTGCTCGAAGAGTGGAATCAAGACGGAGTCTTGGATTCAGGGGGAGACCCCTGAGATAGATTGCGCTGTAAGACGTAGCATAAAGTATAGATCTAGGGATGATCACAGATACTTGTATGCTCTGGCGAATTACTGATAAGTGAAATCTTTCCACTAGGCTAAGAGCCCCCAGACGTAGGTGACGTTGCACCGAACTGGGTAAACAATCTGTTGTGTCATTGTTTATTGTTTTATATTTCTGTCCTGCTTTATCTACACAAGAAGTCATACACGGTGTTATAGCTTCATACGTAACATTGTGTGTGACATCTTGCACGATTAGACTAATCAAAATTTTACGGTTTATCGAAACCGATCAAATTTGAAAGTTTTCGAAATATTAGATCCCGGGTTCATGCCACGGACCAAAAATCAACGTGCACGAACCAAGTCGGGCCCAAGCTTAATGGGCCGAAGCCCATTGGGCCGAGCCCAACACCACGGCTCGGTTTGGGCCTAGGAAAGCCCAAACCGAGATTGCCTCTCTTCTCGGCCTTGGCCTAGAAGGGGGACGGCCCCGGTCACCGCCGGCATTGCCCGGCCTCAGGTGACCTCCGTCCGGTACCTCCAATCCGGCTCCCTGAGAGTCCCTTCTCGGACCCGACAAATCTAATAAAAATCCGAAAAATTCCAAATTCAATTTATTTTTCAAAAAGAACATATTTCATGCAATTTACCCAAAAGCATTAAAAACATGTTATCAACAAATATGGCATGCAAATCATCATAAAACCGAAACAAATTCAACAAGACGAAGATTAAGAGGGTTAACCACCCTTTGATACCACTGTAAGGTTTTGGAGTGTTCAAGATCATCGAGATAGCGAAAGCATAAAAAAAACAACTCCAAACCTTGTCCAAGAACATGAACCATTATATTTCAAGGCAAAATCTATATTACAAGAAATTTACCTTTTAGTCTTAGTTGAATCAAGAAAGAAGAACTATGTGATCTTCTCTAGAGCAAGTCCACACCAAGAGGATGATCCTTAAGATCCTTCACAAAGAGCCTACTAGAACTAATGTGTGAAGAACAAGAGAGCAAAGAGAGAGGAGAGCTAGAAGGTGGTCGGACAATAGAGAGAGAAAGTGAGAGTGTGAGTGAGTTGAATTAATTCTTCATTTTTCTACTTCATCAACACATAAGGCATGAGTCATTAAAGTGACAAATGATGAAGACATGAGTTAAAGGCATGTCATTACCTAAACCCCTTAAATCACTCACCTCTTAATCAACAACACCAACTAAGCATAGTGTGTGGCCCCCACCCTTGGACCCACCAAGGTGGCCGGTCACTAGGGCTTATTGGGCCCTTGTTGGGCCGGCTAGGTGACCTCATTGGCCGAGCCCAATGGGCTCGCACATGTGGTCACGTGCCATGTCAAAAAGTTATCCGACCCTTTTTGTCGTTACTTATCAAACAAAGTCCGACGCGACATCGACGAAAATCTCAGTTTTCTCGATTCGCTAATTATTCTCTCAAACCGAACCCATGGCCCAAAACCTTCAATTTTGTCCATGTATTGCTTCTCAAGAAACGTAAGGTTTCCTTGTCTCAAGTTATCCATCTTGTATGTGTGTGACCCTCCGGGCTTATGCCACCGTTGGCAGATCCGCGCAAGAGATCTCTCTTGCCCGATCCATTATAAGTGGTCTTTAGTAAGACATTATGATTACCCAAGGTGCATGATGATCGATAATTCGATTTAACCTTGTGCGTACAAGTCACTATCCTATTATCTCTAGACATCCCGATTGATCACAAGGCCATGCTCTTTCTCTCAGTCACTCTCAATCAAGCGGCCTTAACGGATATCTTTCCCATACCGTAGTACGAGGGATAAATCCTTTAGCCGTCTTTCGTGTCACTCATGCAATCCGTTCTGCCACACAATCATGCCCGTTATTGCAATCATGTTACGAAAAGCGTTAGGCGCAAGTTAAAGCCGTACGTAGACCGCATAGCGGTCACAAAGACTCATTTGTCTAAGGATATCGTGACAAGCTATCGCATTTGAATATGTTCATGGCTTAATCTATGAAACACTATTCAAAGAGGGTCATCTGATATCAATCACCTCATGATATGTATGATATGATTCCGAGATCCCACCCTAAGATAAGCAAAATTACATCATTGAGAACCATCCTCATACTGGTCGCTTCAGTTGAAACGTATATTGACCAGGGACTCGTTGAGTGTGATCCGTGCAGATTTATGGTTCTACTACCTTAATGGTCATAAATGAGATCATGCTTAACATATTACTTCAACACATACGTAATACAAAGTTGTTTTACTTATTACAAACGATGATAATATACATAGATATTTATAGACTACTTGCAATTGAACTAGGGCACAAAAATGCTATCATCTTAATGCTTGATTCTAAGAAGGGATACATACCCATGCGCTATGGCATTAAGCTCAGCAAACAACAGAGTCCTAAGACTCCTGATGAGCTAAGCAAAATGAATAAGATCCCATATGCTTCGGCCGTGGGATCCATCATGTATGCCATGATTTGCACGAGACCAGACGTCTCGTTTGCATTAAGCTGTACCAGCAGATATCAATTTAACCCAAGCCAAGAGCACTGGATTGCTGTCAAGAGTATCCTTAAATATCTAAGGGGAACTAAAGACGCATTCCTAGTGTATGGTGGGAAGGATGAAGAACTAGCAGTCAAAGGATATGTTGATGCTAGTTTTCAGACAGATCCTGATGATTTCAAATCTCAGGCATGATTTTTATTCGTGTTAAATGGTGGAGCATTCAGCTAGAAGAGCTTCAAGGAAGCCACAACTGCCGATTCTACCACAGAGGCTGAATTCATAGCTGCAGCAGAAGCAGTTAAGGAGGCCGTATGGGTTAGACGCTTTCTAACCGGATTAGATGTAATGTTGCGAGCGTCTGATTTGGTAAGCTTGTTGTGTGACAACACGGAGGCCATAGCACTAGCTAAAGAGCCAAGATTCCAGAACAGAATATATCGATAACGGTGATGTGGAGATTACTTATGTACCGACTAATGACAACGTTGCTGATCCCTTGACAAAGGCTTTATCGCAGCCCAAGTATGAGGCACACGTGAAGTCTATGGGGGTATATTGGAACTTAGGTTGGAACTAGGGGCAAGTGGGATTATTCCCTAGTCCAATGTAATTCTTTAATCTATTTTGTAATGGACATGATTCTTCTACATAATAAAGGGCATGATATTACTAATGTGTTGTAGTAGTATATCTAATGTGATTTGATCTATGTCACAATGTGTGTAACCACTTATAGTAGAACTATGGATCAGAAAGAATTGCATTCCATAAAGTCCCTGATCAGCTAAGCTTCTTCTGAAGTGGTCAGTATGAGACTAACTCCTTGTGATCATGCTCTACTGATTATGGCAAAGTGCGTGCTGGAGTTATATCATAGATACCATCAGGTCGATAATACCGGACAACCCGATTGTGAGTATGCTACATCCAGTCATGAGATACTCACAGATCGTAGCTTGTCATTATATCCTAAGACCAAGGAGTCTTTGTGTACACTATGTAACGAATACCTAAGTTTGACATAGTCTAACGTTATCTGTAAAAGGGTAGCTATAACAGCTTTGATTGGCTTGGATATTGATTGCATTAGTGAACTCGAAAGGCATATGAGGGATTTATCACTCAGACTTCGGTATGAGAAAGATATTCGTTTAGGACACTTGATGAGTATGACTGAATGAATAGCACGGCAGTGCAGGGGATACCTTAGTATCAGTTTTCAATCATCTCAGATATCAAGAAACAATTATTGATAAATTAGGATGACGATTCTATGCCTATTGATCAATCTGGATATCTGTTTGATAAAAGGACAGGGACATGTACGCTAACAGGTTAAGTCAAATAATCGATAATCACGAACGTTAGGTAATCATAATGTCTTGCTAGAGACCACTTATGATGGAAAGAGTAAAATAGTAATTTTACCAGTCTGCCAACTGTTCGTGAGCCTAGAGGGTCACACGCATTAAGCACAAAACATGAAAATAAGCATGGATGGAAATTGGGAGAATCCGTTTTTCAGTTTAGTAAAATTGAAAACGATTCGATTGATTTCTGGCCTAGGGTTTTAACCAGACGGCTGAAGAAATCAAGTTGAGGAAATTGAACCGGTTTATCTAAACCAAAATTAGAACTCAATTTTATGGGTTTTAATTTGGATTTAGTTAAACGGGTTTAAAGCCCATTTAGGGTTTTAATTGATGAATGGGGAAAGAGTGCAATTATGAGTTTGAAGGGGTAAGATGTGTAATTATTTATTTGAAACTCAACGTTCGTGATTATCGATTATTCCACTTAACCTGTTATCGTACATGTCACTGACCTTTTATCAAACCGATATCAAGATCGATCAATAGGCATAGAACCGTCACCCTAATTTATCAATCACTGTTTCTTGATATCTGAGATGACTGAAAACTGATACTAAAGTATTACCTGCACGGCCGTGCTATTCCTTCAGTCATACTCATCAAGTGGCCTAAACGGATATCTTTCTCATACCGGAGTATGAGTGATAAATCCCTCAGACGTCTTTCGAGTTCACTAATGCAGTTAATAACCAAGCCAATCACAGCCGTTATGGCTACCCTTTTACAGGTAACGTTAGACTAGGTCAAACTTAGAGATTCATTACACAGTGCACACAAATACTCCTTGGTCTTAGGATATAATGACAAGCTTCTGTGAGTATCTCATGACAATATCTATGCTGCATACTCACAATCAGGTTGTCCGATATCATTGATGTGATGATATCTATGATATAACTCCGGCACATACTTTCCCATGATCAGTAGAGCGTGATCACAAGGAGTTGGTCTCATACTGATCACTTCTTAAAGAAGCTTAGCTGATCAGGGACTCATCAAATGTAATTCTTTCTAATCTACAGTTCTACTATTAGTGGTTACGCACATCATGACATAGATCAAATTACATTCGATATATTACTATAATACTGTAGTAATATATGCCGATTTATTTATTTGAAAAGATGATAAAACATTACATATATACATCACTTTTATATTGGACTGGGGCATAACTCTAACAATCTCCCACTTTCCCCTGGTTCCAATTTAAGTTCTGATCTACTCACATAGACCCTGTATGTTCCTCATGCCTAGGCTGCGGTTGAGCCTTTGACAAGGGATCGGCTATTATCATCAGTCGAATAGTGTTTAATGTCCACATCACCTCTATATGTGATAATTCTCACGAGGTGATGCCTGCTGAGTATATGTTTGGATCTGTTGTGGAATATGGGCTCTTGAGCAATAGCTACGACACCTGTGTTGTCCCACAACAAGCTTATCAGATCAGACGCTCGCGGCGTTGCATCTAATCCGATCACAAAGCTTCTAATCCATACGGCCTCTTTAGCTGCTTTCGCTGCAACTATATACTCAGCTTCCGTTGTAGAGTTGGGAATTTTGGCTTGCTTAAAGCTTATCAAGCTGAAAGCGCCACCACTCAACACAAAATATATCCTGACTGAATTTTGAAGTAATCTGGATATGTCTGAAAAATAGCATCGACTTGTCCTTTGATTGCTAGTTCTCTATCTTCATCCCCATACACTAGGAATGCAACCTTGATCCTCCTCAAATATTTGAGGATGGCCTTTCACAGCAATCCAGTGTAATTGGTCGGGGTTAGATTGGAATCTGTTGGTACAGCTTAGTGCAAACGAGACTTCCAGTCTCGTGCACATCCTGGCATACATGATGGATCCCACAGCCGAAGCATAAGGGATCTTACTCATCCTGCTCAGCTTATCAGGAGTGCTAGGACTTTGTACCTTGCTGAGCTTAATGCCATGAAGCATGGGTATGTATCATTTCTTATAATCAAGCATTGAGAGTCTTCTCGAGACTTTACCTATGTACATGTTCTGACTTAGCAACAAGTTTCTGACTTAGGCCCAAAATCCTTTTGGAATGATCTGTAGAGATCCTGATGCCTACGATAAATGTAGCATCACCTAAGTCCTTCATCGATAAGTACTTCCCTAACCAAGCTTTGGTGGCAAGGTTGAGATGTCATTCCCGATGAATAAATACCAAAAATACAATATTACTCCCACTCGCATTCTTATGTACAAAAGCCTCAATTTCGTTTTTGATGAAGCCTAGTTCCCTTACAGCTTTATCAAAATCTAAATTCCAACTCCCTGAAGCTTGCTTCAATCCATAAATAGATCTTTGCAGCTTACATATCTTTCCGAGATTCTTTGGATCTACAAAACCCACAGGTCGTGTGATATACAGATGTAATTTTTTATCATCTTTCCGAATAAATAAATCGCCATATATTCCTAATGTGTTGTAGTAATATATCGAATGTAATTTGATCTATGTCATTACGTGTGTAACCACTAATAGTAGAACTGTAGATCAGAAAGAATTACATTTGATGAGTCCCTGATCAGCTAAGCTTCTTTATGAAGCGATCAGTATGAGACCAACTCCTTGTGATCACGCTCTACTAATCATGGCAAAGTATGTGCCGGAGTTAAATCATAGATATCATTAGGTCGATGATATCGGACAACCCGATTGTGAGTATGCTGCATAGATCCAGTCATGAGATACTCACATATCGTAGCTTGTCATTATATCCTAAAACCAAGTAGTCTTTGTGTACACTGAGTAATGAATCTCCAAGTTTGACCCAGTCTAACGTTACCTGTAAACTGGTAGCCATAACGGTTGTGATTGGCTTGGTTATGAATTACATTGGTGAACTCGAAAGACGTCTGAGGGATTTATCACTCACACTTAAGTATGAGAAAGATATCTGTTTAGGCCACTTGATGAGTATGACTGAAGGAATAGCACGGCCGTGCAGGTGATACCTTAGTATCAGTTTTCACTCATCTCAGATATCAAGAAACAGTGATTGATAAATTAGGATGACCATTCTATGCCTATTGATTAATCTAGATATCGGTTTCATAAAAGGATATTGACATGTACGATCACAGGTTAAGTCGAATAATCGATAATCACGAACGTTGGGTAATCATAATGTCTTGCTAGAGACCACTTATGATGGAAAGGGTAAAATAGTAATTTTACTAGTCTGCCAACTGTTCGTGAGCCTAGAGGGTCACACGCATTAAGCACGATACATGACAAATAATTATGGATGAAAATTGAAAATGATTCGGTAGTTTTCTGGCCTAAGATTTTAACCAGACGTTTGACGAAATCAATTCGAGGAAATTGAACCGTTTTGTCTAAACCAAAATTAGAACTCAAGTTAATGGGTTTAATTTGGGTTTTAGTTAAACGGGCTTGAAGCCCAATTAGGGATTCAAGTGATGAATGGGGAAGAAGTGCAAATAGGAGTTTAAGAAGGGTAGATATGCAATTATTAATTTGAAATTAAAATTCCAAAATATCTTCCATCTTTTTCTCCAACTATTGGCAACCACTTCCCTCATCTTCTCCCTCCCTTTGGCGGAATCATTTCCTCCATCTTCATCCTCCATTGATTTTTTCAAAATTCTTCTCAAAACATTCATAGCAAAAGTGTGAGAGAAAACTGGTTCTTGGTTGTTGTGCTTGTGTGGACTCAATAGAGAAAAACTACATTGTGTTTTTATCGATTGACAAAGGTAATTTTCAGATTTGAAAAGGTTAAGAACATGCTGAATTTTTCATTAAGATCTTCGTCTCTTTGGATCACCATGGTTACATAAGGCTTCGCTGCATGAAATTAACGTTTGGAACCCATGATGATCTCTTTTAGTGGTATCAGAGCATGGTTGTTATGAACTTTTTCAACATTTTTAATTCTTATTTTTTTAAGTTCATATGTTCATCACCTTAGCATGCATGTAAATTGAAAAAAAAATTCAGATTTAGTTGATTTTTGGAAAAATTGGAAAATATTTTTTGGTGTTTCAGGTTAGCCATGGCCGAGCAAGATGTCACACACAATGTTACATGAGAAGCTACAACACTGTGTATGACTTCTTGTGTAGATAACGCATGACAGAAATATAAAGCTATAAACAATGACACAACAGATTGTTTATCCAGTTCGGTGCAACGTCACCTACGTTTGGGGGCTCTCAGCCTAGTGGAAAGATTTCACTTATCAGTAATTCATCAGAACATACAAGTACCTGTGATCAACCCTAGATCTATACTTTATGCTACGTCTTACAGTGCAATCTATCTCAGGGTCTCCACCGAAATCCAAGACTCCGTCTTGATTCCACTCTTCGAGCAATCGCTTTGCTCTGTCAGTTCAAGTCTTCGCACAACTTGGTGGTTGCGTGCAGTCTTCACTCACGCGATCGGTAAACCCTCAATCACCTAACTCTCAATAGTTATGTGATAAACAATATCCTTAGCTCAATCTGCAATTTCTCAGCCTGCAAACCTTCACGTCTAAGAACCTTGCAAATTATTGCTAGGAAACAAATAAAGAAACACACGATTGCTAAGGGGGTAGCCTAAGCTTTTAAACAATCGAGGATGAGTACTAACCCTAAAGGGTTTCCTCTTAATCACCGTCTTTCTTCTTTCCAGATTTGAAGTCGTTCTGGAATTTTCTAATCGTCTTCTTGCTTTTCTGCCGAAACTACACTTTCCTGATTTCTGTCGATCAGGATGTTTGCCGAGATGCCATCCACTATGTTACACAAGATGTCGCAGAACATGCTTCGACATTCTTTGCAACATGTTCTTCAATTTCTTTAAAAATCAGTCAATATCTAAGACCGTCATAACTACAATCTCCACCCTTTGGCTATTTTTAAGGACAGCATTCTTCTTCGCATTCTGCGTCGCATCTGTCGTCGATGCACACGATCGGCAGTCATAAAGTCTTTGTTTGCGTTTCGCGTTTTGTAACGTCTCTCGCGCGTATCATCGTGTCTTTGCGTCGTCGTGGCGTCGTCTCTATCTTTCTTGTATCATCGCGCGCTTATCTATCTAACTCTTACTCCCCCTTGCTGGCTCAAAAAGAGCCAAAATTTAAACAAATATTTCTAACAAAGCAGGGTAATAAGAAACAAATCCAAACTTAACTCACACTTACTCCCAATCAGCAGTCGAGAGTAAGTGTGAAACAGTGTTCAACAAAAAAAAATTACAAAATAAAGATGTTCAGTAGTTCGGTAATCAGAAAGTTCATAAAATCAAACAGAGCTGCTGCTGGAACTAGCAGTCTCTTCTTCAGTCGCTTCAGTGGAGGCATCTTGAGTAGATTCTTCTGGATCATTTGGCAGAGAGGTGGTGTCATCATCTTCGGAGCCTGGAGGGGATATGGTCTTGAGCAGGTTGGCACAGTGTGTTCGTCGCTGGGAGAGATGCTTCAGGGCTGTCTTTAAATTGACGATGTCCTCGTCAAGCACGACTATCTCTCTTTCAAGCATAACTGCATCCCTGCTGGTGGTCTTGGTTAGAGGGGCGACACTTGTGGCTCGACTGGTCGTTGCCTTGGCTTCAGGCCTGACAAGATCAGGAGCATGCTTGCCCTCAAACAACTTGTGGCTCACCACAATCAGTCCTCCGCGTTTGCCAACCATGTACGTTGTTTTCAATACTCCGGGGTGTTGATGGACAAGCAGCTCAGAGATAAGGGATAGAAAGGCAATAGGTATTTTTACAGCAAGTGATCTGGCATGTTGGATAAGATGATCAATAACAAATTGCCCAAAATCAAGTGTAGACCCAGTACCTATTTGGAAGATAAGTATCGCCAGTTCTGGTTTGATAGAAGATGCGTCTGTGGAGGGAGCCCAATTTGCTACTCCAATGCGAAAGAGAATGGAGTACTTGGATGTAAGATCTGATGCTGCCACAGTGCCTTTGGTCGGCCACTTTCTGCTTTTGTCTCCGGTAATCTCACAGAGTACCTTATTCAGGTCAGGTGGAGGCATAGATCGAACCCGCTTTCTCCCCAGGAAGTCATATATGATGTCAGAGGAGATGTTGAAGCGAATGCCTCTGACATACACCTTCTCAAAATCTGGATCATCCGGAGTCCCAAACCCAGTAGGCAAATTGGCAATAAATTCCTTGACCAAGAGGGGATAGTGGTTACCGATGTTCGTGACGGTCTTCATAAGCTCTGCCTGTTCCAGAAGTTGGACAACGGCTTCTAGTCCCAGTAGTTCTGATGGCAGGGTCTTCTCGGGGTACGCCGTTCTTTTGAACACAAATTCTCACCGTTTGGCACCGTCCGTAGAGTGAAATGACACGTTGTCATAAGGAACACTCAATGTGTTCTTGTCCTTCTTCGGGCCTTCTTCCTTCCTTGCTTTCCTTGTGGTAACCTCTTCTTCTTCATCATCATCAGTTGCTTCATCCACTAATCTCCTTTTGGGGACACTTTTCTTCCCTTTTTCTTTGACAGACATCATCTTCTTTTTGTTGCTGAGGCCTCCAGTATCTTTCACCTCCTTCCTCTTCTTGGTTTCTTTGAGTTTTTCAACCATCACAGCTAGACTTTCATTTTCTTCTAGTACCTTCTTCTTCAGGGATGACAACACCGTGTGTGCTGCCTCAGTAGCATCTTCTATCGCATCTTCTCTGGCATCCAGAGGAACTTCTTCTGTGTTATTTCTGGCAACACTGTTGTCCTTCTCAGCTTCTTCCTCGGCTTCTTCCGAGTCAGCGACTTCTTCTTCTATTACAACCTCCTTTGTGGCTTCAGGAATGACATCTGTTGTTTCTTCTTCCTCTCCTTCTCCTTCAGCAATACGCTCCAACCCCTGACTGACCGGGGTCAAGTCTTTCTCTTCTCCTCCAGGATTAATCAGTTCCTCCACCACACCTTCTTGAGGTGGTTCTTGGTTTTCCAGAATCGACTCCAACAAGTCACTATTTCTGGAGGTATCGGTGTTTGAGATAATTGAAGAGTCGATACCTGGGACATTTCTTGGTACTGGAACCGGAACAATCTGCATGGACGCTTCTCGACTTCCTTGGCCAAGATCAGTCTCCCTTTCTGGCCCTGTTAGGTCTGTCATGGAGAATGTAGAGCTTCCGGTTCGAGACCTTTTGGGAACTCGAGAAAAGATTGGCATTGGTGCTTCCTCCGTATGGGTTTCTTGGGGAGATTCCTCAGCTTTCTGCGCTTTTGGTCCTTTGATTCGGACTCCATGCTTGTTGGTTTTTGCTTTGCTGCTCTTGGAGCTCTTTTCTTCTGCCCTCTTTGGTTCGGAGGCCTTCTTTGCTACTATCGTGCTCCGAGTTTTCACCATGTCTGTGTAGGTAGTGAGATTTTTGGTGCAGAATGTGAGAGGTGAGGGAAATGAGAGCGAACACGAGAAGGGGCAGACTAGTTTTAGATTTTGAAAATAGGTTGATTCAAATCAAATCTGTTGAAGTCCAAGCGTATCTTTTGTGACCTTTCCTTCCTTTATATGGGCTTTTGGTATGCTTGGGCCAATAGCATGTGTTGGGATTTTGGACCGGTTCATGAAGAGGCGCCAACTAACTCCTCTTAACCGTTTCTGCAACTTCTATTGCTCGTTGATGGTGCACATACCGAGTGATGATCTGAGGTACTCAAATTTGCTCGCATCTAATGCCTTCGTGAAGATATCAGCAAGTTGCTTCTCTATAGGGATGTGCTCTAAAATGATATTCTTATCTTCGACTAGCTCTCGAATGAAGTGGTGTCTAATGTCAATGTGTTTGGTCTTACTGTGTTGGACAGGATTTTTGGAGTTGTTGATGGCACTGACATTATCACAATATAAAGTCATGGCTTCCTGTCTGACATTGTATTCGACTAACATCTGCTTCATCCATAGTAGATGTGTACAGCTACTCCCAGCAGCAATGTACTCCGATTCGGCAGTTGAAAGGGCAACGCAGTTTTGCTTTTGTCTCCGGTAATCTCACGGAGTACCTTGTTCAGGTCAGGTGAAGGCATAGATCGAACCCGCTTTCTCCCCAGGAAGTCATATATGATGTCAGAGGAGATGTTGAAGCGAATGCCTCTGACATACACCTTCTCAAAATCCGGATCATCCGGAGTCCCAAACCCAGTAGGCAAATTGGCAATAAATTCCTTGACCAAGAGGGGATAGTGGTTACCGATGTTCGTGACGGTCTTCAAAAGCTCTGCCTGTTCCAGAAGTTGGACAACGGCTTCTAGTCCCAGCAGTTCTGATGACAGGGTCTTCTCGGGGTACGCCGTTCTTTTGAACACAAATTCTCACCGTTTGGCACCGTCCGCAGAGTGAAATGACACGTTGAAATGACACCGTCCGCAGGGATAGATGACTAACCTTAGGATTAGCTTGATATCGAGCACATACTCCTACCGAGTAGGCAATATCTGGTCGACTTGCAGTAAGGTAGAGAAGACTACGGATGATGCTTCTGTATAGGTGTTGGTCGACGGCTTCTCCTGGGTCATCTTTAGTTAACTTGATATGTGCAGCTGCAGGTGTCCTTTTATGCGAGGCTTTTTCTAGCCCAAACTTCTTGACAATATTCTTCGCATATTTGCTCTGAGATATGAAGATGCTATCTTTTAGCTGTTTGATTTTGAAGTCTAGGAAATAGGTAAGCTCTCCCACCATGCTCATCTCGAATTCTGATTGCATCTGGTGAATAAATTTCTCTACCATCTTGCTAGACATCCCTCCAAAGACAATGTCATCGACATATATTTGAGCTATCATCAAATTCCCGTCCTCATTCTTCACAAATAGAGTCTTGTCGACTCCCCCTCTAGTGTAGCCGTTTTGAATCAGGAATTTTGTGAGCCTTTCATACCAGGTCCTTGGTGCTTGTTTCAACCCATAGAGAGCCTTCTTGAGTTTATACACATGATCAGGATAGTGAGGATCAATAAATCCTTTGGGTTGTGACACATATACTTCTTCATTGAGGTCCCCATTCAGGAATGTACTTTTGACATCCATCAGGTAGAGCTTTATCTGTAGATGGCATGATATTCCTAGTAGGAGACGGATTGCTTCAAGTCTTGCTACAGGAGCAAAGGTCTCATCGAAGTCGACTCCCTCAATTTGAGTATACCCTTGAGCAACTAACCTGGCTTTGTTGCGAGTGATGCTGCCAAGCTCATCGGACTTGTTTTTGGAAATCCATTTTGTGCCAATGATATTTCCTTCACTTGGTTTGGGCACAAGTTCCCACACCTGGTTCTTTTCAAACTGAATTAGTTCCTCTTGCATAGCATTGACCCAATACTCATCATTGATGGCTTCATTGATATTTTTGGGTTCAGTCTTTGAAACAAAGCAAATATTTCCTATCACCTCGTTGTAGTCTTCAGGAGTTTTTGATCGAGTCTGTATGCCTTCATTCAGGTCTCCAATTACTCCAGAGATAGGATGATTTGTCTGGATTCTTCGCGAGGGATTCTTGTTGCTGGTTTCAGGGACTATTTCATCGTTATCGACATTTTGACTAGCATCTTTGTTTTCTGATTTGTTGCTATCATCTTCTCTGACATCAGTAATGGCATCCTTCCTAACATTGTTGGGAGGATAGGCTCCGTCTTCGTCTGTCGCATCTTCTGAGGCATCTTTACAGACATCATAAACAACAACATTGATTGATTCCATCATGGTCTTGGTTCGTTTGTTGAAGACTCGGTACGCGCGACTATTCCTTGAGTAGCCAAGGAAGATGCCTTCATCACTCTTTGGATCAAGCTTTCGACGAGGCTCTCTATCAGCCAGAATATAACAAGTGGATCCAAAGATATGGAAGTACTTAACATTGGGCTTTCTCCCTTTCCATATTTCATAATGAGTTACAGACATACCTTGTCGGAGAGTGACTCGATTGTGGATATGGCAAGCAGTGTCCTTGGCCATCTCCTGTAGAGTCCTGTTCTTGCGCTCAACAATGCCATTCTGTTGGGGAGTGATTGGTGTTGAGAATTCATGAGCTATCCCTTCTGAGTTACAGAATTATGCAAATTTGCTGTTTTCGAACTCTCGACCATGATCACTACGAAGGCAGATTATTTTGCCAATTGTTTCTCCTTTGAAGATCGAGAAGGTGTCTGATTTGTCACGAGGGAAGTCAACCCAAGTGTATCGTGAGTAATCATCTACACATACAAAGACATATCGTTTTCCTCCAAGGCTTTCAACTTGCATTGGTCTCATGAGGTCAACATGTATTAGCTCAAGTACTCGAGAGGTGGTAATATGCTGTAGCTTCTTGTGTGACATCTTGGTTTGCTTTCCAATCTGACATTCTCCGCAGATCTTTCCTTCTATTATTTTCAGATTTGGTATTCCAGTGATGGCTTGCTCGGATATTGCCTTCTGCATGCTTCTGAGATTTAGATGTCCAAGCTTTCTATGCCATAGTTTGGTTTCTTCTGCTTTGGAGATAAAACACTTTGTTTCTTCGATATGTGATTCGGGGGACCAGATATAATAGTTATCCATTGAGCGGATTCCTTGTAGAATAGTGACTTGATCGGAGTCTTTTACTACACAGCCTTCTTTAGTAAATTTTACTTCCGAACCTAGATCACAGATCTGGGTGATGCTAATCAGGTTTGCCTTAAGTTCTTCTACAAGTAATGCTTCGGTTAGGCAGGAAGCTCCCGACTTCTTGAGCACTCCTTTTCCAATGATTCGTACTCGAATCCCATCTCCAAAGGTAACATAGCAGTTTATATATAATTTGAGATTGGAAAGAAACTCTGGAGTACCTGTCATGTGTCGAGAACATCCACTGTCGAGATACCAGTCCTTGTTTGTTGATGCGCTTAAGGATGTATATGCAACATTAGCTCGATAGACTAGGTTCTTAGGTCTCCATTCAAGGCGGGATGTTTTCTGAGGTGTTGAGAGATGCCTTTGATGTCTCTTTTGTGGTAGTTGAGCTTGCTTCTTCTCAAGAAGTTGAAAACAAAAAGGTCTGATGTGACCTTGTTGACCACAGTAATGACATATCCATTGATATTGATAAGCTGGTCTCTTGTAGTATTGTTGTCTGCGTGAAGGATGCCTTATGGCAGTTGCTTGACAAGAACATATTGTAGACGATGTCATGGCATTTGATGTAGGTCGTCCTGTAGGATGTGTTGAGGCATCCAGTGGTTTCTTGTCAACCATGGCTTGTTGTGGGAAAAACTTCGTTACTGCTGTTGAGGGGATATCGTGTGAGTACCCTAGTCCTGTCGTATCCTTGGACTGCTTTCCCATTGATAGAATCTTGTCAAGGCTTTCCGTGCTAGGATTCATCATTTTTACCGATTTAGTCATAAGACTAATTTCTCCATTAAGTCTAGTGATTTTGCGTTTTAGCTCCACGATCGTCGCTAGAAATCTGGACTTGTCGTTGGTAAGACTGATAATCCGTTCACCTTGTTGATCAAGTATCAGAGTTTCCTTGATCCATCTGGTATGTAAGCCTTTGTATGCCTTGACTAGTTGCTCTTTAGTCCAATTCTCATTTGGAGTTGGATGGTGGTGATCATCATTGATATTGGCAGAATTATCAATGTTACATACCGGAGTAGTAGTAGTGAATGCAACAAAGTTGCTTACCTCTTCAGATCCACTATCTTCATTGTCATCGTCTGATAGGGTGGCATTGTAACCTCGTTTTTGTTGTTTGAGGAAATTTGGACATTCTCTACGGAGGTGGCCGAATCCTTCACATTCATGACATTGAAGTCCTTTTTTTTGTTGTTTTCTTCCCCATTCCTGTTTGGTCAGTCAAGACTTCCTCCTGTTTGAGCTTTTTCTGGAGTTTTGTTTCTGGCATTTGTTGTGACATTCTGTCCACCAATTCGACTAAATCTTCTCATGACTTTGTTGTATTTTTTTGTGAGAAGGGCCATTGTAGCATCGATGTCTTCGTCAGAATCAGATTCCTCAGGATCTGGTTGCTTGTGGGTTGAGCTTTTGAAAGCAACCCCTTTGTTCCTTTTGTCGATGTTAGGCAAAGACAACTCATAGGTCATTAGAGACCCCATCTACTCATCAAATTTTAAGATCTTGAGGTCATGAACTTCCTCAATTGCAGTGATCTTCATCTTAAACCTAGGGCTAAGAGTACGCAGAGGTTTTCTTACTAATTTTTCATCAGACATTGGTTCTCCCAGAGAGTAGGATTCATAGGCTAGATCACGAATACGAACATTGAATTCTACAATTGATTCGTCCTCTTTCATGACAAGGGCTTCGAAGTTTGTTGTTAAGTATTGCAGTTTTTGTTCTCTAACCTTGGTTGTTCCTTCATATGCAACTGCAAGGATGTCCCATGCGGATTTGGCAGTTGTGCATGTGTTGATTAGTCTGAATACGTTTTTGTCAACACCGTTGAAGATAGCATTCAAAGCTCGAGAATTTCCAAGTGATTCTTCGTCTTCATCATCAGTCCAGTGTTTTTCTGGTTTTGGACCGATAGGGTTTCCATCATTGTCACTGAGTTGTGGAACATTCCAACCATTGATCACAGCCTTCCATGTTTTGTTGTCAAGTGACTTCATGAAGGCACACATTCGAGCTTTCCAATAACCGTAGTTACTTGATCCTCCTTCTCTGGTATTGTCCATCTTGATCGAAATATTTGTTTAGAAATTCACCTAAAGCTGTAGGTGCCTCCTCTGATACCAATTCAAATTTTGATCAATCTAGTCGTGCAAGATGTTACACACAATGTTACGTGGGAAGCTACAACACTGTGTATGACTTCTTTGTAGGGTTTTGGAGCGTTCTAGATCGTCATCGAGATAGTGGAAGCAATAAAAGATAATCTACCCCAAACCTTGTCCAAGAACATTTAAACCATTAAATCCCAAAGCAAAATCTATTCCACAAGATATTTACCTTTAAGTCTTGTTTGAATCGATAAAGAAGAACGTTCGGATCTTCTTCTCTAAAGCAAGTCCACACCAAGAGAATGATCTTCAAGATCCTTCACTTAATTGCCTACTAGAACAATTAAATGAAGAACAAGAGAGCAAGATGGAGGAAGAACACCAAGGGTGGCCGGCCACTATGAGAGAGAGAGAGGTTTTGTGAGTTTTTGTGACTTAATGAATTAATGAATTAATGTCTTGCAATATAACTCATCATCCAACTCACAGGTATGGGTTAAAAGTGATTGGTATGGGCTTACAGGAGCTTTAACCCATAACCCTTAAATCACTCACCTCTTAATCCACAACCACCAACTAAGCATGGTGTTGTGTGGCCCCCACATTGGACCCACCAAGTGGGCCGGCCATATGGCCTTATTGGGCCCTTATTGGGCCGGCCATGAGGCTTTATGGGCCGAGCCCAATGGGCCCTCCCGTGTTGTCTCATGCCGCGTCCAAAAGTTGCCCGACCTTTTTGTCGTTACTTATCAAACAAAGTCCGACGCGATATCGACGAAAAACTCAATTTTTCTCGATTCGCTAATTATTCTCTCAAACCGAACCTATGGCACAAAACCTCCAGTTTTGTCCATATATTTCTCCTTAAGAAACATCCATGTTTCCTTGTCTCAAGTTATCCGTCTTGTATGTGTGTGACCCTCTAGGCTCGTGCCACCGTTGGCAGATCGGCGCAAGACTCGCTCTTGCCCGATCCATCATAAGTGGTCTCTAGTAAAACATTATGATTACCCAAGGTGCACGATGATAGATGATTCGACTTAAACTTTGTGCGTACAAGTCACCATCCTTTTATCTCTAGATATTCCGATTGATCACAAGGCATAGAGTCGTCTCCCTTGTTCAATCAATCATTGTTACTTGATATGCGAGATGACTGAGAAATGATAACCCGTATCATTTGCATGGCCATGCTTTTTCTCTCAGTCAGTCTCCATCAAGAGGCCTTCTAACGGATATCTTTCCCATACCGTAGTATGAGGGATAAATCCCTTAGCCGTCTTTCGTGTCACTCATGCAACCCGTTCCGCCACCCAATCATGCCCTTCATAGCAATCCTTTTACAGAAAGCGTTTGGCGCAAGTTTAAGCCGTACGTTCATTGCATAGTGATCACAAAGACTCCTTGGTCTAAGGACGTCGTGACAAGCTATCGCATCTGAATATGTTTATGGCTTAATCTATGAAAATACTATTCAATGCGGGTCGTCCGATATCAATCACCTCATGATATCTATGATATGGTTCCAGGATCCCACATCCTTATAACAAGTAGAACTACGTCATTAAGAACCATCCTCATACTGGTCGCTTTCAAGGAAGCATAGGTTGACCAGGGACTCGTTAAGTGCGATCCGTACAGATTTATGGTTCTACTACTTTAGTGGTCATAAATCAGATCATGCTTAACATATTACTTCAACACATAAGTAATATAAAGCCGTTTATATTTATACATTACAAACGATGATATTTGTACATAGACGTTTACAGGCTAATACCAATTGGACTAGGGCACAAATGCTATCATTCTTGTGTAGATAACGCAGGACAGAAATATAAAGCTATAAACAATGACACAGCTGATTGTTTACCCAGTTCGGTGCAACATCACCTACGTCTGAGGGCTCTCAGCCAAGTGGAAAGATTTCACTTATCAATAATTCGTCAGAACATACAAGTACCTGTGATCAACCCTAGATCTTGTGACAGTCATTCTGTCTCCCATTAATGTGGATGCGTGCGCCTCCGCGTAGTAGCCAAATAAGAGCTGGACCAGAGTCACAGAAGGTATACCACATGACACTCATTACGTCTCCCGTTACTGTGGATGCATGCGCCTCCGCGTAGTATTCATTGGAATGGGAGCGGGATGAGATGGTCAGTTCTATTTGGATGTGTGCGCCTTCGCGTAGTAGGTAAATAAGAAATGGGCCATAGTCATATATGGTGTGGAAAATATCCTAGTATGTTTTTCCTAAAAGATTTGGGTAACAGAGATGCAGGCATCCAAATCAGACACATGTGTCTTTGTAAGGTATCCTTAAGAAACTAAGAGATACAACTTCTACATACCCAGCGAGTACAAAGTCTTTGTTGCTCGAAGAGGGGTATTTTTGGAGAAATGTTTTATTTCCAAAATAGCTAGTGGGAGTCCCGTGCATCTCGAAGAAATTCGAGAGGATACGAAACAGCCTGAAGAAATTCAGGAGCCTGCTATGCAAGATGTAGAAGTACTGGATCCTCAGATGGTCGCAGATGAATAATCAATCCCTACAGAAATTCCAGATGGTCTAAGGAGGTCTGAAAGATCTCGTCATGTTCCAGACAGATATGGCTTCACAGCCACTGATTGAAATGACTTGATATTGGTGGATCAGGATGATCCAGAAACCTTCAGACAAGCTTTGACCAGTCCAGACTCCGAAAATTGGCAGAACGCCATGAGTGAGGAAATGAAATCCATGTATGAAAACCAAGTCGGGTGCTTGGTGGATCAAACCCCTGGGATAAAACTCATCGGTTCTGAGTGGGTCTATGAGATCAAGACCGACATGTATGGAAGTCCTCAGACCAATATGGCTAGGATGGTTGTAAAAGGTTATCATTAGATTCAATACATGGATTATGATGACATCTTTTCACCAGTAGCAATTGTCAGTTTAATCCGGATTATTATTAGCCATAATTATGGCAGATGGATTTCAAAACCCCTTCCTTAGGAGGAACTTACTAGAGGGCGTGTATATCACACGACCTGTGGGTTTTGTAGATCCAAGGAATCCCAGAAAGATATGTAAGCCATAAAGTGAGCCTTGCGTACATAAGAAAGCGAGTGGGGGTAATATTGTATTCTTGGTATTTATTCATCGGGAATGACATCCCGACCTTGCTACCAAAGCTTTGTTAGGGAAGTACTTAGGTAATGCTACATTTAATGTAGGCATCAGGATCTCTACAGATCATTCCAAAAGGATTTTGGGCCTAAGTCAGAACATGTTGCTAAGTCAGAACATGTACATAGGTAAAGTGTTGAGAAGACTGTCAATGCTTGATTCTAAGAAAGGATACATACCCATGCGTCATGGCATTAAGCTCAGCAAGCTATAGAGTCCTAAAACTCCTGATAAGCTGAGCAAGATGAGTAAGATCCCTTATACCAAGAATACAATATTACCCCCACTCGCTTTCTTATGTACGCAAGGCTCACTTTGTGGGTTACATATCTTTCCGAGATTCTTTGGATCTACAAAACCCACAGGCCGTGTGATATACACACCCTCTAGTAAGTTCCTGGTAAGGAAGGGGTTTTGACATCCATCTACCATTGTTATGGCTAAGAAGAATCCGGAGTAAAATGACCATTACTACTGGTGAAAAGGTGTCATCATAATCCATGCATTGAATACGACAATAACCTTTTACAACCATCCTAGCCTTATTGGTTTGAGGATTTCTATCCATGTCAGTCTTGATCTTATAGACCCACTCAGAACCGATGAGTTTTATCCCAGGGGTTTGACTACCAAGCACCAGACTTGGTTGTCAAACATGGATTTCATTTCCTCACTCATAGCGTTCTGCCATTTTTCGGAGTCTGGACTGGCCAAAGCTTATTTGAAGGTTTCTGGATCATCCTGATCCACCAATATCAAGTCATTTCCTTTAGTGTCTGTGAAGCCATATCTGTCTCGAACATGACGAGATCTTTGAGACCTCCTTGGACCATCTAGAATTTCTATAGGGATTGATTCTTCATCTATGACCATATGAGTCTCTAGTACTTCTACATCTTGTATAGCAGGCTCCTGAATTGCTTCAGGTTGTTCTGTACCCTCTAGAATTTCTTCGAGATTCACGGGACTCCTACTAGCTATTTTGGAAACAAAATATTTCTCCAAAAATATCCCTCCTCGAGCAACAAAGACTTTGTACTCGCTGGGTATGTAGAAGTTGTATCTTTTAGTTTTTTAAGGATACCTTGCGAAGACATGCTTGTCCTATTTGGATGCCTGCATCTCTACTACCCAAATCTTTAGGAAAAACATACTAGGATGTTTCCCACGCCATATATTATTATGGTCCATTTCTTATTTGGCTACTACGCGAAGGTGCACGCATCCAAATAGAACTCACCATCTCATCTCGCTCCAATCCCAATGAATACTTGATGCCCGGGAAGTGGATGCGAGATTTCGAGCGCACCGCCACTCACTCGTCACTTGCTTCCCTGACTAACGCGCATCAGAGCACGGTCGTCTATCAAGTAAATTTATAAGTTTCCGGCTTTACCGGGTCGAACTCTCGGGGACCAAACGTGGGTTTCATAATTGGGCAATTTGCGCCTTCCTTCCCGACACGACTCGAAAAAGTAAATACAAAAGAAGGGTAGATTTAACTAACTATACTAAGCACACGACTACAACAACTCTACAACTAGTGCAAGAAAGTAAATGTGGGGCGGATGGTAGATGGTTGGTCGGAAATCAAGAATTCGAGAACCTAAGGAACTAAACATGATCAACGCTACCGAGCAATCAAATGAACCATAGACAATTCATACAATTACAAGAGATCCACTCATCAATTCATAAGCACTCAATTAATTTATCGCATGCAAATCGGACCTATGTCTTAAATACTGAATCCCACCTCACAACAAAGAGTGGCATAAGTAACCCAATTCTCGTGATTCTAGGGATGTTACCACACTTGCTCACTACATTACACTATTCCTACTCGATCACCAAACTAACACTAAGAGCAAGCATGTCTTCACCCCGTCATCCAGAGACTCAAACTAATTCACTAAATCTGACAATGATCGAGCCCAAAATGAGGAGCATTACGCCGTTACCTTGGTTCTACCTATTCACGCTCTCGAACCTTTCTTTCGAATTGGTTCAATAACTATGACAAGAACAATCATGCAAGCAATCACAAGCTCTCACTAATAATCACAAGTGTTACATACTCAAGCAAATAAAGCACGACGATCTCAAGTTCTCACTCAAAATCGACAATAGAACACAATAAGCATGCAACAAAAAATTAATTACTCATAAATATCAAAGTTTAAGTCAATATCAAGGTTTAGCCCCCATAACCTAGGTTCTTAACCCCAAATCATGGTGCTTAAGCATTCTACTACACAATAAGCAAGATTCAAGAAATGCAAGAAGAATTACAAACAAAAAACCCAAAGACATGGGTTTTGGGAAGATCAAAATCCTCCAATCTAGCTTCTCCATGTAGCTTCTTGCCTCCTCTTCTTCTTCCCATGGTGGTGGTGGTGGAAACCCTCCCTTGGAGCACTAAAAATGGCCTCCAAGGGAGGGCTTTGGAGCCCTTTCTCTCTAGAAAACTCTAGGTGGCCGAAACCCTCTCAAAATCTGATTGTGTGTGAGTGTTGTGTGCTGAAAATTAGGGTTTTTGCTCTTTAAGTAGCAGTTCTGCGACTTTGTCATGATCTTGACGCCTCTTGTCACGATCGTGACAACCCTTTTTTAATTTATGTCAGAATGGTGTCTATGTCACGATCGTTACATGGCTTGTCACGATCGTGACACCCTTTTCTCTTCGAGTCCCGATCGTCTCGCCACCGTGCCACGATCGTGACTGCTTCTTTATCGTCTTCCTGTCACGAACATGCCACGATCGTGACATCATCGTGGCATCGTCTTTTTGCCGTTGCAACGCCATTTTGTCACGAACGTTGTAGAGATCGTGACAAAGCTCCTTGTTTTTACTTCTTGGTTGTCACGATCGTGACATTCGTCTTTTGTTGACTTCTCCAGTTGCTTGGGTTGTAAGGCCTTCTCGTCTATTGCTCCGAACTTGCTCCAAATTCACTCCAATACCTACAAAGGTCAAAATTCCACCGAGGATCAAAATATCAAAATAATGGCCCTAAAGGGACCAAAACGAAGTGAAAAGCGTGCTAAGATGGGGGTTATTTGGGTCCGAAAAGGGGCACAAATGGACCACATCAAATCACCCCACACTTAACAACTTTTCGTCCCCGAAAAGAGAAAAAAGAAAAAAGCACAGTTTTGTCAAGTTAGGTACCCCGTGGCCAACCCACGTGGGGGGAGCTCGGCTTCTCCCGAGGGTTTCAAGTCCAACACCCACAACTAAAAAGGAAACCCGAAACAAAACATGCTAAAAACAACATCTTATCAATTCGACTCCTAGCATATATTTGCGCACTTACGGGAAATAATTCTCAGAACCATTGACATATCAATAATGATTTTTTATAAAAAGACATATGGGCTCAAGGAATTGTATAAATACTAAAGTGTAATGACAAACACAAACCATCTTTTCACTAGGACCTCATTATCAACGATACAAACATGCGTTCACACATATTGCCCACCTAAATATCAAGCTATCCAATCAATATGCTCGACCCGAGTTTTCCACGCTTTCGGATTAATCTAGGGTCTCGGACGATTCCAATATTGTAGGACTTGTTTGGATGGCTTGTAACGTTAGGTTTAGGCTCAGGTAGGAGTTTTAGAAGATCAAAACGGGCTAAATGGTGCATCACCACAAAGTTACTTTTATCCTCACAACCCCAATTACATAATCGCTCCCCGAGTGTTCTTTTCCTAAAAGATGTTCTACCCCTCATCTCACTCTATTCCTTTCCCTTTTTCTTCCCAATTTATGGCTCTTATTGTAAAAATGTTTAACACTTGCAAAATTTTACTTTTAAAACCCGAAATACTCATTTTTCATTCAAAGATCAAATTTGTTCGGACTTGGGCTTTTATTCTCAACTTCACTTCTTTTTCTTTTCTTTTTTCATTTCTTTTCTTAACTTTTTTTTGTACTTTTCTTTTTCTTCTTTTGCTCAAATTCGAGGATCATAGTGTTGGGTTTTTGTGCCCTAGCACAATGTATTTTCAATCTAAGCATGTAATAAAGATTATTAGTTGAAATAAAATCGGCACTCATATTACTAAGTGTTGTAGTAATATCTTAAGTATGATTTGATTTGTATCATTGATGTGTCAACACATAATAGTAGATCTACAGATCAGATAAAATCTTACTTAAGCAGTCCCCGATCAGAATAGCTTCATAAGAAGATATCGGTACGAGGCTAACTCTAAATGATCACGCTCTACTGATCATGGCCAGAAGGGGGCCAGAGTTAGGTCATAGTATCACAAGTCAGGGGTGATATAGGACGACCCGATCATGAGTATGTTACTTAGACATAGTCATGAACATACCCATATGTCGGCGCATGAAATCACATCCTCAGACAGAAGGACCATTGAGGTAAATATGTGATGAGTGGCGAGTTTGACTCAATCCAACGTGTCCTGTAAAAGGGTTACAATAACGACTGTGATTGGCTCGATCACAAGTTACATAAGTTGACTCAATCGATCGCTGAAGGATTTATCCCTCATACGGACGTGTGAGCATATATCAATTTAGGCCACTTGATGAGTACAACTGAAATACAATAGCATGGCCATGCAGTCGATACATAGTATCAGTTATAATTCAGTTATCTCAGAATCAAAAAACAGGACAATAGAACAAGGATGACTTGTCTATGCCTCGTGGTTGTCAAAGATATCAAGAGGATAAAATGATAGATTCATGTACGACAAGGTTAAGTCGAAATCTCGATAATCACAAGTGTTGGGTAATCATGATGTCTTGCTAGAGGCCACTCATGATGGAAAGGGTAAAATGGTAATTTCGGCCACCATTCCCTCTCTCTCCTAGCCGATTTCGGCCACCTCCTCCCCTCGCTCCGTCCGTTTTGCTTGCTTCAATCTTCTAGTAAGGATCGTCGTGAGTATCCCCGGATTGTTCTTCCTGTGTGGACGTTCTTTAGAGGTTGCTAAATACTATTTAGTGACTACATGATTTAAAATCAAGGTAATACTTAATTTTATTCTAGTCTAAGATCTCGTGATGAATTCATGATCATGCAAGATCCATATTTTTCCCGATATTTGAGGTTAATTTCTTGTATGGGCATGAAATTATTTGATTGGAACCCTCAAATAGTTCCTTCAGTGGTATTAGAGCCTGGTTATGCATGATTTTGTATTCGAGCATGATAGTCTATAATTAATTTTGCGATTTAATTCGGTATTGTGAATTGGAAAAATTGCAAATTATATGTTTTGGTTAATGAATTAATTGCTGAAATTTTTTAAATGTTGCTGAAAAATATTAATTAATCGAGTAAGATCAGGATCGAGACCCGTGGGAGGCCGAGGCTAGCCGAGAGGCTAACCCCGGCAGCACCACGGGCCGATCGACCGGAACGGGAAGGCCGACCTGATCTGCACGTGGCAGATCTGGCCGAGCCTCTCGGCTCCGGCCAAGGGAGGGTTTCGGCCCGACCAGATCTGGCCTGGCGGCCCGCCTCGGCCAGCTCTGGCGGCTAGGGTTTTGGCCGAACCCTAATTGGCCCTCGGGTCGGTTTCGATAAACCAGCGCATGAACCGATTTAATTCATAATTTAACAAGTTCAAGAAAATGGTTTCTATAAACCGTATTTTATTATTTAAATCAAGATAAAATTGGAATTAATATGTTTACTTGATAACATGCTTGTTTGATAACATGATTGTTTGAGAACACGGTGTTTGCAACATGATTGCTAAGTTAGCCAGAATTTAGAATTTAAATTTCGGTTTGCAACCTGCGAGTTGCTTATGGGTTGTAATTTATTAGTGACCTGCGTGTCACAGCATTTATTTTATTTAAATTAAATATAATTACAAAGTCCCAAGACAAGAAGAACCGAAGAGAAGGACGGTAATCCCGAGGAGGCGTGGAGCCAGTGGGAGTCCAGGAGAATGAGGAAAGACAAGACTTAGTATAGATTCTAGTTTATTCCAGTAGGGTTAGCGGGCTAGCTAAAGCAAATTTACATTTAAGTTTATGAATGTATGATTTAATTTTCATAAGTTCATGTTAATTAGATCATCACCCACATGTGTAAAGATTAATAATAATAAGTTAATCACGCACATGTAAACCGGAATTGAAATTATCTCTACATGGATTTGTAGATGATAAATTCAAAATTAAGATCAAATTATGATCAGTGATAATGAATATTTAAAAGGCAAGTAATTTCAAGTCAAGCTAGATACCGCCTACTTTTCATCATTTCGATTAGTTCTCGGACTCATGGGTGGATACGATTAACGTGGATCCATGAGAATGGGTTCTAATAGAAGATGGACCAGTTTGCATGGGTGCGTGCGCATTAGCGTAATAACCATGCAGATTGGACCATGCGTTGAAAATTGGTTGACTTGGCTGCGATTCTCAGATGATCTGAGCCAGGGTATCAGATATAGGGCAATGTCGTATACATACAATGTATAAGCCCTAGCCAAGAATCTCATGGAATTGTGAAAGGACTGGACTGTCCTACTCCAATGTCCAAAACGGGGGCGATGAGATTAACTCACTTCAGTTTTGGGTATGAGGAGATCTTGGTTTAGATTCAGACACAAGAATCAGAAATGTTCATAATCAAGTATCTCTCACTTCAACTTAATTAAGAATCTGATCGAATTTATTTTCATGTATAGATTAATTGCACTGTCGCAACCCAAATCAACACGTTCTGGCAATGAAGCCTTAAAGTCTCTTCTGTCGAATGACAGGCTGACAGGAACCAACTTCCTGATTTGGGAGAGGAACCTGAAGCTTGCCCTTCAGTATGACAGACAGGAGTATATCCTTACAGAAAAACCTTTAAAGGAGCATGCATATGATGCCAGCAAAGCCGATAAGAACGATTATGACAAGTACATAAGTGATCGACAAGATGTTGGCATCCTCGTGGTCGGGTCCATGGAAAATGACACCCAGGACCAGTTCATGCATCTCATGGGAGATCCCCAAGAGATGATGGAGGAAATTAAAATATACTACAAGAAGAATGCTCGCGTCGAAAGATACGACACTCTTAGGGAGTTGTTTTATAGCAGGCTGAATGCTGGTGAGGCGGTGAGCCCACATGTCCTTAAGATGAAGCGGCTAATTGATCGCTTGGCCAGTCTAGGTCATAAATTCACAGAGCAGCTGAAATCCGACATAGTCCTGATGTCGCTTCCAAAGGTTTATGGAGATGTGATCAAAAATTACAATCTCCATAATATGGAAAAGACTATCAAGGAACTACATGGAATGTTGGTGACAGCAGAGAAAAATCTCAAGGGCAAGACCCCTAAGGTTCCGATGGTCAATAAGGGTGTTAGCTTCAAAAGAGCTGGCAAACCTACTGGCAGGTCAGCAGGACACTCCATCAAGGGCAAGGCACCAGCAGTGTCAGGTAAGGGTAAGGCGCCAATGCACCTAGCTGGGCAGATTAGGGCGCCTAGAGGTCCGACAATCCAAGCAGTTCCTAGAACCGAAGGGAGCACTTCGACCTTAGAGGTAGTCTGTTACTACTGCCATCAGCCAGGTCATTGGAAGAAGGATTGCAGGCAGTACAAGGATTATGTGAAGAGCTTGCAGAAGGGAGGACACCCTTCAGGACCTGGATCAGGTATTTACGTTGTTGAGTATAATCTCAACTTTACTTTCTCAGACACATGGGTAGTTGATACCGGAGCAGAAACTCACATTTGTGTTAATCTGCAGGATCTGGAAAGTTAGAAGCTCCTTGGGAAAGGCGAGCGGGATCTGAGAGTCGGAGACAACAGTTCGGTGTCAACGATGGTTTTCGGTTCTGTTAGTCTTAGGATGCCCACAGGGCTTATTTTAGTATTGGACGATGTTTTATGTGTACCTACATTTAGTAGGAATATTATTTCAGTGTCTAGTTTGGACAAACTTGGTTTTGTATTTGCCATAGACAATGACTTATTTACTTTATCAAGAAATAATATCATTTATGGAACTGCATCTATGGTTGGTGGATTATATATTTTAAATATTGACAACACTAACTACAGTTCAAACTATAACGTAAATAAGAGGTTGAAGTCGGATGACTTACACCAGACAGTGATGTGGCACTGTCGTCTAGGCCACATAGGCGAGAAACGCATCTCGACACTTCATAAGTGTGGGCTATTAAGCTCATTTGAATTCACACCAATCGAGAGATGCGAATCTTGCATTATGGGCAAGATGACAAAAGCGCCTTTTGGCGGCTTAGGTGAAAGGGCGAGTGATCTCCTCGGCCTAATACATTCAGACGTATGTGGGCCAATGAGTACACAAGCCAGGAGAGGTTTTAGATACTTCATAACCTTTACCGACGATTTTAGTAGGTATGGGTATGTCTATTTAATGAGACATAAGTCGTAATCGTTGGATAAATTCAAGGAATTTCAGAATGAAGTACATAACCAGCTTGGTAAAAGTATAAAGGCACTTCGTTCCGATTGAGGTGGTGAGTACTTAGATCAAGAATTTCTCAGTCACCTAAGGGATAATGGTATACTCTCAGAATTAACTCCGCCAGGAACCCCTCAGCTGAATGGTGTTTCCGAACGGAGGAACAGAACCCTGCTTGACATGGTTCGTTCCATGATGAGTCACGCCGAACTTCCAATATCATTCTGGGGCCATGCCCTAGAAACGGCCGCATTCATTTTGAATCGGGCACCTACAAAGGCAGTGGAAACCACTCCATTTGAGGTTTGGCAAGGGAAAGCTCCCAAGTTGTCTTTCCTCAAGATCTGGGGGTGCGATGTTTACGTCAAGCGGTTGCTTGGTGATAAACTCGAACCCAAGGCAGATAAGTGTGTCTTTGTATGGTACCCCAAAGGAACCATGGGGTACTACTTCTATAATCCCGAAGAGAACAAAGTCTTTATTGCTCGAGGTGGGGTTTTCTTGGAAAGAGAATTCTTATCCAAGAAGCCTAGTGGGAGTCATGTGCTTCTTGAAGAAATTCAAGAAGACACGGAACAGCCTACAGAGAATATAGAAGTACCCGATGAACTAAATGATCCAAGTCCTATTCCAACAGAAACTCCTGTAAGACCAAGGAGGTCTAAAAGATCTCGTCAAAACCCAGTCAGATTTGGCTGCTTAGCCACAGAGGGTAATAACTTGATAGTTGTAGATCAGGATGATCCTGCAACAGTTCAGCAAGCCTTGGCCAGTCCCAACTCAAAAGAATGACAGAATGCCATGGATGAGGAAATGAAGTCCATGAAAGACAATCAGGTCTGGAACTTAGTAGACAGCACACCTGGGATAAAACCCATAGGGTGCAAGTGGATATTTAAGTTAAAGACAGATATGGACGGAAAGCCTCAGACTTACAAAGCAAGACTGGTTGCGAAAGGTTATCGTCAAGTCCAAGGCATGGACTATGATGAGACTTTTTCGCCAGTAGCTATGATTAAGTCAATTCGGATGATGTTAGCCATTGCATCATATTTCGATTACGAGATAGGGCAAATGGACGTCAAAACAACATTCCTTAACGGGAATTTGTAGGAGGATGTCTATATGACCCAGCCAGAAGGTTTTGTCGATCCAGAACATCCCGAAAAGGTGTGTAAGCTGTAACGATCAATTTATGGATTGAAGCAAGCTTCCATGAGTTGGAACTTACAGTTCGATGAAGCCGTAAAAGAGTTTGGGTTCATCAGAAATCCAGATGAACCTTGTATCTACAAGAAGAGCAGTGGGAGTAACATAGTGTTCCTGGTGCTGTATGTCGACAATATACTGATCATGGAAAATAACGTCCCAACCTTTCTTGAGACCAAAGCTTGGTTAGGGAAGTGTTTCTCCATGAAGGACTTAGGAGAGGCCGCTTAAATTCTGGGGATCAGGATCTACAGAGATCGATCCAAGAGAATTTTAGGTCTAAGTCAGAGCACCTATATAGATAAAGTGTTGAGAAGATTCTCAATGCTTGACTCTAAGAAAGGGAACCTCCCGGTAAGACATGGAATCAAGCTCAGCAAGAAACAGTGTCCTAAGACACATGAAGAGCTTAAGAAAATGAATGGAATCTCGTATGCCTCGCCAGTGGGATCCATCATGTATGCCATGATCTGTACGAGGCCTGACGTATCGTTTGCCCTCAGCTGTGCCAGCAGATTTAAGTCTAACTCAGGCCAAGATCACTGGACTGCCGTCACGTGTATCCTCAAGTATCTGAGGAGAACAAAGGACGCCTTCTTAGTGTATGGCGGGATAGAAGGAGAACTAAGCGTCACTGGATATGTTGATGCTAGTTTTCAGACAGACCCATATGACTTTAAATCTCAAGGCGGGTATGTGTTCATGTTGAACAGGGGAGCTTTCAGTTGGAAAAGCTTTAAGGAAGCGACAATAGCCGACTCCACCACGGAGGCGGAATACATAGTTGCGTCAGAAGCAGCTAAGGAAGCGGTGTGGGTCAGGAGCTTCTTGAGAGGATTAGATGTACTGCCACTAACGTGTGATCCCGTGAGCTTATGTTGTGACAACACGGGGGCCATAGCACTTGCTAAAGAGCCCAGATTTCACAACAGGACCAAGCACGTCGAGAGAAAGTATCACATCATCAGAGAGATGGTTGATAAAGTTAAAGTAGAGATAATCTACGTTTCAACGCATGATAATCTAGCTGACCCCTTAACTAAGGCGCTACCACAGCCTAAGCATGAGGAACATGTCAGGGGAATGGGTTTAGATTGGAATACCAATTGGGTCTAGGGCAAGTGGGAGACTGTTGGGTTTTTGTGCCCTAGCACAATGTATTTTTAATCTAAGCATGTAATAAAGATTATTAGTTGAAATAAAATCGGCATTCATATTACTAAGTGTTGTAGTAATATCGTAAGTATGATTTGATTTGTATCATTGATGTGTCAACACATAATAGTAGATCTACAGATCAGATAAAATCTTACTGAAGCAGTCCCCGATCAAAATAGCTTCATAAGAAGCGATCAGTATGAGGCTAACTCTAAATGATCACGCTCTACTGATCATGGCCAGAAGGGGGCCAGATTTAGGTCATAGTATCACTAGTCAGGGGTGATATAGGACGACCCGATCATGAGTATGTTACATAGACACAGTCATGAACATACTCATATGTCGGCGCATGAAATCACATCCTCAGACAGAAGGACCATTGAGGTCAATATGTGATGAGTGGCGAGTTTGACTCAGTCTAACGTGTCCTGTAAAAGGGTTACAATAACGACTGTAATTGGCTCGATCACAAGTTACATAAGTTGACTCAATGGATCGCTGAATGATTTATCCCTCATACAGACGTGTGAGCAGATATCAGTTTAGGCCACTTGATGAGTACAACTGAAATACAATAGCATAGACATGCAGTCGATACATAATATCAGTTATAATTCAGTTATCTCATAATCAAGAAACAGGACAATAGAACATGGATGACTTGTCTATGCCTCGTGGTTGTCAAAGATATCAAGAGGATAAAAGGATAGATTCATGTACGACAAGGTTAACTCGAAATCTTGATAATCACAAGCGTTGGGTCATCATGATGTCTTGCTAGAGGCAACTCATGATGGAAAGGGTAAAATGGTAATTTTACCAATCCGTCGACGTGTCGTGAGCCTAGAGGGTCACACACTAAAGGTTGAGTAAAACGGATGGAATCATATGGAGGAATCATGAGAGAGACAAAATCCGGTTTTGGATTAAACCGGAAATCAAGAACAGTTTAGCATGACTAATTAATTATAATCTAATTAAATAGATTTAATTAAATTCTAGGCCTAGTTAGAATGGGCTAAGCCAGAATGGGCTTCTCTACATAATTAATTAAAAGCTTTGGCTTTAAGCCCATTAAGGCCTTTAATTAATTAAAGTCCAAATAAGGGTTATAAAATGGTCATTTTCAGATCTGAAAATTAAGTGAAAATATATTCAAATCCCTAGCCGTCATTCCCTCTCTCTCCTAGCCGATTTCGGCCACCTCCTCCCCTCGCTCCGTCCGCTTTGCTTGCTTCAATCTTCTAGTAAGGATCGTCGTGAGTATCCCCGGATTGCTCTTCCTGTGTGGACGTTCTTTAGAGGTTGCTAAATATTATTTAGTGACTACGGGATTTAAAATCAAGGTAATACTTAATTTTATTCTAGTCTAAGATCTCGTGATCAATTCATGATCATGCAAGATCTATATTTTTCCGGATATTTGAGGTTAATTTCTTGTATGGGCATGAAATTATTTTTATTGGAACCCTCAAATAATTCCTTCACATAGTTTTAAGCATTTTCAAATCATGTCTAATAAAACATTTTTCTCGAACCATTGTGGTTCGGCAAATCATTTTTCAAAGCCAATTTTCTCCAAAATTGTTAACCCTTTTCCCGTTCATATAAATGATCTACAAATCCCACATTCAAACCCACACTCAAAGCAATAAAGTATGATGCAAGGGTTAGAAAGCACATTGGATATAGAAACAAGAGGGCACATAGGCTTGTAGTGTAGGGATATTAAAATCGGCTTTTTGGCTCGAAAGGGTACTAAGGATAAAATGTCAAGGTAGCTTTTTAGGCTCAAATCGTCCAATGATGGCCTACGGAATCTCTCCCCGAGTTGGTACTAAACGGTCGACATCATTAAAAGGACTCTCAACATCTAGGTAGGATACATGGCTACTATGTGTGCATTGGGTGATAACAAGGGTAGATCAAAACAATTCATATCAATTGGACACGAAAGCATTCATAAAAATTCTTGACCCACACATAGCTACTCACAAACAATCCTACCAACACATCAATGGCAATATCATCCTTGAAAACTACCCCCGGCTCAAACAAACACTAATCCTTGCCCAAAACATTCAAAAACATCGATTTTTAGCATGCAAGTGGGTCTTGCCTAACATGCAAGACTACAAGAGCCACTACCTAAACCTAAGATTAAAAAACAAACACAAAAAATCTAAGAACTAGTATGTACAAGGGAACGAGTTCACCGCTTTGGTAGTTGGCGGTTGTACATCGGGTAGGATCTTTTCCTTTTCTTGCTCAATTTCTTCCCGTGAATTACGAACTCGCTTCCACCTGCTCATACTCATAAAAAAAATAAAACTAATCAAATAAAAACTCGATTGTGGTGTGAAATCAATCACACACCACACTTAGGGCCGGACTAGGCCCTTGACTCAATAAACTCGATTGTGGTGTGTATGAAGTACACACCACACTTAAGACCTTTGCTAGGCCTTAAGTTACATTAATATTAGAAAAAACGCCATAGTATGGTGTGTACGAAGTACAGACCACACTTAAGACTCTACCAAGTCTTAGGCACTAACTATCTATAAAACATGCTAAATCTCTCAATTAAGCACAAACCCGCGTAGAGGGGCGATCAAACACAATCCAAGGAACTAGAGTGAAATTCTGATCAGCTAGTCGTGCATGATAATACACACAATGTTACATAGAATGTTATAACGTTGTGTCTGACTTCTTGCGTAGACAATGCAGGACAGTAAATATAAAGCTATAAGTAATGACACGGCAGATTGTTTACCCAGTTCGGTGCAACGTCACCTACGTCTGGGGGCTCTCAGCCTAGTGGAAAGATTTCACTTATCAGTAATCCGTCAGAACATACAAGTACCTGTGATCACTCCTAGATCTATACTTTATGCTACGTCTTACAGTGCAATCTATCTCAGGGTCTCCCCCTGAATCCAAGAACGTCTTGATTCCACTCTTCGAGCAATCGCCTTGCTCTATCGTCTTCAAGTCTTCTTCAAGCTTGGTGGTTGCGTGCAGTCTTCAACTCACGACTTTCAGTAAACCCTCAATCACCTAACTCTCTATTGTTATGTGATACACAATATCCTAAGCTCAATCTGCAATTTCTCAGCCCGCAAACCTTCACGTCTAAGAACCTTGCAAATTGTTGCTAGGAAACAAATAAAGAACCACACGATTGCTAAGGGGGTAGCCTAAGCTTTTATAGCAATCGTGTATGAGTACTAACCCTAAAGGGTTTCCTCTTTGATCGCCGGGTTTCTCCTTTTCAGATTAGGAGTCGTTCTGCACTTTCCTAATCGTCTTCTTGCTTTTCTGCCGAATCTGCACTTTCCTGATTTCTGTCGATCAGGATGTTTGCCGAGACGTCGTCAACAATGTCACAGAAGATGTCGTAGAAGATGCTTCGACATTCTTTGTAACAAGTTCTTCGGTTCCTTTAAAAATCAGCCAATCTCTAAAACCGTCGTAACTACAATCTCCCCCTTTGGCTATTTTTAAGGGCAGCATTCTTCATCGTCTTCTGCGTCGCATTCTGCATCGCTTTTGTCGTCTCGTCGATCGGCAGTGTCGCACGTATCATCGCGTCTTGTGTCTTCGCGTCGCGTCGTCTCTATCTTTCTTCCTTGTATCATCGTGCGCGTATATCTAATTTAAACTTACTCCCCCTTGCTGGCTCAAAAAGAGCCAAAGTATAAACAAATATTGCAACAAATCCGGGAAATAAGCAACATAAACAAAACATAACTCATACTTACTCTCAATCAGCAGTCGAGAGTAAGCATGAAACAAGGTGTTCAACAAACATTACAAAATAAAATATTGTTTAAGTGTTCGGAGTCAGAGAGTTTAATGAAATTTTAAATAGAGCTGCTGCTGGAACTTGTAGTCTCTGTTCCTTCAGTGGAGGCTTCTTGGGTAGCTTCTTCTGGATCATTTGTGTTATCATCTTCAGAGCCTGGAGGGGACATGGATTGCAGCAAGTTGGCGCAGTGAGTTCGGCGCTGCGAGAGGTGCTTCAGAGCAGTCTTTAAATTTGCAATGTCCTCGTCAAGCACAGCAATTTCTCGTTCGAGCATGACGGCATCCCTGCTGGTGGTCCTGGTTAGAGGGACGGCACTTGTGGCTCTACTGGTCTTTGCCTTGGCTTCCGGCCTGACAAGATCAGGAGCATGCTTCCCTTCAAACAACTTGTGGCTCACCACAATCAATCCTCCTCTTTTGCCCACCTTATTCGATGTTTTCAACACTCCAGGGTGTTTATGTACAAGTAATTCAGAGATAAGGGATGGAAAGGCTATGGGAATTTTCACAACAAGAGATCTAGCATGGCGAACAAGATGATCAATCACAAATTGTCCAAAGTCAAGTTTAGATCTAGTACCTATTTGGTAGATCAGTATTGCCATCTCAGGTTTGATAGATGATGCGTGGGTCGAGGGCGCCCAATTTGCCACTCCAATCCGGAAGAGAATGGAGTACTTGGAAGTCAGATCTGATGCTGCCACGGTGCCTTTGGATGGCCATGTTCTGCTTGTATCTCCGGTGATCTCACGGAGGAATTTGCTTAGGTCGGGTAGTGGCACAGATCGAACCCTCTTCCTTCCCAGGAAGTCATTGATAATGTCAGAGGAGATGTCAAAGCGAATGCCTCTAACATATACCTTATCAAAATCTAGAGCATCTAGGTACCAAACGTGGTAGGCAAATTTGCAATGAACTCCTTAACCAAGAGGGGATAGTGGTTACCAATGTTTGAGACGGTTCTCATTAATTCTGCCTTCTCCAGGAGCTGTATAATGGCCTCTAGCCCAAGCAGCTCCGACGACAGTGTCTTCTCTGGGTACGCCGTTCTCTGAAACACAAACTCCCACCTCTTTGCACCTTCTGCTGAGTGAAACGACACATTGTCGTAAGTTATACTCACGGTGTTCTTGGCCGTCTTCAGGGCCTTCTTCTTCTTTCCTTCCTCAGCAGGGACCTCTTCAACGTCATCATCAGTTGTTTCATCCATCAAACTCCTTGTCGCGATCACTTTCTTCCCCTTTTCTTTGACATGCGACTTTTTCTTTTTGTTGCTGGGACCTCCAGCCTCCTTGTCCTCCTTCCTTTTCCTTGTTTCTTTCAGTTTTCCAACCATAATAGCCAAACTTTCAGTTTCTTCTAGAACTTTTTCCTTCAGGGACGACATCACTGTGTGTGCCGTCTCAGCAGCTTCTACTGTGACATCTTCTCTGGCGTCCAGAGGGTTTTCTTCTGTGTTGTTGGTTGTGGCATCCTTGTTCTTCTTAGCTTCTTCCAGATCGGTCTCTCCGTTTCTGGTTTCTTCTTTCTCTTCTTCTTCCTCGGCTTCTTCCGAGTCAGCGATTTCTTCCTCTTCTACAACTTTTTCAGTGGCTTTTGGTGTGACATCTGTTCCTTTTTCTTCTCCTCCTTCTTCTTCCACAATGCGTTCCAACCCATGACTGACCGGAGTCAGATCCTCCTTTTCTCCTTCCGGACGTATCAGTTCTTCTACCACACCTTCTTGAGGTGGGTCCTGGTTTTCCAGCAGTGATTCTAACAAATCACTGTTTCTAGAGGTATCGGCAGAGAAATCGTTACCTGTTGGTGTTGGAACTGCGACGATTTGCATGGAGGCTTCTCGACTTTCCTGGCCAAGATCATTCTCTCTTTCTGGCACAGTTAGGTCAGAAATTGAGAAAGCAGCGCTTCCGGTCCGGGACTTTTTGGGAACTCGAGTAAAAGCCGGTATTGGGGATTTCTCTGGTGAAGCATCCTTGAGAATTTCTTCTGACTTCTTCAGGGTTTTTGGCCCTTTAATTCGCACTCCATGCTTGTTTGTTTTCGCTCTACTGCTTCTGGAGCCTTTAGATTCAGCTTTCTTTGAATCGATGGCTTCCTTTGGGGCTACTGTGCTTCGAGTTTTCACCATTGTTGTTTGAGAGATTAGCAGAGAGTGAATGGCGAAGGAGATGAGAGCAAACACAGAAGAGAGAGGCAGACCATGATCACTACAAAGGCGGATGATTTTGCCAATTGTCTCTCCTTTCTCTCGTTGGACTTGGATGCATAGATTCTCGAAGATCGAGAAGGTGTTTGATTTGTCACAAGGGAAGTCAACCCAAGTGTATCGTGAGTAATCATCTACACACACAAAGACATATCGTTTTCCTCCAAGACTTTCAACTTGCATTGGTCCCATGAGGTCAACATGTATCAGCTCAAGTACCCGAAAGGTGGTGATATGCTGAAGCTTCTTGTGTGACATCTTGGTTTGCTTTCCAATCTGATATTCTCCACAGATCTTTCTTTCGACTATTTTTAGGTTTGGAATACCTGTGATTGCCTGCTCTGAGATTGCATTTTGCATGCTTCTAAGATTTAGATGTCCAAGCTTTCGGTGCCATAGTTTGGTTTCTTCTGCTTTGGAGACAAGGCACTTGGTCGCTTCGATATGTGTCTCGGGAGACCAGATATAGCAATATTCCGTTGAGCGAACTCCTTGTAGAATAGTGATTTGATTAAAGTCTTTAACAATACAGGCTTCTTTCGTGAATTTCACTTCTGAATCCTGATCACAAATCTGACTGATGCTAATCAAGTTTGCTTTAAGTCCTTCTACAAGTAATGCTTCAGTCAGGCAGGTGGCTCCTGGATGCTTAAGTACTCTTTTTCCGATAATTCGAGCTCGAATCCAATCTCCAAACGTAACAAAGCAGTTTGTATATAGTTTAAGATCAGAGAGAAAATCTGGAGTACCTGTCATGTGTCGAGAGCATCCACTGTCGAGATACCAGTCCTTGTTTGTTGAAGCACTTAAGGATGTATATGCAACATTAGCTCGATAGACCAGGTTCTTAGGTCTCCATTCAAGGCGGGATGTCTTCGGAGGAGATGAGAGATGCCTTTGATATTTCTTTTGTTGTAGCTGAGCTTGCTTCCTCTCAAGAAGTTGAAAACAAAAAGGTCTGATGTGACCAGGTTGACCACAGTAATAACATATCCATTGATATTGATAAGCTGGTCTTCTGTAGCTTTGTTGTCTGCGTGGAGGATGTCTTCTGGCAGTTACTTGACAAGAACAGGTTGTAGACGATGTTATGGCTTTCGTTGTAGGTCGTCCTGTAGGATGTGTTGGGGCATCCAGTAATTTCTTGTCAGCTATGGCTTGTTGTGGGATAAACTTTGTCCCTGCCGTTGAGGGGACAGCATGTGTGTACCCTAGTCCCGTCGTATCTTTGGACTGTTTTCCCACCGATAGAATCTTGTCAAGGCTTTCTGTGCTCGGATTCATCATCTTTACCGATTTAGTCATGAGACTAATTTCTCCATTAAGTCTGGTGATCTCTCGTTTCAGCTCCACGATCGTCTTTAGAAATCTTGACTTGTCGCTGGTAAGACTAATGATCCTTTCACCTTGTTGATCAAGTATCAGAGTTTCCTTGATCCATCTGGCATGCAAGCCTTTGTATGCCTCGACTAGTTGCTCTTTAGTCCAATTCTCATTTGGAGTTGGATCATCATTGATGTCGAAAGCATTATCAACATTACAGGTAGGAGTAGTAGTAGTGAATGCAACAAAGTTGTTTACCTCTTCAGATCCACTATCTTCATTGTCATCATCTGATAGGGTGGCATTGTATCCTCGTTTTTTTTGTTTGAGGAAATTTGGACATTCTCTGCGGAGGTGGCCGAATCCTTCACACTCATGACATTGAAGTCCTTTGTTTTTTTTTTCTTCCCCACTCCTGTTTGGTCTGTCAAGACTACCTCCAACTTGAGCTTTTTGTGGAGCTTTGTTTCTGGCATTTGCTGTGACATTCCGTCCGCCCATTCGACTAAATCTTCTCATGGCTTTGTTATAATTTTTTGTGAGAAGAGCCATTGTAGCCTCGATGTCTTCATCAGAATCCGAATCCTCAGGATCTGGTTGCTTGTGTGTTGAGCTTTTGAAAGCAACTCCTTTGTTCCTTTTGTCGATGTTGGGTAGAGACAACTCATAGGTCATTAGAGACCCCATCAGCTCATCAAACTTTAAGACCTTGAGGTCATGAACTTCTTCAATTGCTGTGATCTTCATCTTGAACCTAGGGCTAAGAGCACGAAGGGTTTTTCTTACCAATTTTTCATCAGACATTGGTTCTCCCAGAGAATAGGATTCATTGGCTAGATCACGAATGCGAACATTGAAATCTGCAATTGATTTGTCTTCTTTCATGATGAAGGCTTCGAAGTTGGTAGTCAGGTATTGCAGTTTTTGTTCTCGAACCTTAGTTGTTCCTTCATATGCTACGGCCAGAATGTCCCATGCTGATTTGGCAGTTGTGCATGTGTTGATTAATCTGAACACGTTCTTGTCAACACCATTGAAGATAGCATTCAGAGCTTGAGAATTTCCCAGTGATTCTTCATCTTCATCATCGGTCCAGTCTTTTTCTGGTTTTGGGCCGATAGGATTGCCATCACTGTCACTGAGTTGTGGTGCATTCCAACCATTGAGTACAGCCTTCCATGTCTTGTTGTCTAGTGACTTCATGAAGGCACACATTCGAGCCTTCCAATAGCCATAGTTGCTTTCATCTAGAACAGGTGGTCGATTTATGGATCCTCCTTCTCTGGTATTGTCCATCTTTGATCAAAATATTTGTTTTAGGAATTCACCTAAAGCTATAGGTGCCCCCTCTGATACCAATTGAAATTCTGATCAGCTAGTCGTGCAAGATGCCACAGACAATGTTACACAGAATGCCATAACGTTGTGTCAGACTTCTTGCGTAGACAATGCAGGACAGTAAATATAAAGCTATAAGTAATGACACGGCAGATTGTTTACCCAGTTCGGTGCAACGTCACCTACATCTGGGGGCTCTCAGCCTAGTGGAAAGATTTCACTTATCAGTAATCCGTCAGAACATACAAGTACCTGTGATCACTCCTAGATCTATACTTTATGCTACGTCTTACAGTGCAATCTATCTCAGGGTCTCCCCCTGAATCCAAGAACGTCTTGATTCCACTCTTCGAGCAATCGCCTTGCTCTGTTGTCTTCAAGTCTTCTTCAAGCTTGGTGGTTGTGTGCAGTCTTCAACTCACGACTTTCAGTGAACCCTCAATCACCTAACTCTCTATAGTTATGTGATACACAATATCCTAAGCTCAATCTGCAATTTCTCAGCCCGCAAACCTTCACGTCTAAGAACCTTGCAAATTGTTGCTAGGAAACAAATAAAGAACCACATGATTGCTAAAGGGGTAGCCTAAACTTTTATAGCAATCGTGGATGAGTACTAACCCTAAAGGGTTTCCTCTTTGATCGCCGTGTTTCTCCTTTTCAGATTAGGAGTCGTTCTGCACTTTCCTAATCGTCTTCCTGCTTTTCTGCCGAATCTGCACTGTCCTGATTTCTGTCGATCAGGATGTTTGCCGAGACGTCGTCAACAATGTCACAGAAGATGTCGTAGAAGATGCTTCGACATTCTTTGTAACAAGTTCTTCGGTTCCTTTAAAAATCAGCCAATCTCTAAAACCGTCGTAACTACATAGAGGATCACTTCCCTTTGTCGAGAATCTCAAGACGTACGTCCAAACTCGATTTCTCCATCTTGGTGGTTTGGCCCCAGGTTGTCGTCCGCGATAGCTCTAAGGATGGGCGAGAAGTCGGCACACTTGGCTTTTAGCTCCATCATCAATGTTGGCGCCGTGATCAAACTTCTCACCTAATGCCACAATGCTATCTATAAGTTAGAGATTCCATGGTATAAAAAATTCTAATCTGAAAATGATTAATTTACAAAGGAAATGGTAGAAATTTGAGGTGCCTCCCAATAGCGCATTTGTTTAACGTCGTTAGCTCGATTGGTATTAGCCTCTTGAACTCTGTAGGCCTCTAGCAAATAGTGGCTCTTCGGCCATCTTAGCACAATGGAGAGTCTTCAATCTTGGCCTCTTGAACTCCTTAGGCCTCTTTTAGCTAGTCTTGGCACTTCGGACACTTCAAGCTCTTCAGAAGATTCACCAACTCGTGGTGAATTCCAAGACTTCTCCCGTCTTGCTCTTTTCTCGATTTGCTTTCTCCCGTCACCTCCTGGAACCTAGCTAGGATCCAAGAAATCATGGAAACACTAGAGGGTAAAAGTTAGAGCACAAGTGCAACTAGTGCACGCAAGCAAGATACAAAGTAAATGATATGCAATGAATTTGGACTAGGAAAAGGACACACAAACTATCCAATTAATCAACCGTTTGGTCCCCGACAACGGCACCAACTTGAAGGCCGGGAAGTGGACGCGAGATTTCGAGCACACTGCCACTCACTCGTCACTTGCTTCCCTGACTAACGCGCATCAGAGCACGGTCGTCAATCAAGTAAATTTATAAGTTTCCGGTTTTACCAGGTCGAACTCTCGGGGGCCAAATGTAGGTTTCATAATTGGGCAAATCGCGCCTTCCTTCCCGACACGACTCGAAAAAGTAAATACACAAGAAGGATAGATTTAACTAATTATACTAAGCACACGACTACAACTACCTACAACTAGTGCAAGAAAGTAAATGTGGGGCGGATGGTAGATGGTTGGTCGGAAGTCCATTAGCATAGGATCAAGGCTACCGAGCAATCAAATGAACCATAGAAATTTCATACAATTACAAAAGATCCACTCATCAATTCATAAGCACTCAATTAATTTATCGCATGCAAATCAGACCTATGTCTTAATTACCGAATCCCGCCTCTCAGCAAACAGCGGCATAACTAGCCTAATTCTCATGATTCTAGGGATGTTACCACACTCGCTCACTACATTACACTATTCCTACTCGATCACCAAACTAACACTAAGAGCAAGCATGTCTTGCCCCCTTCATCTAGAGACTCAAACTAATTCACTAAAACTGACAATGATCGAGCCCGAAATGAGGATGCATTACGCCGTCACCTTGGTTCTACCTATTCACGCTCTCGAACCTTTCTTTCGAACCTGTTCAATAACTATAGCAAGAACAATCATGCAAGCAATCACAAGCTCTCACTAATAATCACAACCGTTTCAAACTCAAGCAAATAAAGCACGGCGATCTCAAGTTCTCACTCAAAATCTACAGTAGAACACAATAAGCATGCAACAAAAAATTATATACTCATAAATATCAAAGTTTAAGCCAAAATCAAAGTTTAGCCCCCATGACCTAGGTTCTTAACCCCAAATCATGGTGCTCAAGCATTCTACTACACAACAAGCTAGATTCAAGAAATGCAAGAAGAATTAAAAACCAAAAACCCAAGGACATGGGTTTTTGGAAGATCAAAATCCTCCAATCTAGCTTCTCCATGTAGCTTCTTGCCTCCTCTTCTTCTTCCCATGGTGGTGGTGGTGGAAACCCTCCCTTGGAGCACTAAAAATGGCTTCCAAGGGAGGGCTTTGGAGCCCTTTCTCTCTAGAAAACGCTAGGTGGCCGAAACCCTCTCAAAATCTGATTGTGTGTGAGTGTTGAGTGCTGAAAATTAGGATTTTTGCTCTTTAAGTAGCAGTTCTGCGACTTTGTCACAAACTTGACGCCTCTAGTCACGATCGTGACAACCCTTTTTAATTGCCGTCAAAATGGCGCCTATGTCACGATCGTTACATGACTTGTCACGATCGTGACACCCTTTTCTCTTTGAGTCTCGATCGTCTCGCCACAGTGCCACGATCATGACCGTCTTCTTTATCGTCTTCCTGTCACAAGCACGCCACGATTGTGACATCATCGTGGCATCGTCTTTTTGCCGTTGTAACGCCATTTTGTCACGAACGTTCTAGAGATCGTGACAAAACTCCTGGTTTTTACTTCTTGGTTGTCACGATCGTGACATTCGTCTTTTGTTGACTACAAGATCCACTACCTAATGTAGGATTTGTGCCCTAGTCCAATACGAAGTAAGTCTGTAATAGTTTTATCATCGTATGCAACAAAATAAAATCTGATAGCATTTGTGCCCTAGTCCAATTGGTATTAGCCTGTAAACGTCTATGTACAAATATCATCGTTTGTAATGTATAAATATAAACGGCTTTATATTACTTATGTGTTGAAGTAATATGTTAAACATGATCTGATTTATGACCACTAAAGTAGTAGAACCATAAATCTGTACGGATCACACTTAACGAGTCCCTGGTCAACCTATGCTTCCTTGAAAGCGACCAGTATGAGGATGGTTCTTAATGACGTAGTTCTACTTGTCATAAGGATGTGGGATCCTGGAACCATATCATAGATATCATGAGGTGATTGATATCGGACGACCCGCATTGAATAGTGTTTTCATAGATTAAGCCATAAACATATTCAGATGCGATAGCTTGTCACGACGTCCTTAGACCAAGGAGTCTTTGTGATCACTGTGCAATGAACGTACGGCTTTAACTTGCGCCAAACGCTTTCTGTAAAAGGATTGCTATGAAGGGCATGATTGGGTGGCGGAACGAGTTGCATATGTGACACGAAAGACGGCTAAGGGATTTATCCCTCATACTATGGTATGGGAAAGATATCCGTTAGAAGGCCTCTTGATGGAGACCGACTGAGAGGAAAAGCATGGCCATGCAAATGATACGGGTTATCAGTCCTCAGTCATCTCGCATATCAAGTAACAATGATTGATTGAACAAGGGAGACGACTCTATGCCTTGAGATCAATCGGGATATCTAGAGATAAAAGGATGGTGACTTGTACGCACAAAGGTTAAGTCGAATCATCGATCATCGTGCACCTTGGGTAATCATAATGTTTTACTAGAGACCACTTATGATGGATTGGGCAAGAGCGAGTCTTGCGCCGATCTGCCAACGGTGGCATGAGCCTAGAGGGTCACACACATACAAGACGGATAACTTGAGACAAGGAAACATGGATGTTTCTTAAGGAGAAGTATATGGACAAAACTGGAGGTTTTGTGCCATAGGTTCGGTTTGAGAGAATAATTAGCGAATCAAGAAAAATTGAGTTTTTCGTCGATATCGCGTCGGACTTTATTTGATAAGTAACGACAAAAAGGTCGGGAAACTTTTGGACGCGGCATGAGACAACACGGGAGGGCCCATTGGGCTCGGCCCATGAAGCCTCATGGCCGGCCCAATAAGGGCCCAATAAGGCCATATGGCCGGCCCACTTGGTGGGGCCATTGTGGGGGCCACACAACACCATGCTTAGTTGGTGGTTGTGGATTAAGAGGTGAGTGATTTAAGGGGTATGGGTTAAAGCACCTTTAAGCCCATACCAATCACTTTAAACCCATACTTGTGAGTTGGATGATGGATTAAATGCAAGACTTTGATTCATTAATCATTTAATCACAAAACACACACAAAACCTCTCCCTCTCTCTTGTGTGGCCGGCCACCCCTTGTTCTTCTCCTCCATCTTGCTCTCTTGTTCTTCATTTAATTGTTCTGGTAGGCAATTAAGTGAAGGATCTTGAAGATCATCCTCTTGGTGTGGACTTGCTTTAGAGAAGAAGATCCGAACGTTCTTCTTTATCGATTCAAACAAGACTTAAAGGTAAACATCTTGTGGAATAGATTTTGCTTTGGGATTTAATGGTTTAAATGTTCTTGGACAAGGTTTGGAGTAGATTATCTTTTTATTGCTTCCGCTATCACGATGACGATCTAGAACGCTCCAAAACCCTACAGTGGTATCAGAGGGTTGGTTACCCTCTTAATCTTTGTCTTGTTGAATTTATTTCGGTTTTGTGATTATATGCATGCCAAATGTTGATAACATGGTTTTAATGCTTTTTGGGAAATTTGCATGAAATATGTTGTTTTTGAAAAATATATTAAATTTGGAATTTTTCGGAAATTATTGGATTTGTCGGGTCCGAGAAGAGACTCTCGGGGAGCCGGATCGGAGGTGCCGGACGGAGGTCACCGGAGGCCGGTTAGGCCGGCGGTGACCGGGCCCGTCCCCACTCTAGGCCGAGGCCGAGAGTGGCGGCAAGCCGGGTTTGGGCCTTCCAAGGCCCAAACCGGGCCGTGCATAGTTGGGCTCGGCCCAATGGGCCCTCGGCCCATTGGCTTGGCCCGACTTGGTTTGTGTGTGGTGTTTGATCCATGTCACGAACTCGCGATCCAATATTTTGAAAACTTTTAAAATTTGATCGGTTTCGATAAACCGTTTTTCGAAAAGGTCTAGTTTCGATAAACCCGACCAAGCAACTTGGCAAAATTAAAACCGAAATTATTGCATATTATTTGATAACATGTTTGTGTGATAACATGTTGGATGATGTGATGAAATGTATGATGCATTAGTAGCCCATTAGATTTATCGCTTTCACGGTTTGCATACCGTTAGTGTTAGCGTGTAATTATTCTTTTATTCGAGCCCATAAAGTGTAATTATTTTTTATCCGGTCTACGAACCGAGTATTAATTGTAATTATTACTCAAAGACAAGAAGGATAGAAAATCGAGCACGATGACGGTCTTGGAGGAAGTCCAAGAGCTAGTGGGAGCCCGAATGAGAAAGACGAGAAGATATGAAGACTCGTAGAATCCTAAGATTAGGATGGGCTATAAAAAGCATATTTAACGCTTTATAGATGCTAGCTTGAATTATTTAATTAATTGCATGCTTGCATGATTAGTTTATAAGTTTATAATGATAGCATTTGTGCCCTAGTCCAATTGGTATTAGCCTGTAAACGTCTATGTACAGATAACATCGTTTGTGATGTATAAATAAAAACGGCTTTATATTACTTATGTGTTGAAGTAATATGTTAAGCATGATTTGATTTATGACCACTAAAGTAGTAGAACCATAAATCTGTACGGATCACACTTAACGAGTCCCTGGTCAACCTATGCTTCCTTGAAAGCGACCAGTATGAGGATGGTTCTTAATGACGTAGTTCTACTTGTCATAAGGATGTGGGATCCTGGAACCATATCATAGATATCATGAGGTAATTGATATCGGACGACCCGCATTGAATAGTGTTTTCATAGATTAAGCCATAAACATATTCAGATGCGATAGCTTGTCACGACGTCCTAAGACCAAGGAGTCTTTGTGATCACTATGCAATGAACGTACGGCTTTAACTTGCGCCAAATGTTTTCTGTAAAAGGATTGCTATAAAGGGCATGATTGGGCGGCGGAACGGGTTGCATGAGAGACACGAAAGACGGCTAAGGGATTTATCCCTCATACTACGGTATGGGAAAGATATCCGTTAGAAGGCCTCTTGACGGAGACTGACTGAGAGAAAAAGCATGGCCATGCAAATGATACGGGTTATCATTTCTCAGTCATCTCGCATATCAAGTAACAATGATTGATTAAACAAGGGAGACGACTCTATGCCTTAAGATCAATCGGGATATCTAGAGATAAAAGGATGGTGACTTGTATGCACAAAGGTTAAGTCGAATCATCGATCATCGTGCACCTTGGGTAATCATAATGTTTTGCTAGAGACCACTTATGATGGATCGGGCGAGAGCATGTCTTGCGCCGATCTGCCAACGGTGGCATGAGCCTAGAGGGTCACACACATACAAGACGGATAACTTGAGACAAAGAAACATGGATGTTTCTTATGGAGAAGTGTATGGACAAAACTGGAGGTTTTGTGCCATAGGTTCGGTTTGAGAGAATAATTAGCGAATCGAGAAAAATTGAGTTTTTCGTCGATATCGCGTCGGACTTTGTTTGATAAGTAACGACAAAATGGTCGGGCGACTTTTGGACACGGCATGAGACAACACGGGAAGGCCCATTGGGCTCGGCCCATGAAGCCTCATGGCCGGCCCAATAAGGGCCCAATAAGGCCATATGGCCGGCCCACTTGGTGGGGCCAATGTGGGGGCCACACAATGCCATGCTTAGTTGGTGATTGTGGATTAAGAGGTGAGTGATTTAAGGGGTATGGGTTAAAGCTCCTTTAAGCCCATACCAATCACTTTAACCCATACTTGTGAGTTGGATGATGAGTGATATTGCAAGACATTAATTCATTAATTGATTAAGTAAAAAAAAACTCACAAAAACCTCTCTTAGTCTCTCATTGTGGCCGGCCACCATAGCTCCTCTCCTCCATCTTGCTCTCTTGTTCTTCATTTAATTGTTCTAGTAGGCAATTAAGCGAAGGATCTTGAAGATCATTCTCTTGGTGTGGACTTGCTTTAGAGAAGAAGATCCGAACGTTCTTCTTTATCGATTCAAACAAAACTTAAAGGTAAATATCTTGTGGAATAGATTTTGCTTTGGGATTTAATGGTTTAAATGTTCTTGGACAAGTTTTGGAGTAGATTATCTTTTATTGCTTCCGCTACGTCGATGACGATTTAGAACGCTCCAAATCCCTACAGTGGTATCAGAGGGTTGGTTACCCTCTTAATCTTTGTCTTGTTGAATTTATTTCGGTTTTGTGATTATTTGCATGCCAAAAGTTGATAACATGATTTTAATGCTTTTTGGGAAATTTGCATGAAATATGTTATTTTTGAAAAATATATTAAATTTGGAATTTTTCGGAAATTATTGGATTTGTCGGGTCCGAGAAGAGACTCTCGGGGAGCCGGATCGGAGGTACTGGACGGAGGTCACCGGAGGCCGGGGAGGCCGGCGGTGACCGGGCCCGTCCCCAATCTTGGCCGAGGCCGAGAGTGGCGGCAAGCCGGGTTTGGGCCTTCCAAGGCCCAAACCGGGCCGTGCATGGTTGGGCTCGGCCCAATGGGCCCTCGGCCCATTGGCTTGGCCCGACTTGGTTCGTGTGTGGTGTTTGATCCATTTCACGAACCCGCGATCCAATATTTCGAAAACTTTCAAAATTTGATCGGTTTCGATAAACCGTTTTTCGAAAAGGTCTAGTTTCGATAAACCCGACCAAGCAACTTGGCAAAATTAAAACCGGAATTATTGCATATTATTTGATAACATGTTTGTGTGATAACATGTTGGATGATGTGATGAAATGTATGATGCATTAGTAGCCCATTAGATTTATCGCTTTCACGGTTTGCATACCGTTAGTGTTAGCGTGTAATTATTCTTTTATTCGAGCCCATAAAGTGTAATTATTTTTTATCCGGTCTACGAACCGAGTATTAATTGTAATTATTACTCAAAGACAAGAAGGATGGAAAATCTAGCACGATAACAGTCTTGGAGGAAGTCCAAGAGCTAGTGGGAGCCCGAATGAGAAAGACGAGAAGATATGAAGACTCGTAGAATCCTAAGATTAGGATGGGCTATAAAATGCATATTTAACGCTTTATGGATGCTTGCTTGAATTATTTAATTAATTACATGCTTGCATGATTAGTTTATAAGTTTATAAGCGATCACCTCACATGCAAAGATTAAAATCAACTTTAATTGTTTGCATGTTTAAAGCGTTGCGAACTATCATCACACGGGTTGTGATGGATGAGTTCAAATTTGAAACGTATTTGCACGGGTTGCAAATGACGGATTCAAATGAAGATAGTATGTGATACAATTAGAAACATCACAACACGGGTTGTTGGTGACGGGTTCGTAATTGTACCAAATACTTTCGAATTATTAAACACAACCAAATTACAAGTTAATTTGAGTCAAGTGAGATGCCACCCTAATTCACACCCATGTAGAAACTATTTATCGGTGTCGTGCGCCTTAGCGGAGCATCGATCGAATGGGTTCTAGATGGGAATGGTAAACTTTGTGGGATGTCGTGCGCCTTAGCGGAGCATCTGCACAAAGTTAACTCGTTAGTGAAAGTTGGTTGACTCAACCACGATTCTTGGCCTGAGGTCGAGCTGGGGCATCGGAAGGGTAAGCCATGTGTTTTACACATACCCTGACTAAGAGTTACACGGGTTGTAATTGGACGGATGTCCTACCTAAATAAGTCAATTGGAGCGGTGCGCCTTAGCGCACTTCAAATGACGAATAAGGGATCTTGGTTTAAGGATTCTAATTTTTAGAATCTAATGGTTGGTGTTTAATTCGGATCTTCGTAAATTTATTCAACTATTCTGATTAAATTTACTTTCTTCGTGTAGAAATGGCTAGTAATTCAACAAACTCGTCTAATTTGTCATTGAGCACTATACTCGAGAAGTGTAAACTCAACGGGACAAATTATCTAGATTGGGACAGAAATTTACGACTTGTGTTAAAAATGGAACGCAGGGAGTACGTCCTTGATAAGGCTATCCCTGAGGAGCCAGCTGCCAACGCAACGAGGGTCGTTAAGGATGCGTACCAGAAACACCTTAGCGACTCTATCGACGTTGCGTGTGTCATGCTGGGCTGCATGGAGGCGGACCTCCAGAAGCAGTTTATGGAGCTATCCCATGATCCGTTTGCAATGTTTGCACAGATCAAGGATATGTTTAAGGAGAAAGTACGTATTGAAAAATACACTGTTCTCCGAGAACTCATAGCCTGCAAGATGTCAGCAGGCAGCTCCGTAGGTCCTCACGTCCTACAGATGAAGGGGCATTTTGACCATATGACTAGTATCGGTATGTCTATGGAAAAGGAAATGGCTGCGGATTTTGTTCTGCAATCCCTTCCTCATGCATATGGTGGGTTCGTCATGAACTATCACATAGATGATATGGACAAGACCGTGTCGGAGTTGCACAGCATGCTAGTAACTGCCGAGAAGAGCATAAGGGGCAGTTCGTCCAAAAATGTCTTCATGGTCAAGAAGGGACCCAGCTTCAAAGCTGTTGGTGGCAAGGGTAAAGGCCCAAGACACCTGGTAGGGAAGAACAGACGACCTTTTATTCCTAGACCTCACATGCCCGTACAAGGCAAAGGGAAGGCAAAGGAGTCGGTCTGTTTCTATTGTCAAAAGCCTGGTCATTGGAAGAAAGACTGTCAGCAGTTGAAGGAGGATCAGAAGAAGGGCGGTGGGGCCGCCACTTCATCAGGTATTCCATTAGAGCTATATCTTTCTACAATAAATACCTGGGTACTAGATACTGGAGCTGAGTCTCATATCTGTGCCGATGTGCAGGTGTTACACAGTAGAAGAGATGTGGGGGAAAGCGAGGTGGACCTAAGAGTTGGGAACAATACCAGAGTTGCCGCAACTGCCGTAGGTTCTGTGAACCTTGCTTTGCCCAGTGGGCTTGTAATTGAACTAAATGATGTTTTTTGCGTACCTGCTTTCAGCAGGAATATTATCTCAATTTCTCTTCTAGAGAAAGAAGGTTATTATTTCAATATTAAAAACGGGTTTTTTGATATTATGCGCAACAACATATATTATGGCAATGCTCGCACTGTTGGAGGATTATACATATTGAATATGCAAAACTCGAAATCCAACATGCTCTATAATATAAATGCTAAGATGTTTAAAACTAATGATTTAGACCAAACTCTTATCTGGCATTGTCGTCTAGGTCACATAAATGAGAAACGCATCTCAGCGCTTCATAAGCGCGGACTTCTAAGTCAATTCGAATTCCAAGCGATTGAGAGATGCGAAGCTTGTTTGATGGGCAAGATGACTAAAGCACCCTTCACTGGTTTAGGTGAGAGGGCAGGTGACTTATTGGGTCTAATACATTCAGACGTATGTGGACCAATGATTACGCATGCCAGAGGTGGTTTAGGCTACTTTATCACATTTACTGACGATTTCAGTAGATATGGTTATGTCTATCTCATGAGACATAAGTCCGAAGCTTTTGATAAATTCAAAGAGTTTAGGACTGAAGTGGAAAACCAAGTCGGAAAGAGTATCAAGGCACTCCGTTCTGATCGGGGTGGAGAATACTTATCCGAGGGGTTTCTTAGTTATCTTACTGAAGGTGGAATACTATCTCAGTGGACCCCGCCAGGAACACCGCAACTTAATGGTGTGTCCGAACGGAGGAATCGAACATTGTTAGATATGGTTCGATCAATGTTAAGTCTCACTGATCTCCCGATCTCCTTCTGGGGTTATGCTCTGCAAACGGCCGGTTTCATAATAAATAGGGCTCCGTCGAAAGCAGTGGAAGGGACATCATTTGAAAAATGGTACGGGAAGGAACCCGTTTTCTCCTTCTATAAAATCTGGGGTTGCGAGGCTTATGTTAAAAGGTTGCTTGCAACCAAGCTCGAACCAAGATCAGATAAATGCACTTTCGTCGGATATCCAAAAGAAACAAAAGGATACTACTTCTACAAACCGAGCGAAAATAAAGTTTTTGTCGCTCGAGGTGGGACGTTCTTGGAAAAAGAGTTCATTTCCAAGACAGTCAGTGGGAGGGCTATTCATCTTGATGAAGTTCAAGATGAGATGGTCACTCGGGAACCACGGGAAGACCCACTAGAAGAGGTAGAGCCAGAAGTGGTCATTGAGCAAGAACCAATAGCTGCAGTTAATGAGGACGGTCCGAGGCGCTCTGAAAGGATAAGTCATGCACCTGTCAGATACGGTTTCTTAGTAACTGAAGGTGATGGTTTAGTACTAGTGGACAATGATCCAGCTACCTTTCGAGAGGCTTTGGACGGAACCGACTCTGAGAAATGGCTGGAAGCCATGAGGGAAGAAATGCAATCCATGTCAAATAATCAAGTGTGGGACTTGGTAGATCATACCCCTGATGTTAAGGTCATAGGGTGTAAATGGATCTTTAAAATAAAGATTGACATGGATGGCAAACCTCAGACCTATAAAGCGAGACTGGTAGCAAAAGGTTATAGACAAATCCATGGAATTGACTATGAAGAGACCTTTTCTCCAGTAGCTATGGTCAAATCTATCCGCATTCTTCTTGCCATAGCAGCGTATCACAACTATGAGATATGGCAAATGGATGTCAAAACCGCCTTCCTCAACGGGAGGTTAGCTGAGGACGTTTATATGTCTCAGCCTGAGGGTTTTGAGGATCCAAAGAATAAGGGAAAGATTTGCAAGTTGCTCAAATCAATCTATGGTTTGAAGCAAGCATCTCGGAGTTGGAATCAGCGTTTTGATGAAGTAGTAAAACAGTTTGGCTTCGTCAAGAACGATGATGAACCCTGTGTGTATAAAAAGGCAAGTGGGAGCAATATAATCTTTTTAGTGCTTTATGTTGATGACATACTGCTCATTGGAAACGACGTCCCGACCTTGCTCTTAACGAAGACTTGGTTAGGTGAGTGTTTCGCAATGAAGGACTTAGGCGAGGCCTCTTACATCTTGGGAATCAAGATATATAGAGACCGTGCCAAGCGGGTCTTGGGCTTAAGTCAAAGCACTTATATAGACAAGGTGTTGAGACGATTCTCATTGCAAGATTCAAAGAAAGGATTGCTGCCCATGCGTCATGGCGTAAAGCTTAGCAAGAAGCAGGGTGCTGAGACACTTGCAGAGCTAGCAAGAATGAATGAGATCCCATATGCTTCGGCTATAGGGTCCATAATGTATGCCATGATATGCACGAGACCGGATGTCTCGTTTGCCCTAAGCTGTACCAGTAGACATCAATCCAAACCCGGTGAGGCACACTGGATGGCTGTCAAGGCGATTCTCAAATATTTGAGAAAAACCAAGGACGCCATTCTTGTATACGGGGGCAGAAATGATGATCTCGTCGTCAAAGGATATGTCGACGCTAGTTTTCAGACAGACCCCGATGACTTTAAGAGTCAGTTGGGATATGTGTTTATGTTGAACGGTGGAGCATTCAGCTGGAAAAGCAAGAAGCAGGATACCATTGCCGACTCTACAACGGAAGCTGAGTACATTGCCGCATGTGAGGCGGCAAAAGAGGCTGTATGGATCAGGAGTTTCATGGCTGGGTTAGGTGTAATTAAAAACCCGTCTAACCCAGTAGACTCATATTGTGACAACACCGGGGCTATTGCGCAAGCTAAGGAACCCAGGGCACATAACAGATCCAAACATGTACTCAGAAATTATCACATCATCCGCGACATAGTTGCTAGAGGTGACGTGAAGATCCAATACGTTGCAACTGATGATAACACAGCCGACCCATTGACCAAGGCTCATCCTCAAGATAAACATGAAAAACATGTTAGGTCAATGGGTATAGACTGGGACTTAGATTGGAGCTAAGGGCAAGTGGGAGATTGATAGCATTTGTGCCCTAGTCCAATTGGTATTAGCCTGTAAACGTCTATGTACAGATAACATCGTTTGTGATGTATAAATAAAAACGGCTTTATATTACTTATATGTTGAAGTAATATGTTAAGCATGATCTGATTTATGACCACTAAAGTAGTAGAACCATAAATCTGTACGGATCACACTTAACGAGTCCCTGGTCAACCTATGCTTCCTTGAAAGCGACCAGTATAAGGATGGTTCTTAATGACGTAGTTCTACTTGTCATAAGGATGTGGGATCCTGGAACCATATCATAGATATCATGAGGTAATTGATATCGGACGACCCGCATTGAATAGTGTTTTCATAGATTAAGCCATAAACATATTCAGATGCGATAGCTTGTCACGACGTCCTAAGACCAAGGAGTCTTTGTGATCACTATGCAATGAACGTACGGCTTTAACTTGCGCCAAATGCTTTCTGTAAAAGGATTGCTATAAAGGGCATGATTGGGCGGCGGAACGGGTTGCATGAGAGACACGAAAGACGGCTAAGGGATTTATCCCTCATACTACGGTATGGGAAAGATATCCGTTAGAAGGCCTCTTGATGGAGACTGACTGAGAGAAAAAGCATGGCCATGCAAATGATACGGGTTATCATTTCTCAGTCATCTCGCATATCAAGTAACAATGATTGATTAAACAAGGGAGACGACTCTATGCCTTAAGATCAATCGGGATATCTAGAGATAAAAGGATGGTGACTTGTATGCACAAAGGTTAAGTCGAATCATCGATCATCGTGCACCTTGGGTAATCATAATGTTTTGCTAGAGACCACTTATGATGGATCGGGCGAGAGCATGTCTTGCGCCGATCTGCCAACGGTGGCATGAGCCTAGAGGGTCACACACATACAAGACGGATAACTTGAGACAAAGAAACATGGATGTTTCTTATGGAGAAGTGTATGGACAAAACTGGAGGTTTTGTGCCATAGGTTCGGTTTGAGAGAATAATTAGCGAATCGAGAAAAATTGAGTTTTTCGTCGATATCGCGTCGGACTTTGTTTGATAAGTAACGACAAAATGGTCGGGCGACTTTTGGACGCGGCATGAGACAACACGGGAAAGCCCATTGGGCTCGGCCCATGAAGCCTCATGGCCGGCCCAATAAGGGCCCAATAAGGCCATATGGCCGGCCCACTTGGTGGGGCCAATGTGGGGGCCACACAATGCCATGCTTAGTTGGTGATTGTGGATTAAGAGGTGAGTGATTTAAGGGGTATGGGTTAAACTCCTTTAAGCCCATACCAATCACTTTAACCCATACTTGTGAGTTGGATGATGAGTGATATTGCAAGACATTAATTCATTAATTGATTAAGTAAAAAAAAACTCACAAAAACCTCTCTTTCTCTCTCATTGTGGCCGGCCACCATAGCTCCTCTCCTCCATCTTGCTCTCTTGTTCTTCATTTAATTGTTCTAGTAGGCAATTAAGTGAAGGATCTTGAAGATCATTCTCTTGGTGTGGACTTGCTTTAGAGAAGAAGATCCGAACGTTCTTCTTTATCGATTCAAACAAAACTTAAAGGTAAATATCTTGTGGAATAGATTTTGCTTTGGGATTTAATGGTTTAAATGTTCTTGGACAAGGTTTGGAGTAGATTATCTTTTATTGCTTCCGCTACGTCGATGACGATCTAGAACGCTCCAAATCCCTACATATAAGCGATCACCTCACATGCAAAGATTAAAATCAACTTTAATTGTTTGCATATTTAAAGCGTTGTGAACTATCATCACACGGGTTGTGATGGATGAGTTCAAATTTGAAACGTGTTTGCACGGGTTGCAAATGACGGATTCAAATGAAGATAGTATGTGATACAATTAGAAACGTCACAACACGGGTTGTTGATGATGGGTTCGTAATTGTGCCAAATACTTTCGAATTATTAAACACAACCAAATTACAAGTTAATTTGAGTCAAGTGAGATGCCACCCAAATTCACACCCATGTAGAAACATTTTATCGGTGTCGTGCGCCTTAGCGGAGCATCGATCGAATGGGTTCTAGATGGGAATGGTAAACTTTGTGGGATGTCGTGCGCCTTAGCGGAGCATCTGCACAAAGTTAACTTGTTAGTGAAAGTTGGTTGACTCAACCACGATTCTTGGCCTGAGGTCGAGCTGGGGCATCGGAAGGGTAAGCCGTGTGTTTTACACATACCCTGACTAAGAGTTACACGGGTTGTAATTGGACAGGATGTCCTACCTAAATAAGTCAATTGGATCGGTGCGCCTTAGCGCACTTCAAATGACGAATAAGGGATCTTGGTTTAAAGATTCTAAATTTTAGAATCTAATGGTTGGTGTTTAATTCGGATCTTCGTAAATTTATTCAAACATTCTGATTAAATTTACTTTCTTCGTGTAGAAATGGCTAGTAATTCAACGAACTCGTCTAATTTGTCATTGAGGACTATACTCGAGAAGTGTAAACTCAACGGGACAAATTATCTAGACTGGGACAGAAATTTACGACTTGTGTTAAAAATGGAACGCAGGGAGTACGTCCTTGATAAGGCTATCCCTGAGGAGCCAGCTGCCAACGCAACGAGGGGTCGTTAAGGATGCGTACCAGAAACACCTTAGCGACTCTATCGACGTTGCGTGTGTCATGCTGGGCTGCATGGAGGCGGACCTCCAAAAGCAGTTTATGGAGCTATCCCATGATCCGTTTGCAATGTTTGCACAGATCAAGGATATGTTCAAGGAGAAAGTACGTATTGAAAAATACACTATTCTCCGAGAACTCATAGCCTGCAAGATGTCAGCAGGCAGCTCCGTAGGTCCTCACGTCCTACAGATGAAGGGGCATTTTGACCATATGACTAGTATCGGTATGTCTATGGAAAAGGAAATGGCTGCGGATTTTGTTCTGCAATCCCTTCCTCATGCATATGGTGGGTTCGTCATGAACTATCACATGCATGATATGGACAAGACCGTGTCGGAGTTGCACATCATGCTAGTAACTGCCGAGAAGAGCATAAGGGGCAGTTCGTCCAAAAATGTCTTCATGGTCAAGAAGGGACCCAGCTTCAAAGCTGTTGGTGGCAAGGGTAAAGGCCCAAGACACCTCGCAGGGAGGAACAGACGACCATTTATTCCTAGACCTCACATGCCCGTACAAGGCAAAGGAGTCGGTCTGTTTCTACTGTCAAAAGCCTGGTCATTGGAAGAAAGACTGTCAGCAGCTGAAGGAGGATCAGAAGAAGGGCGGTGGGGCCGCCACTTCATCAGGTATTCCATTAGAGCTATATCTTTCTACAATAAATACCTGGGTACTAGATACTGGAGCTGAGTCTCATATCTGTGCCAATGTGCAGGTGTTACACAGTAGAAGAGATATGGGGGAAAGCGAGGTGGACCTAAGAGTTGGGAACAATACCAGAGTTGCCGCAACTGCCGTGGGTTCTGTGAACCTTGCTTTGCCCAGTGGGCTTGTAATTAAACTTAATGATGTTTTTTGCGTACCTGCTTTAAGCAGGAATATTATCTCAATTTCTCTTCTTGAGAAAGAAGGTTATTATTTCAATATTAAGAACGGGTTTTTTGATATTATGCGCAACAACATATATTATGGCAATGCTCGCACTGTTGGAGGATTATACATATTGAATATGCAAAAACTCGAAATCCAACATGCTCTATAATGTAAATGCTAAGAGGTTTAAAACTAATGATTTAGACCAAACTCTTATCTGGCATTGTCGTGTAGGTCACATAAATAAATGAGAAACGCATCTCAGCGCTTCATAAGCGCGGACTTCTAAGTCAATTCGAATTCCAAGCGATTGAAAAATGCGAAGCTTGTTTGATGGGCAAGATGACTAAAGCGCCCTTCACTGGTTTAAGTGAGAGGGCAGGTGACTTATTGGGTCTAATACATTCAGACGTATGTGGACCAATGAGTACGCATGCCAGAGGTGGTTTAGGCTACTTTATCACATTTACTGACGATTTCAGTAGATATGGTTATGTCTATCTCATGAGACATAAGTCCGAAGCTTTTGATAAATTCAAAGAGTTTAGGACTGAAGTAGAAAACCAACTCGGAAAGAGTATCAAGGCACTCCGTTCTGATCGGGGTGGAGAATACTTATCCGAAGAGTTTCTTAGTTATCTTACTGAAGGTGGAATACTATCTCAGTGGACTCCGCCAGGAACACCGCAACTTAATGGTGTGTCCGAACGGAGGAATCGAACATTGTTAGATATGGTTCGATCAATGTTAAGTCTCACTGATCTCGCGATCTCCTTCTGGGGTTATGCTCTGCAAACGGCCGGTTTCATAATAAATAGGGCTCCGTCGAAAGCAGTGGAAGGGACATCATTTGAAAAATGGTACGGGAAGGAACCCGTTTTATCCTTCCTTAAAATCTGGGGTTGCGAGGCTTATGTTAAAAGGTTGCTTGCAACCAAGCTCGAACCAAGATCAGATAAATGCACTTTCGTCGGATATCCAAAAGAAACAAAAGGATACTACTTCTACAAACCGAGCGAAAATAAAGTTTTTGTCGCTCGAGGTGGGACGTTCTTGGAAAAAGAGTTCATTTCCAAGACAGTCAGTGGGAGGGCTATTCATCTTGATGAAGTTCTAGATGAGATGGTCACTCGGGAACCACGAGAAGACCCACTAGAAGAGGTAGAGCCAGAAGTGGTCATTGAGCAAGAACCAATAGCTACAGTTAATGAGGACGGTCCGAGGCGCTCTAAAAGGATAAGTCATGCACCTGTTAGATACGGTTTCTTAGTAACTGAGGGTGATGGTTTAGTACTAGTGGACAATGATCCAGCTACCTTTCAAGAGGCTTTGGACGGAACCGACTCTGAGAAATGGCTGGAAGCCATGAGGGAAGAAATGCAATCCATGTCAGATAATCAAGTGTGGGACTTGGTAGATCATACCCCTGATGTTAAGGTCATAGGGTGTAAATGGATCTTTAAAATAAAGATTGACATGGATGGCAAACCTCAGACCTATAAAGCGAGACTGGTAGCAAAAGGCTATAGACAAATCCACGGAATTGACTATGAAGAGACCTGTTCTCCAGTAGCTATGGTCAAATCTATCCGCATTCTTCTTGCCATAGCAGCATATCACAACTATGAGATATGGCAAATGGATGTCAAAACCGCCTTCCTCAACGGGAGGTTAGCTGAGGACGTTTATATGTCTCAGCCTGAGGGTTTTGAGGATCCAAAGAATAAGGGAAAGATTTGCAAGTTGCTCAAATCAATCTATGGTTTGAAGCAAGCATCTCGGAGTTGGAATCAGCGTTTTGATGAAGTAGTAAAACGGTTTGGCTTCGTCAAGAACGATGATGAACCTTGCGTATATAAAAAGGCAAGTGGGAGCAATATAATCTTTTTAGTGCTTTATGTTGATGACATACTGCTCATTGGAAACGACGTCCCTACCTTGCTCTTAACGAAGACTTGGTTAGGTGAGTGTTTCGCAATGAAGGACTTAGGCGAGGCCTCTTACATCTTGGGAATCAAGATATATAGAGACCGTGCCAAGCGGGTCTTGGGCTTAAGTCAAAGCACTTATATAGACAAGGTGTTGAGACGATTCTCAATGCAAGATTCAAAGAAAGGATTGCTGCCCATGCGTCATGGCGTAAAGCTTAGCAAGAAGCAGGGTGCTGAGACACCTGCAGAGCTAGCAAGAATGAATGAGATCCCATATGCTTCGGCTATAGGGTCCATAATGTATGCCATGATATGCACGAGACCGGATGTCTCGTTTGTCCTAAGCTGTACCAGTAGACATCAATCCAAACCCGGTGAGGCACACTGGATGGCTGTCAAGGCGATTCTCAAATATTTGAGAAAAACCAAGGACGCCTTTCTTGTATACGGGGGCAGAAATGATGATCTCGTCGTCAAAGGATATGTCGATGCTAGTTTCCAGACAGACCCCGATGACTTTAAGAGTCAGTTGGGATATGTGTTTATGTTGAACGGTGGAGCATTCAGCTGGAAAAGCAAGAAGCAAGATACCATTGCCGACTCTACAACGGAAGCTGAGTACATTGCCGCATGTGAGGCGGCGAAAGAGGCTGTATGGATCAGGAGTTTCATGGCTGGGTTAGGTGTAATTAAAAACCCGTCTAACCCAGTAGACTTATATTGTGACAACACCGGGGCTATTGCGCAAGCTAAGGAACCCAGGGCACATAACAGATCCAAACATGTACTCAGAAAGTATCACATAATCCGCGACATAGTTGCTAGAGATGACGTGAAGATCCAATACGTTGCAACTGATGATAACACAGCCGACCCATTGACCAAGGCTCTTCCTCAAGATAAACATGAAAAACATGTTAGGTCAATGGGTATAGACTGGGACTTAGATTGGAACTAAGGGCAAGTGGGAGATTGATAGCATTTGTGCCCTAGTCCAATTGGTATTAGCCTGTAAACGTCTATGTACAAATATCATCGTTTGTAATGTATAAATATAAACGGCTTTATATTACTTATGTGTTGAAGTAATATGTTAAGCATGATCTGATTTATGACCACTAAAGTAGTAGAACCATAAATCTGTACGGATCACACTTAACGAGTCCCTGGTCAACCTATGCTTCCTTGAAAGCGACCAGTATGAGGATGGTTCTTAATGACGTAGTTCTACTTGTCATAAGGATGTGGGATCCTGGAACCATATCATAGATATCATGAGGTGATTGATATCGGACGACCCGCATTGAATAGTGTTTTCATAGATTAAGCCATAAACATATTCAGATGCGATAGCTTGTCACGACGTCCTTAAACCAAGGAGTCTTTGTGATCACTGTGCAATGAACGTACGGCTTTAACTTGCGCCAAACGCTTTCTGTAAAAGGATTGCTATGAAGGGCATGATTGGGTGGCGGAACGGGTTGCATATGTGACACGAAAGACGGCTAAGGGATTTATCCCTCATACTATGGTATGGGAAAGATATCCGTTAGAAGGCCTCTTGATGGAGACTGACTGAGAGGAAAAGCATGGCCATGCAAATGATACGGGTTATCAGTCCTCAGTCATCTCGCATATCAAGTAACAATGATTGATTGAACAAGGGAGACGACTCTATGCCTTGAGATCAATCGGGATATCTAGAGATAAAAGGATGGTGACTTGTACGCACAAAGGTTAAGTCGAATCATCGATCATCGTGCACCTTGGGTAATCATAATGTTTTACTAGAGACCACTTATGATGGATCGGGCAAGAGCGAGTCTTGCGCCGATCTGCCAACGGTGGCATGAGCCTAGAGGGTCACACACATACAAGACGGATAACTTGAGACAAGGAAACATGGATGTTTCTTAAGGAGAAGTATATGGACAAAACTGGAGGTTTTGTGCCATAGGTTCGGTTTGAGAGAATAATTAGCGAATCAAGAAAAATTGAGTTTTTCGTCGATATCGCGTCGGACTTTGTTTGATAAGTAACGACAAAAAGGTCGGGAAACTTTTGGACGCGGCATGAGACAACACGGGAGGGCCCATTGGGCTCGGCCCATGAAGCCTCATGGCCGGCCCAATAAGGGCCCAATAAGGCCATATGGCCGGCCCACTTGGTGGGGCCATTGTGGGGGCCACACAACACCATGCTTAGTTGGTGGTTGTGGATTAAGAGGCGAGTGATTTAAGGGGTATGGGTTAAAGCACCTTTAAGCCCATACCAATCACTTTAAACCCATACTTGTGAGTTGGATGATGGATTAAATGCAAGACTTTGATTCATTAATCATTTAATCACAAAACACACACAAAACCTCTCTCTCTCTCTTGTGTGGCCGGCCACCCCTTGTTCTTCTCCTCCATCTTGCTCTCTTGTTCTTCATTTAATAGTTCTAGTATGCAATTAAGTGAAGGATCTTGAAGATCATCCTCTTGGTGTGGACTTGCTTTAGAGAAGAAGATCCGAACGTTCTTCTTTATCGATTCAAACAAGACTTAAAGGTAAACATCTTATGGAATAGATTTTGCTTTGGGATTTAATGGTTTAAATGTTCTTGGACAAGGTTTGGACTAGATTATCTTTTTATTGCTTTCGCTATCACGATGACGATCTAGAACGCTCCAAAACCCTACAAAATCGGCATTAGACCAAAGAGTCTCTGTGATCACAATATAGTCAATATCCGAGTTTGGCTCAAACCTAAGGTTATCTGTGAAAGGGTAACCATAACGGTTGTGATTGGCTCTGGGATGGGCTATATGTGTGATACGAGAGATGTCTAAGGGATTTGTCCCACATACTACCGATATGGGATAGGTATCGGTTTGGGCCACTTGATGAGAATGACTGAAAGGAAACGCATGGCCATGCAGATGATACGGAGTATCATTTTCAGTCATCTCGGGTATCAAGAAACAGTGATTAATAAAATAAGGATGACTACTCTATGCGTTATGATTAATCAAGATACCTAGTAATAAAAGGATAGTGACATGGACGACATGAGGTTAAATCAGATCGCCGATAATCACGAACTTTGGGTAATCATAATGCCTACCTAGAGGTCACTTATGATGGAAAGGGTAAAATGATAATATTACACCGATCTGCCAACAGGACATGAGCCTAAAGGGTCACACGCATAGGGTACACATCTTAGGAAATCTGGGCAGAATTAATTGTGGATTTGTTAAATCGGGCCATGGCCAAAAGCACTACGGTTTTTGTAGGGTTTTGGAGCGTTCTAGATCGTCGAGATAGCGGAAGCAATAAAAGATAATCTACTCCAAACCTTGTCCAAGAACATTTAAACCATTAAATCCCAAAGCAAAATCTATTCCACAAGATGTTTACCTTTAAGTCTTGTTTGAATCGATAAAGAAGAACGTTCGGATCTTCTTCTCTAAAGCTAGTCCACACCAAGAGGATGATCTTCAAGATCCTTCACTTAATTGCCTATTAGAACAATTAAATGAAGAACAAGAGAGCAAGATGATGAAGAGGAGAGGGGTGGCCGGCCACAATGAGAGAGAAAGAGAGGTTTTTGTGAGTTTTTTTGTGACTTAATCAATTAATGAAATAATGTCTTGCAATATATCTCATCATCCAACTCACAAGTATGGGTTAAAAGTGATTGGTATGGGCTTAAAGGAGCTTTAACCCATACCCCTTAAATCACTCACCTCTTAATCCACAACTACCAACTAAGCATGGTGTTGTGTGGCCCCCACATTCGCCCCACCAAGTGGGCCGGCCATATGGCCTTATTGGGCCCTTATTGGGCCGGCCATGAGGCTTCATGGGCCGAGCCCAATGGGCCCTCCCGTGTTGTCTCATGCCGCGTCCAAAAGTTTCCCGACCTTTTTGTCGCTACTTATCAAACAAAGTCCGACGCGATATCGACGAAAAACTCAATTTTTCTCGATTCGCTAATTATTCTCTCAAACCGAACCTATGGCACAAAACCTCCAGTTTTGTCCATATACTTCTCCTTAAGAAACATCCATGTTTCCTTGTCTCAAGTTATCCGTCTTGTATGTGTGTGACCCTCTAGGCTCATGCCACCGTTGGCAGATCGGCGCAAGAATTGCTCTTGCCCGATCCATCATAAGTGGTCTCTAGTAAAACATTATGATTACCCAAGGTGCATGATGATCGATGATTCGACTTAACCTTTGTGCGTACAAGTCACCATCCTTTTATCTCTAGATATCCCGATTGATCACAAGGCATAGAGTCGTCTCCCTTGTTTAATCAATCATTGTTACTTGATATGCGAGATGACTGAGAAATGATAACCCGTATCATTTTGCATGGCCATGCTTTTCTCTCATTCGGTCTCCATCAAGAGGCCTTCTAACGGATATCTTTCCCATACCGTAGTATGAGGGATAAATCCCTTAGCCGTCTTTCGTGTCACTCATGCAACCCGTTCCGCCACCCAATCATGCCCTTCATAGCAATCCTTTTACAGAAAGTGTTTGGCGCAAGTTAAAGCCGTACGTTCATTGCATAGTGATCACAAAGACTCCTTGGTCTAAGGACGTCGTGACGAGCTATCGCATTTGAATATGTTTATGGCTTAATCTATGAAAACACTATTCAATGCGGGTCGTCCGATATCAATCACCTCATGATATCTATGATATGGTTCCAGGATCCCACATCCTTATGACAAGTAGAACTACGTCATTAAGAACCATCCTCATACTGGTCGCTTTCAAGGAAGCATAGGTTGACCAGGGACTTGTTAAGTGTGATCCGTACAGATTTATGGTTCTACTACTTTAGTGGTCATAAATCAGATCATGCTTAACATATTACTTCAACACATAAGTAATATAAAGCCGTTTATATTTATACATCATAAACGATGATATTTGTACATAGACGTTTACAGGCTAATACCAATTGGACTAGGGCACAAATGCTATCAGTTTTGTGCCACGGGCCCGTCAGCTCACGTACCATGGACCAGGCCAAAACCCTAAGGTTTTGGGCGCCATCCATGATGGATAATGGGGCCGAAAGCCATGAGGTTGGAATACCTCATGGGCTGCCAAGTTGGGGAAGGCTAAGGCCTCATGGCCGAAACCCTAATGGGTTCGGCCCATGAGGCCCAAACCACCCAAGCCTTGGCCGGCGGCTAGGGTTTGGAGGGAGCCGAACCTAGCCCATTTTATGGGCTGGTTCATATACCCAAAAACCTAGCCAATCTCTATAAATAGAGGCCTCATGAGCTGAAAAATCATACCTTGATTTTTTTATACCGTTACTCTGCGGATTTACTAACTGAATTTGTTTTCTTTCTAGTAAGGGAACTCGGGTTTTGATTTGATGGTCTTGTTGTTAGGATTATGCCCTAGTCCAATGTAATTCCTAAATCTATATTGTAACGGACATCATTCTTCTACATAATAAAAGGCATAATATTACTAATGTGTTGTAGTAATATATCTAATGTGATTTGATCTATGTCATAATGTGTGTAACCACTTATAGTAGAACTATAGATCAGAAAGAATTGCATTCGATAAAGTCCCTGATCAGCTAAGCTTCTACTGAAGCGATCAGTATGAGACTAACTCCTTGTGATCATGCTCTACTGATCATGGCAAAGTGCGTGCCGGAGTTATATCATAGATACCATCAGGTCAATGATATCGGACAACCCGATTGTGAGTATGCTGCATAGATCCAGTCATGAAATACTCACATATCATAGCTTGTCACTATATCCTAAGACCAAGGAGTCTTTGTGTACACTATGTAACGAATACCTAAGTTTGATCTACTCTAACGTTATCTGTAAAATGGTAGCTATAACGGCTTTGATTGGCTTGGATATTTATTGCATTAGTGAACTCGAAAAACGTCTGAGGGATTTAGCACTCATACTTTGGTATGAGAAAGATATCCGTTTAGGTCACTTGATGAGTATGACTGAAGGAATAGCACGACCGTGCAGGTGATACCTTAGTATCAGTTTTTCAGTCATCTCAGATATCAAGAAACAGTGATTGATAAATTAGGATGACGATTCTATGCCTATTGATCAATCTGGATATCGGTTTGATAAAAGGACAGTGACATGTACGATGACATGTTAAGTTGAATAATCGATAATCACAAACGTTGGGTAATCATAATGTCTTTCTAGAGACCACTTATTATGGAAAGGGTAAAATAGTAATTTTACCAGTCTGCCAACTGTTCGTGAGCCTAGAGGATCACATGCATTAAGCACGATACATGACAAATAAGCATGCATGGAAATTTGGAGAATCGGGTTTTCAATTTAGTCAAATTGAAAACGTTTCGGTTGATTTCTGCCCTAGGGTTTTTTTATCTAGACGGTTGAAGAAATCAAGTTGAGAAAATTAAATCGATTTATCTAAACCAAAATTAGAACTCAAATTAATGGGTTTAATTAGGTTTTAGTTAAACGGGCTTAAAGCCCATTTATTGTTTTAAGTGATGAATGGGGAAAATTGCAATTAAGAGTTTAAGAGGGTAAAATATGTAATTATTTTATTTTGAAATTCAAATCAGATTTTTGGTTTTAATTTCAAATAACTACAAAATATTTTCTCCCTAATTTTCTCTCTAATTTTCGGCAACCTCCCCCTATTCCCTCTCCACTTTGCCGACTCCCTCATAACTAATTCTTCCATTGTTTTTGTCACATAATTCTTAAAACATTCAATAGCGAGAGTGTGAGCGAAAACCGATTCGTGGTTGTTGTGCTTGTGTGGACTCAATAGAGAAACACTACGTTGTGTTTTAATCGATTGATAAAGGTAAATTTTCAGATTGAAAAGCTTAAGAACATGCTGAATTTTTCATTTAAATCTTCATCTATTTCGATCACCATGGTTACATAAGGCTCCGCTGCATGAAATTAACGTTTGGAACCCATGGTGATCTCTTTCAGTGGTATCAGAGCATGGTTGTTATGAATTTTATTCAACATGTTTAATTATGGAATTTTTATTTTTTTTATGTGTTCATCATTTGAGTATGCATGTAATTGAAAAAAAAAATTCAGATTTAATTGATTTTGAAAAATTGGGAAAATAATTATTTTGGGTTGTTTCGTGTTAGCCATGGCCGAACCATGGCTAACCAGGGTCGAGACCCTTGGTGGACCATGGAATCCCCTAGGGCAGACCATGGTCGGCACTAAGGGCTGACCAGGTCGCCTACATGCGACCATGGTTGCCTCGCGGGCGACCAGGGTCTGCCCAAAGGGCAACCATGGCAGCCCTCATGGGCCACCATGGTTGCTCCCGTGGGCGACCACAATCAGCCCCGCGGGCGACCATGGAAGCCCTCGCGGGCCACCATGGTTGCCTCTGCGGGCGACCTCGGTTGGGCCGGTTCGGCTCGACCAGATTCGAGCTGAACCGGCCGGTTCGCGAGAATAATTTGAAGCCCTTAAAATTTAATTTTCAATTTTGGTTCGGTTTTGATAAACCAGCGAGAACCGGTTCAAAAATCAATTATTAAGTTAAACCGTCCAGTTTCGATAAACTGGATGTTTTCCACATTTATGGCAGAGATCGAGAAAATGTTCAAAGAGAAAGCGCGTGTCGAAAGATACGACACTTTCAGTGAACTGATGTCTTGCAAGCTGAAGGCTGGAGCTCCTGTCAGTCCCCATGTCCTTAAGATGACACATCTTTTGAAACACTTGGCCAGACTCGGTCATCCTATGGATAAGGAAATGTCTGCAGACTTTGTGCTGCATTCACTTTCATAGACATATCATGAGTTCGTTTGAAATTACAATATGCATGACATGGATAAGACTGTGACAAAGCTTCATGGTATGCTCGTAACTGCTGAAAAGAATCTCAAGGGCAAGACCAAGGAGGTTCTTATGGTCAACAAGCAAGTGAGCTTCAAGAAATCCAGGCTGGGCAAGGATAAGGCCCCTATGCACCTAGCAGGGAAGATTCGACAACCTAAGGGTCCAGCAGCTCCAAAGGCTGTTGAGAATCCTAAGAAGGATTTCTACTGCTTCTATTGCCAAGGACAGGGGCACTGGAAAAAGGATTGTAAGAAACACAAGCTGTTTCTTAGGAAGAGTGGACCTTCCACATCTTCAGGATCAGGTATTTTTGTTATTGAGCTCAATCTCAGTTTATCTACTTCAGATTCTTGGGTACTTGATACCGGTGCAGAATCTCACATTTATGTTAATGTGCAGGCTCTAGGAAGTAGAAGAGAAGTGGGCAGGGGTGAGGCGGACCTACGAGTTGGTGACAGCAATCAAGTCTTTACAACTGCAGTAGGAGATATTAGTCTCAGTTTGCCCAGTGGGCTAGTTTTGTTATTAAAAAATGTTCATTGTGTACCTGCGTTTTGCAGGAATATTATTTCTATTTCCTTGCTAGACAAGGAAGGATATTGTTTTTCTATTTACAATGAAATTTTTAATATTTTCAAGAATAATATGTTTTATTGCAATGCTTCATTAGTTGGTGGTTTATATATTCTTAATATTCAAAACACTGGCACTAGCTCAAACCAGACTGTGATATGGCACTACCGCTTAGGCCATATAGGCCAGAAACGCATCTCAACACTTCACAAGTGTGAACTTCTAAGTCCGTTTGAATTCACTTCAATTGAGAGATGCGAGTCATGCCTTATGGGCAAAATGACAAAGGCACCTTTTGCCGGTTTAGGTGAAAAGGCTAGTGACTTATTGGGTCTCGTACATTCCGATATGTGTAGACCCATGAGCACTCAGGCCAGAAGAGGTTTTCACTACTTCGTTACGTTTACTGATGACTTCAGTAGATACGTGTATGTTTATCTTATGAGACATAAATCAGAAACCTTTGACAAGTTCAAAGAGTTCCAGAACGAAGCACAAAAGAAGTGTGGGATCCTCTTGGAATTGACTCCGCTTGGAACACCTCAAATGAATGGTGTATCTGAACGGAGAAATCGGACCCTACTTGACATTCGATCAATGATAAGTCAGGCTGACCTCCCTATCTCCTTCTGAGGCTATGCCCTAGAGACGGCCGCATTCATATTGAATCGGGCTCCTACAAAGGCCGTGGAAAGCACTTCATACGAAGTATGGAACGGGAAGAAACCCTTACTAGCTTTCCTTAAGATTTGGGGATGTGAAGCTTACGTCAAGCGTTTGCTGGGCGATAAGCTCGAACCCAAATCAGATAAATGTGTCTTTATATGGTACCCCAAAGAAACAAGAGGGTACTATTTCTACAAACCCAGCAAGAACAAAGTTTTTGTTGCTCGAGGAGGGGTATTTTTGGAAAAGGAATTTATTTCCAAAAGTGCTAGTGGGAGTGTCGTGCATCTTGAAGAAATTCAAGAAGATACAGAACAACCCACTATGCCGGATGTAGAAATACAGGAGCCGTAAGAGGTCATTGATCAAGACCCAATCCCAACACCTATTCCAGATGGTCCAAGAAGGTCTGAGAGATCTCGTCAAGCTCCTATCATATATGGCTTTCTAGCCACTGAAGGAAATGACTTGATGTTGGTGGATCAGGATGATCCAGAAACCTACAGAAAAGCTTTGACCAGTCCAGACTCCGAAAAATGGCAGAACGCCATGAATGAGGAAATGAAATCCATATCCAACAACCAAGTCTGGTGCTTAGTGGATCAAACCCTTGGGATAAAACCCATCGGTTGCAAATGGTTCTATAAACTTAAGACCGACATGGATGGAAAACCTCAGACCTATAAAGCTAGACTGGTTGCAAAAGGTTATCGCCAGATTGAAGGTAACGATTATGACGAGACTTTTTCACCTGTAGCTATGGTCAAATCTATCCTGATCATTCTAGCCATAGCAACATACTACGACTATGAGATATGGCAGATGGATGTCAAAACCGCCTTCCTTAACGGGAACTTAAAAGAGGATGTGTATATGACACAGACCGAGGGTTTTTTTGATCCAGAGAATCCCAGAAAGATTTGTAAGCTGCTTAGATCCATTTATGGATTAAAGAAGGCTTCACGGAGTTAAAACCTTCGTTTTGATGAAGCTGTAAGGGAATTCGGTTTTATCAAAAACGAAAGTGAACCTTGTATATATAACAAAGCGAGTGGGAGTAAAATTGTATTCCTGGTGCTATATGTCGATGACATACTGATCATCGGAAATGGCATCCCAACCTTGCTTGAGGTTAAAGCTTGGTAAGGGAAATGCTTCTCGATGAAGGGCTTAGGTGATGCTGCTTTCATTCTGGGCATCAAGATCTACAGAGATCGACCCAAAAGAATATTGGGCCTAAGTCAGAGCACTTACATAGATAAGGTGTTGAGAAGATTCTCAATGCTTGATTCTAAGAAGGGATACATACCCATGCGGCATGGCATTAAGGTCAGCAAACAATAGAGTCCTAAGACTCCCGATGAGCTAAGCAAGATGAGTAAGATCACATATGCTTCGGCTGTGGGATCCATCATGTATGCCATGATTTGCACGAGACCAGACATCTCGTTCGCATTAAGCTGTACGAGCAGATATCAATCTAACCCAGGCCAGGAGCACTGGATTGCTGTCAAGAGTATCCTTAAATATCTAAGGAGAACTAAAGACTCATTCCTAGTGTATGGTGGGAAGGATGAAGAACTAGCAGTCAAAGGATATGTTGATGCTAGTTTTCAGACAGATCCTGATGATTTCAAATCTCAGGCAGGATTTGTATTCGTGTTAAATGGCGGAGCATTCAGCTGGAAGAGCTTCAAGGAAGCCACAACTGCCGGTTCTACAAATCGACTGAATATATAGCTGCAGCAGAAGCAGCTAAAGAGGCCGTATGGGTTAGAAGCTTTCTAACCAGATTAGATGTAATGTCGCGAGCATCTGATCTGGTAAGCTTGTTGTGTGACAACACGGGGGCCATAACATTAGCTCAAGAGCCCAGATTCCACAACAGAACTAAACACATACAGAGGAAGTATCACATTATCAAAGAATATATCGATAACGGTGATGTGGAGATTACTTATGTACCGACTGATGACAACGTTGCTAATCCCTTGACAAAGGGTTTACCGCAGCCCAAGCATGAGGTGTACGTAAAGTCTATGGGGGTAGATTGGAACATAGGTTGGAACTAGGGGCAAGTGGGAGATTGTTAGGATTATGCCCTAGTCCAATGTAATTCCTTAATCTATATTGTAACGTACATCATTCTTCTACATAAAAAAAAGGCATAATATTACTAATGTGTTGTAGTAATATATCTAATGTGATTTGATCTATATCATAATGTGTGTAACCACTTATAGTATAACTATAGATCAGAAAGAATTGCATTCGATAAAGTCCCTAATCAGCTAAGCTTCTTCTAAAGCGATCAGTATGAGACTAACTCCTTGTGATCATGCTCTACTGATCATGGCAAAGTGCGTGCCGGAATTATATCACAGATACCATCAGGTCAATGATATCGGACAACCCGATTGTGAGTATGCTGCATAGATCCAGTCATGAGATACTCACAAATTGTAGCTTGTCATTATATCCTAAGACCAAGGAGTCTTTGTGTACACTATGTAACGAATACCTAAGTTTGACCTAGTCTAACGTTATCTGTAAAATGGTAGCTATAACGGCTTCGATTGGCTTGGATATTTATTGCATTAGTGAACTCGAAAGACGTCTAAGGGATTTATCACTCATACTTCGGTATGAGAAAGATATCCGTTTAGGCCACTTGATGAGTATGACTGAAGGAATAGCACGGCTGTGCAGGTGATACCTTAGTATTAGTTTTTCAGTCATCTCAAATATCAAGAAACAGTGATTGATAAATTAGGATGACGATTATATCCAGATTGATCAATCTGGATATCAGTTTGATAAAAGGATAGTGACATATACGATAACAGGTTAAGTCAAATAATTGATAATCACAAACGTTGGGTAATCATAATGTCTTGCTAGAGACCACTTATGATGGAAAGGGTAAAATAGTAATTTTACCAGTCTGCCAACTGTTCGTGAGCCTAGAGGGTCTCACGCATTAAGCACGATACATGACAAATAATTATAGATGAAAATTGAAAACGATTCGGTAGGAGAAATCAATTCGAGGAAATTGAACCGTTTTGTCTAAACCGAAATTAGAACTCAAGTTAATGGGTTTAATTTGGGTTTTAGTTAAACGGGCTTGAAGCCCATTTAGGGATTCAAGTGATGAATGGGGAAGAAGTGCAAATAGGAGTTTAAGAAGGGTAGATATGTAATTATTAATTTGAAATTTAATGTTATTTCAAATTAAAATTCCAAAATATCTTCCATCTTTTTCTCCGACTATTGGCAACCACTTCCCTCATCTTCTCCCTCCCTTTGGCCGAATCCTTTCCTCCATCTTCATCATCCATTGATTTTTTCAAAATTCTTCTCAAAACATTCATAGCAAAAGTGTGAGAGAAAACCGGTTTTTGGTTGTTGTGCTTGTGTGGACTCAATAGAGAAACACTACATTGTATTTTCATCGATTGACAAAGGTAATTTTCAGATTTGAAAAGGTTAAGAACATGCTGAATTTTTCATTAAGATCTTCCTCTCTTTCGATCACCATGGTTACATAAGGCTCCGCTGCATAAAATTAACGTTTTGGAACCCATAGTGATCTCTTTTAGAATACAATATTACTCCCACTCGCTTTCTTATGTACGCAAGGCTCACTTTCGTTTTTGATGAAGCCAAGTTCCCTCACAGCTTTATCAAATTGTAGATTGGGAGAATCAGGTTTTCAATTTAGTCAAATTGGAAACGATTCGGTTGATTTCTGGTCTAAGGTTTTTTATCCAGATGGTTGAAGAAATCAAGTTGAGGAAATTAAACCGATTTATCTAAACAAAAATTAGAACTCAATTTAATGGATTTAATTTGGTTTTAGTTAAACGGGCTTAAAGCCCATTTAGGGTTTTAAGTGATGAATGGGGAAAATTACAATTAAGAGTTTAAGAGGGTAAAATATGTAATTATTTTATTTTGAAATTCAAATCAGATTTTTGGTTTTAATTTCAAATAATTACAAAATATTTTCTCCCTAATATTCTCTCTAATTTTCGGCAACCTCCCCCTATTCCCTCTCCACTTTGCCGACTCCCTCATAACTAATTCCTCCATTGTTTTTGTCACATAATTCTCAAAACATTCAGTAGCAAGAGTGTAAGAGAAAACCGATTCGTGGTTGTTGTGCTTGTGTGGACTCAATAGAGAAACACTACGTTGTGTTTTAATCGATTGACAAAGGTAAATTTTCAGATTGAAAAGCTTAAGAACATGCTGAATTTTTCATTAAGATCTTCATCTATTTCGATCACCATGGTTACATAAGGCTCCGCTGCATGAAATTAACGTTTGGAACCCATGGTGATCTCTTTCACTTGTGCACTCGTGTGTGCCGGATAGAGGGAAAGATCAATTCAGGATTTCCAGACGGCTGATCCGATCCAAACCTCGAGTTAGATTTTGTTTTCTAATCAAACTTATTATTTTTCCAGATCTGGCGACGAAATTTGCGAGACACATATCTCCCAGGTCTAAAGTTCGATTGTCCCGAAACCAGCGCCAGATCAAAAGAAATTGAAAGTTATTCAATTTCTCTTGAAATAGCGTTTTCCATTAGAGGTCAGGTTTGGGCGCTATCTTGCCCGCAACCTGACTAGTCTGCAAAACCGAAAAGGTACATGCTTTCGTAAATTGTAGATCTATCGCGTAGATAAGATCCTGACGGGTTTAGGGTTATTTTATTGTCTTATTTCCGCTGCCCATCTCTGATTAGGATCCCCCGAATCCCAACAGTGGTATCAGAGGCGGTCTATTGCCTTAGATCTACAATTTTTGATTGAATATGCATGATTTCGGTATTGTTTTCTTGCCATATTAATTTTTAGAATTTTAATTTCCGTTTTTTGGACTTAGATTTGCATGAAAATTGATTTTTTTATGAAAAATAATAGATCTGAAATTTTTTAGAATTTGGATTTTTCGGGTCACTGGACCGGGGCTCTCGGACCGCCAGGCCAGTGACCGGACGGGCGGCTCCCGCGATCGACGCCATCCATGGCCGTTGCTGCGGGTCAGCCAGGGGGCCATGGCCACCCATTCCCCACCATGGCCTGGCGCGGCGGTTCGGTGGAGGAGGTGGCGGCGGCTAGGGTTTCCAAACCCTAGACGTGGCCGATTAGGGTTTCAGCTCTAATGGGCTATGGCCCATTGGGCCCTAGCCCATTAGGGTTTTGGGTTGCGATCCGAGATCGTGTTAGCAAACCCTAAATTTTTTAAATCCAATTATTTTTAAAAAAATCATATTTAATCGGTTTCGATAAACCGTTTTTAAAACCGGTCCAATTTCGATAAATTGGATCAAAATTTAGGCAAGTTAAAACCGGTTAATATCCATATTGATTGATAACATGTTTGTGTGATAACATGTCAATTGATTGATAACATGTTTTGTGTGGTACAAGTTAAAGCCCTAGACCGTTCGATTTAATTAATTTAATTTTGCGGTCTACGAACCGTTGGTTAAAGGAAGTAACTAATTTTGCGGTCTGCGTAGCCGTTTTAAATTTCAATTATGTTATTTAATTTTCTGGTCTGCGAACCATGTACATCTTGTAATTGGATCAAGAAGATTGGTGAACCGGAAAGGCGGCTTATGGTGTATGGAGATTCAACCGGAGTTGAAGATGTCTGGTGCTAGTGGAAGTCCTCAATTGAAGGCGGTCTAGAAGAACCGGAAGACATATTCTTTAGGGTTTTTCAATTTCTAGGTTTAAATACTAGGAATGGGCTTTAGTTTCGTACATTTATTTCTGCTTTATATGTATACTAGATATGCATGAGTAAGAATTTATGAAAGGATATTTTTGTACGTTCAAAAATGTATGCTAGAGCATCACCAACATGTAAAGGATTAAAATCGGAATTAATCAGACTTTGCATGTAATATGTAATTGAAGCATCATGGACTTGATGTTTTCAAATAAAGGAAATTAATCACAACCGATTCACAATTAATTCAAGTCATGTGAGATACCACCCAAATCTCAACATTCAGACTAGCTCCCAGCCCCGTGGATGGGTGCGCCTCCGCGTAGCATTCATTGGGATGCAGGCTATATGAGTTTGTTAGTCGTATGTGGGTGCGTGCGCCTCTGCGTGGTATCCACATATGGACGGAACCATAGTTGAATTTGGTTGACTTGACTACGATTGTCAGCTAGGGTTGACCTAGGGTATCGGATAGGGAATGCCGTGTACATTTATGTACAGTCCCTAGCCAAGAGTTACATCAGTTGTAGTTGGACTGGATGTCCTACCTACATAGCTCGATTGGAGCAGTGAGCCTCCGTTCACTTCAATCGAGTAAATCAGGGATCTTGGTTTAGATTCTAAGTAAAGAATCGAATGGTTGTGGTTTAATTATGATCTTCAACTTAAATTTAATTAAAACTGATTAAATTTATTTTTCATAATGCAAATCAAAACACATTTATTCACTGAGATATATCCTTGAAAAGGATGATGTCTCTTTTCTGGTACAAAATAAATCAAGGAACCAGCTTCTAATGCCACTAGAGCTCTTAGAGATGTATTCGTAAAACACTCTAACACTCTTCTGATGTGGGTTAGATGGATGTTGGGTTTTAAGAAGACATAGTCTTCAAAAGGCAACGGATGTGTATGATGAGTTTAGAGCGAACTGTAACATACACAACATGTATAGGACCATTTTAGAGTTGCGCGGGATGCGTCGCACTGATGAAATGAACATCAATAGTTAAACTAAGGATGTTTTGATGGTCAACAAAGGGATAAGCTTTTTCGAAAGTTGGTGTTAACAAAGGCGGGACCCTTAATTAGATTGAAAGGATTTGAGAGTCACCCATGGTCCACAAGACTAAGGCTAATTCAAAACGCAAGGGTGACGATTGTATTTCTTCAATCAGGTTGGTCATATGAAAGGGATTGGATGAGATACCAAGATGAGTTGAAAGAGGATGTGGAGGATCCACATCTTCAAGAACTTATGTTACAAATCCATCTACTTCTGAATCCCAAGTATTGAATACTGGATTACACATTAATTGTGTATGATCTCAAAAGAAAAAGATTTCTGACCAAAGGAGAGATGAATGTACGGGTAAGCAATATCACAATGGGCGTGGTAGTTGCTGTAGTAATCATCCAATTAACTATGCCCAATGGGCTTAGTTTCGGCATTTGATAATTGTTAAGGATGTACCTGATTTTAGCAGGAACATGATTTTGGTTTCTTGAGGGACAAGAACAATATCTTGCCATTTTACAATGGCATTCGTGATATCTACCGAAATGACATTTATTATGCAAACAACTCCAAGAATTAGTAGGCACTATGCATTGGACAGAGATGATACTAATGAAAGGTCAGTCTGTAACATAAATAGAGAATGGTTTTGAATCCGGTGGTTCAAATCAAACTTTAATATGGCATTGTCGTTCAGGTCACATCAACAAACGCATATCAGCACTTCACAAGTGTGGACTTTTAAGTCCGTTCGAATTCAGTTTGATTGAAAAATGCAAGACTTGTTGGATGGGCAAAATGACAAATGTGTCCTTCACAGGTAGTGATGTAAGGGCAGGTAACTTATTAGGTCTAATGCACTCCGTTGTGTGTGGACCAATAAGACTTTATGCCAGGAAGGGGTTTGGGTACTTCATCATATTTACTGAATATTTTAGTAGATATGATTATGTCCAACTAATAAGACATAAGTCTGAAGCTTTTGATAAGATCAAAGAGTTTAAGAATTAAGTGCAAAACCAATTCGGGAAAAGCATTGAGGCACTTCAGATGGAATGCTTATCTTGAGAGTTTATCGATCATCTTGAAAATTGTAGGATCATTTCAGAATGGACTCCCCAATATCTATATGCGGTTACGCTATAGAATCAGCTATATTCGTAGTGAATGAACCTCTAACGAAGACAACGGAAAGAACACCATATGGCACTCATCACAACTCCCATTATCGTGGATGTGTGCGCCTCCGCGTAGTATTCACTGGGATGCGAGCTGGATGGGTTGGTCAGTATTATCTGGGTGTGTGCGCCTTCGCGTAGTAACCAGATAAGAACTAGACCATAGTTATATTCGGTGTGGGAAACATCCCAACATAACTTTTCTAATGCGTCTTCATGAGGTATCCCAAAGAAACAAGGGCATACGACTTCTACAAGCCCAGTGAGAACAAGATTTTGTTGCTCAAAGTGGGGTGTTTTGGTAAAGCTTTTATTTCCAAAAGGTCAGTGGGAGTGTTGTGCATCTCGAAGAGATTCGGGAGGGTGCAGTACAACCTTAAGAAATTCAGGAGCCACACTTTGACACTGTAGAAGTTAAGCTGATTGTAGATGCAGAACCAATTCCTGTAGTTATTCCTGAAAGTCCAAGGCGGTTTGAGAAAACCCACCATTCACCCTTCATATTAGGTTTCCTAATACTTGAAGGTGATGATATGGTCGTTAACAACATTTAAAAAGGCCAAGGACAGTCCCAACTCTTAGAGATGGCTGGAAGCCATAAAAGAAGAGACGCAATCCATGTCAAATCACCAAGTTAGTAACTTGGTGGAATCAACCGTGTGTGTAAAAGCCATTGTTTGATTATGAGTCTTTAAGGTCAAGACGGACATGGATTGTGAAATCAACCCAGATTTTTCTTACCGAAGAATACTGGAAAGATTTGTAAGCTGCTAAAATCCATTTATGGATTGAAGCAGGCTTCTTAGAGTTGAAATCTTCATCCTGATAAAGCTGTTTATGAGTTCGATTTTATTAAGGACAAAGATGAACCTTGTGTATGAAGAAGGCTAGTGCGAATGTCTTGCTTAGCTTGGCCTTACCAGTAAATGTTAGTCTAACCCTTGCGAGAAACACTAGAAAACAGTAGAGAAGATCCTCATGTACTTCAGTAGCACTGAGGATATCTTACTTTTGTGTTAAGGGTATAGATACATAGCAAGTCGTTCGAATACGACGATGCAAGTTTCCAGACTGATGATTTTAGATCATAGTCAGGTTATGTGTTTTGTTATTGAGTGGTGGCATTAACTAGCTGGAACGATTCCAGGCTAGCTACCATTACTAATTTTGCAAACGAAAGTTGAGTATTTAGTTGCCTCAGAAGCACCTAAGTAGGCTGTATGGATCAGAAGTTCGGAGCTAGGTTAGATGTAATGCCAAACCCATCTAAATATAGTGAACTTCGCTTGTGATAACACCAATGGCCATAACACAGACTTATGAGCCAAGATCACGAAAGTCCAAACAATACTCAGCAGACATTGTCTATAGTAAGACATGAGGAAGATCTGTAATGTTGCTACTGATGATAATACAGTCGACCCCTTGACGAAGGTTTTCTCACAACCTAAACATGCAGGACATGTAAAGTCTATGGGGATAAACTAGAACTTAGATTGGAACTAGGGGCAAGTGGGAGAATGTAGGATTTGTGCCCTATTCCAATACGAAGTAAGTCTGTAATAGTTTTATCATCGTATGCAACGAAATAAAATCGGCATTATATTACTATTGTGTTGTAGTAATATGTTAAGTATACATCGATCTATATCATTGAGTGTGTCATCACTAATAGTAGAACTATGGATCTGCATGATTTATACTTAACGGGTCCCCGGTCAGTCAAACTTCATCTGAAGCGACCAGTGTGAGGACGACTCTTTATGATCACGCTCTACTAATCATGGCAATAGGCTTTGTCGGAGTCAGATCATAGATATCATTGTGGAAATGATATTGGACGACCCGACTTGAATATGTTACATAGATGTTGTTATGAACATATTCAGAGATCGTAGCTTGTCATTGTATCCTTAGACCAAAGAGTCTCTGTGATCACAACATAGTCAATATCCGAGTTTGGCTCAAACCTAACGTTATCTGTGAAAGGGTAACCATAACGGTTGTGATTGGCTTGGGGATGGGCTATATGTGTGATACGAGAGATGTCTAAGGGATTTATCCCACATACTACGATATGGGATAGGTATCGGTTTGGGCCACTTGAAGAGAATGACTGAAAGGAAATGCATGGCCATGCAGATGATACGGAGTATCATTTTCAGTCATCTCGGGTATCAAGAAACAGTGATTAATTAAATAAGGATGACGGCTCTATGCCTTATGATTAATCAAGATACCTAGTGATAAAAGGATAGTGACATGGACGACATGAGGTTAAATCGGATCGTCGATAATCATGAACTTTGGGTAATCATAATGCCTTACTAGAGGCCACTTATGATGGAAAAGGTAAAATGGTAACTTTACACCGATCTGCCCATAGGACATGAGCCTAAAGGGTCACACGCATAGGGTACACATCTTAGGAAATCCGGGCAGAATTAATTGTGGATTGGTTAAATCGAGCCATGGCCAAAAGCTCTACGTTTTTGGGCCACGGGCCCGTCAGCTCACGTACCATAGACCGGGCCAAAACCCTAGGGTTTTGGGCGCCGGCCATGATGGATAATGGGGCTGAAACCCATGAGGTTGGAATACCTCATGGGCTGCCAAGTTGGGCAAGGCTAAGGCCTCATGGACGAAACCCTAATGGGTTCGGTCCATGAGGCCCAAACCGCCCAAGCCTTGGCCGGCGGCTAGGGTTTGGAGGGAGCGGAACCTAGCCCATTTTATGGGCTCGTTCATACTCCCAAAAACCTAGTCAATCTCTATAAACTTGTTTTCTTTCTAGTAGGGGAACTCGGGTTTAGATCTGATGGTCTTGTGCACTCGTGTTTGCTCGATAGAGGGAAAGATCGATTCGGGATATCCAGACGGCTGATCCGATCCAAACCTCGAGTTATATTTTGTTTTCTAATCAAACTTGTTATTTTTCCAGATCTGGTGACGAAATTTTCGAGACACATATTTCCCAGGTCTGAAGTCCGATTCACCTAAAACCAGCGCCATATTAGAAGAAATTTAAAGTTCTTCAATTTCTTGTGAAATAGCATTTTCCATTAGAGGTCAGGTTTGGGCGCTATCTGCCCACAATCTGACTGGTTTGCAAAACCGAAAAGGTACATGCTTTCGTAAATTGTAGATCTATCGCGTAGATAAGGTCCTGACGGGTTCGGGGTTATTTTATTGTCTTGTTTCCGCTGTGCATCTCTGGTTTGGATCCCCCAAATCCAACACCTAAACCTAAGACTAAAAAAAACACAAAAAATCTAAAAACTAGTATGTACAAGGTAACGAGTTTACCGCTTTGGTAGTTGGAGGTTGTACATCGGGTAGGATCTTTTCCTTTTCTTGCTCAATTTCTTCCCGTGAATTACAAACTCGCTTCCACCTGCTCATACTCATTACAAAATAAAACTAATCAAATGAAAACTCGATTGTGGTGTGTGATCAATCACACTCCACACTTAGGGCCGGACTAGGCCCTTGACTCAATAAACTCGATTGTGGTGCGTACGAAGTACACACCACACTTAAGACCTTTGCTAGGCCTTAAGTTACATTAAAATTAGAAAAAACGCCATAGTCCACACTTAAGACTCTACCAAGTCTTAGGCACTAACTATCTATAAAACATGTCAAATCTCTGAATTAAGCACAAACCCGCGTAGAGGGGCGATCAAACACAATCCAAGAAACTAGAGGACCACTTCCTTTTGTCAAGAATCTCAAGATGTGCGTCCACACTCGATATCTCCATCTTGGTGGTTTGGCCCCGGGTTGTCGTCTACGATATCTCTAAGGATGGGTGAGAAGTCGACACACTTGGTTTTTAGCTCCATCATCAATGTTGGCGCCGTGATCAAACTTCTCACCTAATGCCACAATGCTATCTATAAGTTACAGATTCTATGGTATAAAAAATTCTAATCTAAAAATGATGAAATTACAAAGGAAATGGTCGAAATTTGGGGTGCCTCCCCATAGCGCATTTGTTTAACGTCGTTAGCTCAATGGGTATTAGTCTCTTGAACTGTGTAGGCCTCTAGCAAATAGTTGCTCTTCGGCCATCTTAGCACAATGGAGAGTATTCAATCTTTGCCTCTTGAACTCCTTAGGCCTCTTTTAGCTAGTCTTGGCACTCCGGTCACTTCAAGCTCTTCAGAAGATTCACCAACTCGTGGTGAATTCCAAGACTTCTCCCATCTTGCTCTTTTCTCGATTTGCTTTCTCCCGTCACCTCTTGGAACCTAGCTAGGATCCAAGAAATCATGGCAACACTAGATGGAAAAAGTTAGAGCACAAGTGCAACTAGTGCAGGCAAGCAAGATACAAAGTAAAGGATATACAATGAATTTGGACTAGGAAAAGGACACACAAACTATCCAATTAATCAACCGTTTGGTCCCCGGCAACGGCGCCAACTTGAAGGTCGGGAAGTGGACGCGAGATTTCGAGCGCACCGCCACTCACTCGTCACTTGCTTCCCTTACTAACGCGCATCAGAGCACGGTCGTCAATCAAGTAAATTTATAAGTTTCCGACTTTATCGGGTCGAACTTTCGGGGGCCAAATGTGGGTTTCATAATTGGGCAATTCGCGCCTTCCTTCCCGACACGACTCAAAAAAGTAAATACACAAGAAAGGTAGATTTAACTAACTATACTAAGCACACGACTACAACTACTCTACAACTAGTGCAAGAAAGTAAATGTGGGGCGGATGGTAGATGGTTGGTCGGAAGTCAAGAATTCGAGAACCTAAAGAACTAAACATGATCAAGGCTACCGAGTAATCAAATGAACCATAGATAATTCATACAATTACAGGAGATCCACTCATCAATTCATAAGCACTCAATTAATTTATCGCATGCAAATCATACCTATGTCTTAATTACCAAATCCTGCCTCTCAGCAAAGAGCGGCGTAACTAGCCCAATTCTCGTGATTCTAGGGATGATACCACACTCGCTCACATTACACTATTCCTACTCGATCACCAAACTAACACTAAGAACAAGCATGTCTTCCCCCCGTCATCCAGAGACTCAAACTAATTCCCTAAAACCGACAATGATCGAGCCCAAATGAGGACGCATTACGCCGTCACCTTGGTTCTACAATCATGTAAGCAATCACAAGCTCTCACTAATAATCACAACCGTTTCAAACTCAAGCAAATAAAGCACGGCGATCTCAAGTTCTCACTCAAAATCTATGGTAGAACACAATAAGCATGCAACAAAAAATTATATACTCATAAATATCAAAGTTTAAGCCAAAATAAAGGTTTAGCCCCCATGACCTAGGTTCTTAACCCCAAATCATGGTGCTCAAGCATTCTACTACACAATAAGCTAGATTCAAGAAATGCAAGAAGAATTACAAACCAAAAACCCAAGGACATGGGTTTTGGGAATATCAAAATCCTCCAATCTAGCTTCTCCATGTAGCTTCTTGCCTCCTCTTCTTCTTCCCATGGTGGTGGTGGTGGAAACACTCCCTTGGAGCACTAAATATGGCCTCCAAGGGAGGGCTTTGGAGCTCTTCTCTCTAGAAAACTCTAGGTGGCCGAAACCCTCTCAAAATCTGATAGTGTGTGAGTTTGTGTGTTGAAAATTAGGGTTTTTGCTCTTTAAGTAGCAGTTCTGTGACTTTTTCACGATCTTGACGCCTCTTGTCACAATCGTGACAACCCTTTTTTAATTGCCGTCAGAATGGCGCCTATGTCACGATCATTACATGTCTTGTCACGATCGTGACACCCTTTTCTCTTTGAGTCCCGATCGTCTCGCCACCACGCCACGATCGTGACCGTCTTCTTTATCGTCTTCCTGTCACGAACATGCCACGATCGTGACATCCTCGTGGCATCGCATTTTTGCCGTTGCAACGCCATTTTTTCACGAACGTTGTAGAGATCGTGAAAAAGCTCGTGGTTTTTACTTCTTGGTTGTCATGATCGTGACTAATAGTGTCACGATCGTGACATTCGTCTTTTGTTGACTTCTCCAGTTGCTTGGGCTGTAAAGCCTTCTCGTCTATTACTCCGAACTTGCTCCAAATTTGCTCCAATACCTAATAAAGGTCAAAATTCCACCGAGGATCAAAAATATCAAAATAATGGCCCTAAAAGGGACCAAAACGAAGGGAAAAGCGTGCTAAGATGGGGGTTATTTGTGTCCGATAAGGGGCACAAATGGATCACATCAATACTACGCGAAGGCGCACGCATCCATGGTAACAGGAGACATAATGAGTGTCATGTGGTGTACCTTCTGTGACTCTGGTTCAGCTCTTATTTGGCTACTACGCGGAGGTGCACGCATCCAAATAGAACTGATTACCTTATTCAGCTCGCATCCCAATGAATACTACGTAGAGGCGCACGCATCCATAGTAATGGGAGACAGAATGACTGTCACAAGGTGTACTATCGTTGTCAAGTATTAGTTGAACTCTCTTCTGACCTGAGTACTCATAGGTCCACATACGTCGAAAAGTATTAGACTTAATAAGTCACTCGCCTTTCACATAAACATGTAAAAGGTGCCTTTGTCATTTTGCCCATTAGGCGAGACTTGCATCTTTCACTTTGAGTGAATTCAAACAGACTTAAAAAATCCATACTTTTGAAGTGTTGAAATGCATTTCTCGCTCATTAGGCAAGACTTGCATCTTTCAGTTTGAGTGAATTCAAACGGACTTAAAGTCCACACTTGTGAAGTGTTGAAATGTGTTTCTCGCCTATGTGCCTTAAATGACAATGCCAGATTATAACTTGGTTTAAATTATCATATTTCAGCCTTTTCTTATTTACGTTATAGCGATTAAGCTTAGCAACGTATATATCTGATCCTGAAGACGTGGATACCCACTCTTCTTCACATGATCCTTGTATTGCTTACAATCCCTTATTCCTGTGTCCTGGCTCATTGTAGTGATAACAGATCTCCTCCAATTTGTCCTTAGAATTCACAGCAGTTTTGGGAGCTGCTCGAACCTTTGGACGCTTGGGGTGTCTGATCTGCCCTAAGGTGCCCAGAAGCCTTACCCTTACCCTAATTAGCTTTCTTGAAGCTGACCTTCTTGTTGACATAAGGACCTCCTTGGTCTTGCCCTTGAGGTTCTTTTCAGCGGTCACAAATATCCCATGAAGCTCTGTTAAGGACTTGTCCATGTTATGCATATTGTAATTTACTACGAAATCACTATATGTATCTAGAATTGACTGCAACATAAAATCCGCAGCCATTTCCACCTGATCATCAAAACCGAGTCTAGTTAGATGTTCCTAAAGACATTTCATCTTCGTGACATGGGGATTAACAGGGCTCCATCCTTGAGCTTGTAGGAGTTAAGTTCTCTTAAAGTATCATATCTTTCGACACGAGCTTTCTCCTTGAACATTTCATTGACCTCTGCCTTACAGGTATGAGGGTCATCTGAAACGTTCCTGAATTGCTTCTGCAACTCTGGCATCCTACTACCCACCATAATGCATGACATGTCGATTTGGTCACTAAGGAATGCTAATAAGTATCCTTAGTTCCCTAGCGGCATTCAGCGGTGGCTCAGCAGGTGGTTCCTTGGTAAGGATATACTACTTGCATTCATGCTTGAGTACAAGCCTCAAGTTTCTATTCCAATCTAAGTAATTCACGCCCTTGAGTCTGTCCTTTTCAATCTGGACTCTCAATGCGCTATTACTCCTTTGTGTTGTGTTTGCCTTTTAGTTCTACATGGTAAAATTAATTAAAATTCAAGTTGGAGATTCAGTTATAAAACACTTGTCTGATTCTAACATTGGAATCTGAACCAGGATCCTATCATACCCTCAATTGAAGTGAACGGAGGCTCACTGCTCTAATTGACAGCATCAAGGTAGGAATATATCCATTTACAAAACTATGTAGTTCCTGGCTAGGGTATGTACTAAAAGTACACGGCATACCCTATACTGATAACCTAGGTTAGCCCTAGCTGAAAATCGTAGACAAATCTACCAAGCTTGAACTATGAACAAAATTAATGTGGCTACTACGCGGAGGCGCACGCGCCCACATAGAACTGCCTATCTCATCCAGACTTTTCCTCTATGAATGTTATGCGGAGGCGTACCGACATCCATAACCTCAAAGCCCTTTTGAGTGCCCAAACTTGGATGGTATCACGCTTGACTTGTAATTACTTGCGTTTAAGTGAATTATAACAGTCTGATTGTATATCGATACAATCTTAATCTGGAATCATCAATTGCAAATTCATGCAAAGATGATCCCTTAGCAGGTTAAATGCAAGTCTGATTAAATACCGGTTTTTAATCTTTGCATGTGGGTGATAGCTAATCATACTTAAACTTGTATATTAAAACTATCATACATTCGTACATTCACAACATATAAATGTAACGGTAAATTACGCATAACTAAGCCCATCTTAGGTTCTTAAGAATCTAGCAAAACTGATCCTAAAGACTTGGTCTTCAAGGTCCAGACTTGCTCCATTCTTGTGGACTCCAACTGGCTTCGAGCCTCCTTCTGACTTCGAGTCTTCCTCTTGACTTGTATCTTGCGTCGGTCTTCGTGATTACAAATTTAAATAAAATAAATAAATACAAATCACGACACGCAGGCCATATTTACTACAACCCAAAACTTAGCAACACGTAGGTTGCAAAACCGAAATTAAAATATACAAGTCTAGAGGGCTTAGTTATACATCATGTTATCAAAGATCATGTGATCACTCATCATGCTTATCAAACAACAAATTTTTCCAAATATTATCTTTATTAAGTGTGGAAAAATTTCGGTTTATAGAAACCGGACGGTTTAATCAATTAATTGAATTTTGAACCGGTTCATACTGGTTTATCGAAACCGAACCAAATCTAAAAATTAAGATTTTTAGGGCTTTAAATATTCTCGCAAACCGACCGGTTCAGCTCGAATCTGGTCAAGCCGAACCGGCCCAACCGAGGTCGCCCGCAGAGTCAACCATAGTGGCCTGCGAGGACTGCCATGGTCGCCCGCGGGACTCACTGTGGTTGCCCACGGGAGCAACCATGGTGGCCCGCGAGGGCTGCCATGGTCATCCCTTGGGCAGAACCTGGTTGCCCGCGAGGCAACCATGGTGGCCCGCGAGGGCTGCCATGGTCGCCCACGAGGGCAGTCCGTGGTCGCCCACGGCAGCGACTATGGTGGCACACGAGGTCTGCCATGGTCTGCCCTAGGGCATTTCATGGTCCACAAAGGGTCTCGACCCTGGTTAGACATGCTAACCCAAAACAGCCCCAAAAATATTTTTTTTCGAATTTTTCAAAAACAATTGAATCTATTTTTTTTTCAATTTCATGCATATTCAACCCAAGAACATATGAACATAAAAATCAGATCATGCATATGGAATTAAACACAAAATAACTCATCCTATGATACCACTGAAAGGGATTCCCATGGGTTCCATAGATTAATTGCATGCAGCGGAATGAATTAACCATGGGAATCAATTAAAGACATATGGATCTTATTGAGAAATTCAGCATACATGTAACCTTTTCAAATCATAAAATCATACCTTTAGTCGATTGAAAACACAAGTATAGTGTTTCTCTATCAAGTCCACACAAACACACTAAACTTGGGAGGTTTTCTCACTATCTCTTGCTAATGAAAACTTGTGAAAAGAGGACAAACAACAATGGAGGAATGAAGAGAGGGAGGGTTGGCCAATATGGGAGAAAAGGGAAGTGATTGCCGAAATTATGAGATAATTTTGGTAAAAAAATATGTATTTATCAAAATTTTGATTTTGAATATCAAATTGATAATTACACAATTTACCCATTTAATCTCATAATCACAATTATGCCCCATTCATGATTTAAAACCCAAAATGGGCTTTAAGCCCATTTAGCCAAATCCAAATTAAAACTCGTTTAATTGAATTCTAATTATGGTTTAGCTAAACCGGTCCAATCTTCCTAATTCGATTTTATCAACCGTCTGGTTAATAAACCTAGGCCAGAAATCAACCGAATCGTTTTCAATTTGACTAAACTGAAAAGCGGATTCTTCCAATTACCATTCATACTTATTTGTCACATATTGTACTTAAACCGTGTGACCCTCTAGGCTCACGACTCGTTGGCAGACTGGTAAAATTACTATTTTACCATTTCCATCATAAGTGGTCTCTAGCAATACATTATGATTACCCAACGTTCGTGATTATCGATTATTCGACTTAACCTGTTATCGTACATGTCACTGTCATTTTATCAAACCGATATCCAGATTGATCAATAGGCATAGAAACGTCACCGTAATTTATCAATCACTATTTCTTGATATCTGAGATGACTGAAAACTGAAAGAGATCACCATGGGTTCCAAACGTTAATTTCATGCAGCGGAGCCTTATGTAACCATGGTGATCGAAAGAGACGTAGATCTTAATGAAAAATTCAGCATGTTCTTAACCTTTCCAAATCTGAAAATTACCTTTGTCAATCGATGAAAACACAATGTAGTGTTTCTCTATTGAGTCCACACAAGCACAACAACCAAAAACCGATTTTCTCTCACACTTTTGATATCAATGTTTTGAGAATTTTTTTTGACAAAAACAATGGAGGAATGGTGATGAGAGGGTCGGCCAAGTCAAGAGGAATTAGTGGGGGAAGTTGCCAAAAAATAGTTAGAGAAAATAAGGGAGATATTTTGCAATTAATTGGAAATTAAAACTAAAAAATCTTAATTGAATTTCAAAATCAATTAATTGCATATCTTACCCTCTTAAACTCCTATTTGCACTTTTCCCCATTCATCACTTAAATCCCTAAACGGGCTTTAAGCCCGTTTAACTAAAACCCAAATTAAACCCATTAAATTGAGTTCTAATTACGGTTTAGATAAATCGGTTTAATTTCCTCGAATTGAACCACCGAATCATTTTCAATGTGACTATATTGAAAACCTGATTCTCCCAATTTCCATCAATAATTATTTGTCATGTATCGTGCTTAATGTGTGTGACCCTCTAGGCTCACGAACGGTTAGCAGACTAGTAAAATTACTATTTTTCTCTTTCCATCATAAGTGGTGTCTAGCAAGATATTATGATTACCCAACGTTCGTGATTATCGATTATTCGACTTAACCTGTTATCGTACAAGTCATTGTCCTTTTATCAAACCGATATCCAGATTGATCAATAGGCATAGAATCGCCATCCTAATTTATCAATCACCGTTTCTTGATATCTGAGATGACTAAAAACAAATACTAAGGTATCCCCTGCACGGTCGTGCTATTCCTTCAGTCATACCGATCAAGTGGCCTAAACGGATATCTTTTTCATACCGAAGTATGAGTAATAAATCCCTCACACGCCTTTTGAGTTCACTAATGCAATAAATATCCAAGCCAATCGAAGCCGTTATAGCTACCCTTTTACAGATAACGTTAGACTAGGTCAAACTAAGGTATTCGTTACATAGTGTACACAAAGACTCCTTGGTCTTAGGATATAATGACAAGTTACGATCTGTGAGTATCTCATGACTGGATCTATGCAGCATACTCACAATCGGGTAGTCCGATATCATCGACTTGATGATATCTATGATATAACTCCGGCACATACTTTTCCATGATCAGTAGAGCGTGATCACAAGGAGTTGGTCTCATACTGATCGCTTCATAAAGAAGCTTAGCTAATCAGGGACTTATCAAATGTAATTCTTTCTGATCTATAGTTCTACTATTAGTGGTTGCACACATAATGACATAGATCAAATTACATTCATATATTACTACAACACATTAGTAATATATGCCGATTTATTTATTCGGAAAGATGATAAAACATTACATCTGTAGATCACTTATATATTGGACTGGGGCATAACTCTAACAAAAACTGATACTAAGGTATCACCTGCACGGTCGTGCTATTCCTTCAGTCATACTCACCAAGTGGCCTAAACGGATATCTTTCTCATACCGGAGTATGAGTGATAAATCCCTCAGACGTCTTTCGAGTTCACTAATGCAATTAATAACCAAGCCAATCACAGCCGTTATGGCTACCCTTTTACAGGTAACGTTAGACTACGTCAAACTTAGAGATTCATTACAAAGTGCATACAAAGACTCCTTGGTCTTAGGATATAATGACAAGCTTCTGTGAGTATCTTATGACAATATCTATGCTGCATACTCACAATCGGGTTGTCCGATATCATCGACCTGACGATATCTATAATATAACTCTGACACATACTTTGCCATGATCAGTAGAGCGTGATCACAAGGAATTGGTCTCATACTGATCATGAAATTTTGATCAGCTAGTCGTGCAAGATGCCACACACAATGTTATGTATGAGGCTATGACACCGTGTATGACTTCTTGTGTAGATAACGTATGACTGTAAATATAAAGCTAAATAAACAATGACACAGCAGATTATTTACCCAGTTCAGTGCAACGTCACCTACGTCTGGGGCTCGCAGCCTAGTGGAAAGGTTTCATTTATCAGTAATTCATCAGAACATACAAGTACCTATGATCATCCCTGGATCTATACTTTATGCTACTTATTACAGTGCAACCTATCTCAGGGTCTCCCCCTGAATCCAAGACTCCGTCTTGATTTAAAAGAGATCGCCATGGGTTCCATTCGATAAATTTCATGCATCGGAAGTTGTGTAACCATGGTGATCGATCCAAACTTGGATCTTAATGTAAATTCAACATGCTATCAACCTCTTGAATCTGAAAAATACCTCTATTAATCGGTGAAAACACAAGCTTAGTGTTTCTCTATTAGGTCCACACAAGCACCACAACCGAAGAAGGTTTTCTCTCACACCTTTGCTATGAATGTTCTTGAGAAGCTTGACAAATCAACAATGGAGGAAAATGGAGGAAGAGAGGATTGGTCAAGTGAGGGAGAGAGTGAGGGGGAGTAGTTGCCAATGTATGGGGAAAAAGATGGAAGATATTTTGGAATTTTAATTTGAAAAAAAAATTGAATTTCAAATTAATAATTGCATATCTACCCTTCTTAAACTCCTATTTGCACTTCTTCCCCCATTCATATCTTGAATCCCTAAATGGGCTTTAAGCCCGTTTAACTAAAACCCAAATTAAACCCATTAACTTGAGTTCTAATTTCGGTTTAGACAAAACGGTTCAATTTCCTCGAATTGATTTCTTCACCCATCTAGTTAAAACCTTAGGCCAGAAAACTACCGAATCATTCTCAATTTTCATCCATAATTATTTGTCATGTATCGTGCTTAATGCGTGTGACCCTCTAGACTCACGAACAGTTGGCAGACTGGTAAAATTACTATTTTACCCTTTCCATCATAAATGGTCTCTAGCAAGACATTATGATTACCCAACGTTCGTGATTATCAATTATTCGACTTAACCTGTTATCGTACATGTCAATATACTTTTATCAAACCGATATACTGATTGATCAATAGGCATAGAGTGGTCATTCTAATTTATCAATCAATGTTTCTTGATATCTGAGATGACTGAAAAATGATACTTAGGTATCACCTGCACGGCCGTGCTATTCTTTCAGTCATACTCATCAAGTGGCCTAAACGGATATCTTTCTCATACCAAAGTATGAGTGATAAATCCCTCAGACGCCTTTCAAGTTCAGTAGTGCAATAAATATCAAAGTCAATCGAAGCCGTTATGGTTACCCTTTTACAGATAACGTTAGACTAGGTCAAACTTAGGTATTCGTTACATAGTGTACACAAAGACTCCTTGGTCTTAGGATATAGTGACAAGCTACGATTTGTGAGTATCTCATGACTGGATCTATGCAGCATACTCACAATCGGGTTGTCCGATATCATCGACCTGATGGTATCTATGATATAACTCTGGCACGCACTTTGCCATGATCAGTAGAGCATGATCACAAGGAGTTAGTCTCATACTGATCGCTTCATAAAGAAGCTTAGCTTATCAGGAACTCATCAATGTATTTCTTTCTGATCTATAGTTCTACTATAAGTGGTTACACACATAATGACATAGATCAAATTACATTCGATATATTACTACAACACATTAGTAATATATGCCGATTTATTTATTCGGAAAGATGATAAAACATTACATCTGTAGATCACTTTTATATTGGACTAGAGCATAACTCTAACAATCTCCCACTTGCCCCTGGTTCAAATTTAAGTTATTATCTACTCCCATAGACCCTTCATGTTTCTCATGCCTAGGCTGCGGCTGAGCCTTTTGTCAAGGGATCGGCCATATTATCATCAGTCGAATAGTGTTTAATCTCCACATCACCTCTATATTTGATAACTCTCACGAGGTGAAGCCTGCTGAGTATATGTTTGGATCTGTTGTGGAATCTGGGCTCTTGAGCAATAGCTACGGCACCTGTGTTGTCCCACAACAAGCTTATCCGATCAGACGCTCGCGGCGTTGCATCTAATCCGATTAGAAAGCTTGTAATCCATACGGCCTCTTTAGCTGCTTTTGTTGCAGCTATATACTCAACCTCCGTTGTAGAGTTGGCAATTTTGGCTTGCTTAAAGCTTATCCAGCTGAAAGCGCCACAACTCAACACAAAATATATCTTGACAAAATTTGGAAGTCATCTGGATATGTCTGAAAACTAGCATCGACTTGTCCTTTGACTGCTAGTTCTCTATCTATATCCCCACACACTGGGAATGTATCCTTGGTCCTCCTCAAATATTTGAAGATGACCTTTGACAGTAATCCAGTGTAATTGGCCGGGGTTAGATTGGAATCTCCTGGTAAAACTTAGTACAAACGAGACTTACAGTCTCGTGCACATCTTGGCATACATGATGGATCCCACAGCCGAAGCATAAGTGATATAACTCATCCTGCTCAGCTTATCATGAGTTCTAGGACTCTGTAGCTTGATGAGCTTAATGCCATGGCGCATGGGTATGTATCCTTTATTAGAATCAAGCATTGAGATCTTCTCAACACTTTACCTATGTACATGTTCTGACTTAGCAACATGTCCTGACTTAGGCCCAAAATCCTTTTGGAATGATCTGTAGAGATCCCGATGCCTACATTAAATGTAGCATCACCTAAGTCCTTCATCGATAAGTACTTCCCTAACCAAGCTTTGGTGCCAAGAATACAATATTACTCCCACTCGCTTTCTCATGTATGCAAGGCTCACTTTTGTTTTTGATGAAGCCGAGTTCCCTTACAGCTATATCAAAATGAAGGTTCCAACTCCCTGAAGCTTGCTTCAATCTATAAATGGATCTTTGCAGCTTACATATCTTTCCGGGATTCTTTTGATCTACAAAACCCACAGGTCGTGTGATATACACGCCCTCTAGTAAGTTCCTGCTAAGGAAGGGGTTTTTACATCCATCTGTCATAGTTATGGCTAAGAATAATCCGGATCAATCTGACCATTGCTGCTGGTGAAAAGGTGTCATCATAATCCATGCATTGAATCTGACGATAACCTGTTACAACCATCCTAGCCTTATTGGTCTGAGGATTTCCATCCATGTCGGTCTTGATCCGATAGACCCACTCAGAACCGATGGGTTTTATCCCAGGGGTTTGATCAACCAAGCACCAGACTTGGTTGAAATACATGAATTTTATTTCCTCACTCATGGCATTCTACCATTTTTCGGAGTCTGGACTGGTTAAAGCTTGCCTGAAGGTTTCTGGATCATCCTGATCCACCAACATCACGTCATTTCCCTCAGTGGCTGTGAAGCCATATCTGTCTGGAACATGACAAGATCTTTCAGACCTCCTTAGACCATCTGGAATTTCTGTAGGGATTGATTCTTCATCGTCGACCATCTGAGGCTCTAGTACTTCTACATCTTGCATAGCAGGCTCCTAAATTGCTTCAGGCTGTTCTGTATCCTCTCGAATTTCTTCGAGATGCACGGGACTCCCACTAGCTATTTTGGAAATAAAATATTTCTCCAAAATTACCCCTTTTCGAGCAACAAAGACTTTGTACTCGCTGGGTATGTAGAAGTTGTATCTCTTAGTTTTTTAAGGATACCTTACAAAGACACATTTGTCTGATTTGGATGTCTGCATCTCTGCTACCCAAATCTTTTAGGAAAAACATACTAGAATGTTTCCCACACCATATATGACTATGGTCCATTTCTTATTTGGCTACTACGCAAAGGCGCACGCATCCAAATAGAACGGACCATCTCATCCTGCTCCCATCCCAATGAGCATTACGTGGAGGCGCACGCATCCACAGTAACGGGAGACGTAATGAGTGTCATGTGGTGTACCTTCGATGATTATGGTCCATCTCTTATTTGGCTACTACGCGGAGGCGCACGCATCCAAATAGAACTGATTACCTTATTCAGCTCGCATCCCAATGAATACTACGAGGAGGCGCACGCATCCACAGTAATGGGAGACAGAATGACTGTCACAAGGTGTACTATCGTTGTCTTCATCGGAGCCCGATTCAAAATGAATGCGGCCGTTTCCAGAGTCAATTATTAGTTCAACTCTCTTCTGGCCTGAGTACTCATAGGTCCACATACGTCGGAATGTATTAGACTTAATAAATCACTCGCCTTTCACATAAAACTGTGGAAGGTGTCTTTGTCTTTTTGCCCATTAGGCAAGACTTGCATCTTCCAGTTTGAGTGAATTCAAACGGACTTAAAAGTCCACACTTGTGAAGTGTAGAAATGCGTTTCTCGCTCATTAGGCAAGACTTGCATCTTTCAGTTTGAGTGAATTCAAATGGACTTAAAGTCCACACTTGTGAAGTGTTGAAATGCGTTTCTCGCCTATGTGCCTCAAATGACAATGCCAGATTATAACTTGATTTAAATCATCAGATTTAAGCCTTTTCTTATTTACGTTATAGCGATTAATCTTACCAACGTAAATATCTGATCCTGAAGACGTGGATACCTAGTCTTCTTCACATGATCCTTATATTTCTTACAATCCCTTATTCACGTGTACTGGCTCATTGCAGTGATGGCATATCTCCTCCATTTTGTCCTTAATCTTCACAGCAGCTTTGGGAGCCGCTTGAACTTTTGGACGCTTGAGGTGTCTGATCTGCCCTGCAAGGTGCTCAAAAGCATTACCCTTACCTTGATCAGCTTTCTTGAAGTTGACCTTCTTGTTGACCATAAGGACCTCCTTGGTCTTGCCCTTGAGGTTCTTTTCAGTGGTCACAAGTATCCCATGAAGCTCGAGTCTATGAAATCACTATATGTATCTGGAAGTGACTGCAACATAAAATCTGCAGCCATTTCCACCTGAAGACATTAAATCTTTGTGACATGGAGACTAACAGGGCTTCATTCTTAAGTTTGCAGGAGTGACCATGGTAGCCCGCGAGAGCGGCCATGGTCTCCCCTAGGGCAGACCTAGTCGCCCGCGAGGGAACCATGGTGGCCCGCGAGGGCTGCCATGGTCGCCCGCATGGGCAGACCGTGGTCGCTCGCGAGGGCTGCCTTGGTCGCCCGTAGGCGACCCTTGTCGGCCCTTGGTGCCGACCATGGTCTGCCCTAGGGCATTCCATGGTCCACCAAAGGTCTCGACCCTGGTCAGCCATGGCTCGGCCATGGCAAACCCGAAACACCAAAAAATATTTTCCAATTTTTCTAAAAATCAATTAAATCTGAAAAAAATTTTGATTTAATGCATGCTAAGGTGACGAACATATAAACTTTAAAAAATCAGAATTAAACATGTTGAAAAAGTTCATAACAACCATGCTCTGATACCACTAAAAGAGATCACCATGGGTTCCAAACGTTAATTTCATGTAGCGGAGCCATATGTAACCATGGTGATCGAAAGAGACGAAGATCTTAATGAAAAATTCAGCATGTTCTTAACCTTTTCAAATCTGAAAATTACCTTTGTCAATCGATAAAAACACAATGTAGTGTTTGTCTATTGAGTCCACACAAGCACAACAACCAAAAACCGGTTTTCTCTCACACTTTTGCTATGAATGTTTTGAGAAGAATTTTGACAAAATCAATGGAGGATGAAGATGGAGGAAAGGATTCGGCCAAAGGGAGGGAGAAGATGAGGGAAGTGGTTGTCAATAGTTGGAGAAAAAGATGGAAGATATTTTGGAATTTTAATTTGAAATAAAATTGAATTTCAAATTAATAATTGCATATCTACCCTTCTTAAACTCATATTTCCACTTCTTCCCCATTCATCACTGGAATCCCTAAATGGGCTTCAAGCCCGTTTAACTAAAACCCAAATTAAACCCATTAACTTGAGTTCCAATTTTGGTTTAGAGAAAACGGTTCAATTTCCTCGAAATGATTTCGTCAACCGTCTGGTTATAACCTTAGGCCAAAAAACTACCGAATCGTTTTCAATTTTCATCCATAATTATTTGTCATGTATTGTGCTTAATGCATGTGACCCTCTAGGCTCACGAACAGTTGGCAGACTGGTAAAATTACTATTTTACCCTTTCCATCATAAGTGGTCTCTAGCAAGACATTATGATTACCCAACAATTGTGATTATCAATTATTCGACTTAACTTGTTATCGTACATGTCAATATTATTTTATCAAACCGATATCCAGATTGATCAATAGGCATAGAATGGTCATCCTAATTTATCAATCACTGTTTCTTGATATCTGAGATGACTGAAAACTGATACTAAGGTATCACCTGCACGGTCGTGCTATTCCTTCAGTCATACTCATCAAGTGGCCTAAACGGATATTTTTCTCATACCGAAGTATGAGTGATAAATCCCACAGACGCCTTTTGAGTTCACTACTGCAATAAATATCAAAGCCAATCGAAGCCGTTATAGTTACCCTTTTACAGATAACGTTAGACTAGGTCAAACTTAGGTATTCGTTACATAGTGTACACAAAGACTCTTTGGTCTTAGTATATAGTGACAAGCTACGATATGTGAGTATCTCATGACTGGATCTATGCAGCATACTCACAATCGGGTTGTCCAATATCATCGACCTGATGGTATCTATGATATAACTCCGGCACGCACTTTGCCATGATCAGTAGAGCATGATCACAAGGAGTTAGTCTCATATTTATCGCTTCATAAAGAAGCTTAGCTGATGAGGGACTCGTTAAATGTAATTCTTTCTTATCTATATTCTGATAGCATTTGTGCCCTAGTCCAATTGGTATTAGCCTGTAAACGTCTATGTACAAATATCATCGTTTGCAATATATAAATTTAAACGGCTTTATATTACTTATGTGTTGAAGTAATATGTTAAGCATGATCTGATTTATGACCACTAAAGTAGTAGAACCATAAATCTGTACGGATCACAATTAACGAGTCCCTGGTCAACGTATGCTTCCTTGAAAGCGACCAGTATGAGGATGGTTCTTAATGACGTAGTTCTACTTGTCATAGGGATGTGGGATCCTGGAACCATATCATAGATATCATGAGGTGATTGATATCGGACGACCCGCATTGAATAGTGTTTTCATAGATTAAGCCATAAACATATTCAAATGCGATAGCTTGTCACGACGTCCTTAGACCAAGGAGTCTTTGTGATCACTGTGCAATGAACGTACGACTTTAACTTGCTCCAAACGCTTTCTGTAAAAGGATTGCTATGAAGGGCATGATTGGGTGGCGGTGATAGCATTTGTGCCCTAGTCCAATTGCTATTAGCCTGTAAACGTCTATGTACATTATCATCGTTTGTAACATATATATAAAACGGCTTTGTATTACTTATGTGTTGAAGTAATATGTTAAGCATGATCTGATTTATGACCACTAAAGTAGTAGAACCATAAATCTGTACGGATCACACTTAACGAGTCCCTGGTCAAAACATGCTTCCTAAGAAGCGACCAGTATGAGGATGGTTCTTAATGACGTAGTTCTACTTGTCATAGGGATGAGGGATCCTGGAACCATATCATAGATATCATGAGGTGATTGATATCGGACGACCCGCTTTGAATAGTGTTTTCATAGATTAAGCCATAAACATATTCAAATGCGATAGCTTGTCACGGCATCCTTAGACCAAGGAGTCTTTGTGATCACTATGCAATGAACGTACGGCTTTAACTTGCGCCAAACGCTTTCTGTAAAAGGATTGCTATAAAGGGCATGATTGGGTGGCGGAACGGGTTGTATGAGTGACACGAAAGACGGCTAAGGGATTAATCCCTCATACTACGGTATGGGAAAGATAACCGTTAGAAGGCCTCTTGATGGAGACTGACTGAGAGAAAGAGCATGGCCATGCCAATGATACGGGTTATCGGTTCTCAGCCATCTCGCATATCAAGTAACAATGATTGATTGAACAAGGGAGACGACTCTATGCCTTGTGATCAATCGGGATATCTAGAGATAACAGGATGGTGACTTGTACGCACAAAGGTTAAGTCGAATCATCGATCATCATGCACCTTGGGTAATCATAATGTTTTACTAGAGACCACTTATGATGGATCGGGCAAGAGCGATCTTTTGCGCCGATCTGCCAACGGTGGATGAGCCTAGAGGGTCACACACATACAAGGCGGATAACTTGAGACAAGGAAACATTGATGTTTCTTGAGGAGTAATATATGGACAAAATTGGAGGTTTTGTGCCATAGGTTCGGTTTGAGAGAATAATTAGCGAATCGAGAAAAATTGAGTTTTTCGTCGATATCGCGTCGGACTTTGTTTGATAAGTGACGACAAAAGGGTCGGGCGATTTTTGGACACAGCATGAGACAACACGGGAGGGCCCATTGGGCTCGGCCCATGAAGCCTCATGGCCGGCCCATTAAGGGCCCAACAAGTCCTCATGGCCGGCCCACATGGTGGGTCCATGTGTGGGGGCCACACAACACCATGCTTAGTTGGTGATTGTGGATTAAGAGGTGAGTGATTTAAGGGGTATGGGTTAAAGCACCTTTAAGCCCATACCAATCACTTTTGACCCATGCTTGTTGGATGAGGAATTGAAATATCTAGCATTCATTCATTAATTCAAGAATCACACAACTCTCACAACACTCTCTCCTCTCTTTGCTCTCTTGTTCTTCATTTAATTGTTCTAGTAGGCAATTAAGTGAGGGATCATCAAGATCATCCCCTTGGTGTGGACTTGCTTTAGAGAAGAAGATCCGAACGTTCTTCTTTATCGATTCAACGAAGACTAAATGCAAAACGGAGAAACTGTCCAGATTGTCCAGTTCCGATGACTGACAATGCGTGAGCTATAGCCGCTTCTTCCAAGCTCCAATTGACCTGAAACTTGCGGCGTTGGAAAGATAAGTCCAAGGGCTACAACTTTTGTGAAATACTGATTTTCGAAAAGAGCGCTGGTTTAGGAGATACAAGGCCGAGAAGCAGACTGATCCGCAGAGTCTGTCCAGCGAGACAGGAAAATATTTTGCTCCATACGGAGGTCTTCTCGTCCGAACTGGGTTTAGAGCAAAACACAAAAGATGTAGGGAATTGGCTGAGGTTTAATCTCCAAAAAGAACCGAAGCAATTGGAGATCTGTAGCTCGAGATATAGAGCTTCAAAGTCTCGGTTTTCTGCCGGGCAGATTCTGGTAAAACCCGAAAACTCGATTTCCTAAGGATCTAACTTGGTAGTCGATCTTGCGCAGGGTAGGGACGGTTTATAGGTTGCTTCCGCTGCCATGAATGTAATTAGGATGCCCCGGGACCCAACAGGCGGAACGGGTTGCATGAGTGACACAAAAGACGGCTAAGGGATTTATCCCTCATACTACGGTATGGGAAAGATATCTGTTAGAAGGCCTCGTGATGGAGACTGACTGAGAGGAAAAGCATGGTCATGCAAATGATACGGGTTATCAGTCCTCAGTCATCTCGCATATCAAGTAACAAGGATTGATTAAACAAGGGAGACGACTCTATGCCTTGAGATCAATCGGGATATCTAGAGATAAAAGGATGGTGACTTGTACGCACAAAGGTTAAGTCGAATCATCGATCATCGTGCACCTTGGGTAATCATAATGTTTTACTAGAGACCACTTATGATGGATCGGGCAAGAGCGAGTCTTGCACCGATCTGCCAACGGTGGCATGAGCCTAGAGGGTCACACACATACAAGACGGATAACATGAGACAAGGAAACATGGATGTTTCTTAAGGAGAAGTATATGGACAAAACTGGAGGTTTTGTGCCATAGGTTCGGTTTGAGAGAATAATTAGCGAATCGAGAAAAATTGAGTTTTTCGTCGATATCGCGTCGGACTTTGTTTGATAAGTAACGACAAAAGGGTCGGGCAACTTTTGGACGCGGCATGAGACAACACGGGAGGGCCCATTGGGCTCGGCCCATGAAGCCTCATGGCCGGCCCAATAAGGGCCCAATAAGGCCATATGGCCGGCCCACTTGGTGGGGCCATTGTGGGGGCCACACAACACCATGCTTAGTTGGTGGTTGTGGATTAAGAGGTGAGTGATTTAAGGGGTATGGGTTAAAGCACCTTTAAGCCCATACCAATCACTTTTAACCCATACTTGTGAGTTGGATGATGGATTAAATGCAAGACTTTGATTCATTAATTCATTAAGTCAAAAAAACTCACAAAAACATCCTCTCTCTCTCATAGTGGCCGGCCACCCCTCTCCTCTCTTCATCTTGCTCTCTTGTTCTTCATTTAATTGTTCTAGTAGGCAATTAAGTGAAGGATCTTGAAGATCATCCTCTTGGTGTGGACTTGCTTTAGAGAAGAAGATCCGAACGTTCTTCTTTATCGATTCAAACAAGACTTAAAGGTAAACATCTTGTGGAATAGATTTTGCTTTGGGATTTAATGGTTTAAATGTTCTTGGACAAGGTTTGGAGTAGATTATCTTTTATTGCTTCCGCTATCTCGACAATCTAGAACGCTCCAAAACCCTACATATTCTACTATTAGTGGTTACACACATAATGACATAGATCAAATTACATTCGATATATTACTACAACACATTAGTAATATATGCCGATTTATTTATTCGGAAAGATGATAAAACATTACATCTGTAGATCACTTATATATTGGAATTGGGCATAACTCTAATATGATTCCACTCTTCGAGCAATCGCCTTGCTCTATCGGTTCAAGTCGTCGTTGAACATTGTGGTTGCGTGCAGTCTTTACTCACGCGATCAGTAAACCCTCAATCACCTAACTCTCAATAGTTATGATTATACACAATATCCTTAACACAATCTGCAACCTCTCAGCCCGCAAACCTTCACGTCTAAGAGCTTTGCAAATTATCGCTATGAAATAATAAAAGAACCACACGATAGCTAAGGGGGTAGCCTAAGCTTTTGTAGTAATCGAGCATGAGTACTAACCCTAATGGGTTTCCTCTTAATTACCGTCTTTTTTCTTTCTAGAATCGGAGACCTTCTGAAATTTCCTAAATGTATTCGTACTTCCTGCGGAATATGGACTTTCCTGATTTCCGTCGATCAGGATGTTTGCCGAGATGCCGTCAACAATGTCACACAAGATGTCGCATATGATGCTTCGACATTCTTTATGACATTTTCTCTAATTCCTTAAAAATAAGCCAATCACTAAAACCGTCGTAACTACAATCTCCCCCTTTGGCTATTTTTAAGGTCAGCAATCTTCGTCGCATTCTGCGTCGCATTTGTCGTCATCTTTTGCTTGCAAATCGATCGGCAATCATCAAGTCTTTGTTTGCGTTTCGCGTACCATTACGTCTCATCGCGTGCGTTCACGTACCATCGCGTATCATTGCGTCGTCTTCCATCTTACATCTTGCGTCGTCTTCCATCTTACATCTTACTCCCCCTTGCTGGCTCAAAAAGAGCCAAACTTAAAAAAATATTTTGAACAATCAGGGCAATAAGAAAAACGCAAACTTAACTCACATATATCCTCAATCAGTAGTCAAGAATACGTATGAAACAGTGTTCAAAATAAATACATATTAAAGGTTGTTCAGTTTGTACGAAAACTAGAAAGTTCTTAAAATCAAATAGAACTGCTGCTAGAACTAGCAGTCTCTTCTTCTGTAGCATCGGTAGAGGCATCTTAAGGAGTGTCTTCAGTAGCATTGGGTAGAGAGGAGGAATCGTCATTTTCCGAGTCTAGAGGAGGCATTGACTTCAGCAGGTTGGCACAGTGAGATCTTCGCTGAGAGAGATGCTTCAGCGTCATCTTCAAGTTGACGATGTCTTCGTCAAGTACAACTATCTCTCTTTTGAGCATGATGGCATCTCTGGTGGTTGTCTCTGTTGGAGGGGCAACACCGGTACCTCGACTAGTTGTCGCCTTGGTGGGTTTGACTTCTGTCATGACAAGATCAGGAGCATGCTTGCCCTCGAACAGCTTGTGGCTTACCACAATCATCCCTCCTCGCTTTCCTGCCTTATTAGTTGTCTTCAACACACTAGGGTATTGGTGGACTAGTAATTCAGAGATAAGGGAGGGAAAAGCAATAGGTATCTTCACCGCTTGTGATCTGGCATGTCTAATGAGATGATCAATAACAAACTGGCCAAAGTCAAGAGTGGAGCCAGTACCTATTTGGAAGATGAGTATTGCCAGCTCCGGTTTGATGGAGGATGCGTGTGTGGAGGGAGCCCAGTTCGCTACTCCAATACGGAATAGGATGGAGTACTTGGATGTGAGGTCCGAGGCTGCCACAGTCTCCTTGGTAGGCCACATTCTGCTTTTCTCACCAGTAATCTCCTTGAGGACCTTGTTTAGGTCAGGAGGAGGCACAGAACGAACACATTTTCTCCCCAGGAAGGTATTAATGATGTTAGAGGAGATGTTGATGCGCAAGCCTCTGACATATACCTTCTCACAATCTGGATCATCCGGAGTCCCAAATCCAGTAGGCAAGTTTGCAATGAATTCTTTGACCAATAGGGGATAGTGGTTACCAATGTCAGTGACGGTCTTCATGAGTTCTGCCTGTTCCAGGAGTTTGACAATGGCTTCCAGTCCCAGTAACTCCGAAGACAGGGTCTTCTCGGGATATGCCGTTCTCTGGAACACAAATTCCCATCGTTTTGCACTGTCACCAGAATGAAAAGACACATTGTCATACGGCACACTTGAGATGTTCTTGACCGTCTTCAGGCTTCTTCCCCTCTTTACTTCCTTTACTGTAACTTCCTCTACATCGTCGTCAGTTTCTTCATCCATTAATCTCCTTTTGGAGATAGCTTTTTTCCTTTATCTTTTACGGACAATTTCTATTTCTTGCTGGGGCCTCCAGCATCTTTTTCTTCCTTCCTTTTCTTTGTTTCTCTTAATTTCCCTACCATTACTGCGAGGGATTCATTTTCCTCCAATACTTTCTTTTTCAAAGACGAAAGCACAGTGTGTGCTGTTTCTGCGTCATTTTCTGTATCATCTCCTCTGGCATCCAGAGGTGCTTCTTCTGAGCCATTGGATGCGGTACTGTTTTCCTTCTCTCTTCCTTCCAGATCGGTATTTCTGTCTCTGGCCTCTTCTTTCTCAGATTCTTCCTCGACTTCTTCTGAGTCAGCAACTTCTTCTCCAACCACAACCTCATATGTGGGTTCAGGAGCGACATCTTTCATACTTTCTTCTTCACCCTCTCCTTCTGCAATCCGTTCTAACCCCTAACTGACTGGGGTCAAGTCTTTCTTTTCCCTTTCAGGATTTATGAGATCCTCAACCACCCTTTCTTGAGGGGGGTCCTAACTTTCTAATAGCGATTCTAACAGGTCGCTATTTCTAGATGTATCAGTATTTGATACAATGGAAGAACCAATACCTGGGATACTGGCTCAGACTGGAGCCAGGACAATTTACATGGAGGTCTCTTGGTTCCCTTGGACAATGTCAGTATCTCGCTGAGGGCCTGTAAGTTCCGTCATCGAGAAGGTGGCGCTTCCAGTTCTGGTCCTTTTGGGTACTCAGGAAAAGACGGGTATAGGTGATTCTACCGGTGGGATTTCTCTAGAGGGTCCCTCGGTATTCTTCTGTGGCTTTAGTCCTTTGATTCGGACTCCATGTTTGTTGGTGCTGGGATTGCTGTTTTTGGGGCTATTTGCCTTGGCCTTCTTGGGTTTGGATTGTCCACTGTCAGTGGCTTTCTTTGGCGCAAGAGTGCTCCTTGTTTTCACCATTGTTGTGTGAGTGATGAAGTTTTTGTCACAGGGTTTGAGAGGTGTGGGAGATGAGAGCGAAGGCAAGAATTAGGCAGACTATGTTTTGATTTTGAAAAAATCAATTCAAATCAAATCTGTAGGTAACAGAGCGTATCTCGCGACCTTTCCTCTTTTATTTGGGCTTTTGGCATGCTTGGCCTAATGGCATGTGTTGGGATTTTGGACCGGTTCATGAAGAGGTACCAACTAACTCCTCTCAACCGTTTTGCAACTTTGATTACTTGTTTATGGTGCAGAGTCCGAGTGACGTCCTAAGGTACTCGAATCTGCTTGCTTCTAATGGCTTCGTAAAAATTTCAGCAAGTTGCTTCTCTGTATGGATGTGCTCTAGGATAATTTTCTTGTCTTCGACCAGCTCGCGAGTGAAGTGATGTCTAATGTCAATATGCTTGGTTTTGTTGTGTTGAACTGGATTTTTAGAGATGTTGATTGCACTGACATTGTCACAACACAAAGGCATGGCTTCTTGTCTGACATTGTATTCGACTAACATCTACTTCATCCATAGTAATTGTGTGCAGCTACTCCCAGCAGCGATATACTCAGACTCAGCAGTGGACAAGGCAACACAATTTTTCTTTTTACTAAACCATGATATGAGGTTATTGCCAAGGAAGAAGCAACCTCCAGATGTGTTCTTCCTATCTGCTGTGTTTCCAGCCCAATCCGCATCACAATACCCCACCAGGGTAGAGGATGTGTCGAATGAGTATAGTAAACCCAAGTCTGTAGTCCCAGAGATATATCTAATAATTCTTTTAGCTTGGGATAGATGACTAACCTTAGGATTAGCTTGATATCTTACACATACTCCCACAGAGTACGCAATATCAGGTCGACTGGCAGTAAGGTAGAGAAGACTACCAATAATGCTTCTATACAGGTGTTGGTCGACGGCTTCTCCTGGATCATCTTTAGTTAGCTTGATGTGTGTAGCTGCTGGTGTCCGTTTATGTGAAGCTTTCTCTAGCCCAAATTTCTTGCCAATATTCTTCGCATATTTGCTTTGAGAGATGAAGATGCTATCTTTTAGCTGTTTTATTTGGAAGCCTAGGAAATAGGTAAGCTCTCCCACCATGCTCATCTCGAATTCTGATTGCATTTGTTGGATAAATTGTTCTATCATCTTTCTTGACATCCCTCCAAAGACAATGTCATCGACATATATTTGGGCTATCATCAGATTTCCGTCCTCATTCTTCACAAATAGAGTCTTGTTGACTACCCCCTCTAGTGTAGCAGCTTTGAATCAGAAATTTTGTGAGCCTTTCATACCAAGCCTTTGGTGCTTGTTTCAATCCATAGAGGGCCTTCTTGAGTTTATACACGTGATCAGGGGAGTGAGGATCAACAAATCCTTTAGGTTGTGACACATATACTTCTTCGTTGAGATCTCCATTCAGGAAGGCACTTTTGACATCCATCTGATAAAGCTTAATCTGTAGATGGCATGATATCCCTAGTAGGAGTCTGATTGCTTCAAGTCTTCCTACAGGAGCAAAGGTCTCATCGAAGTCGACTCCCTCAATTTGAGTATACCCTTGAGCAACTAACCTTGCTTTGTTGCGAGTGATGTTACAAAGCTCATCGGACTTATTTTTGACGATCCATTTTGTGCCAATGATATTTCCTTCACTTGGCTTGGGCACCAGTTCCCACACCTAGTTCTTCTCAAATTGAATCAGTTCCTCTTGCATAGCATTGACCCAATACTCATCATTGATGGCTTCATTGATATTTTTGGGTTCAATCTTTTAAACAAAGCATATATTACCTATCATCTCGTTGTAGTTCATCGGAGTTTTTGTTTGAGTCTGTATGCCTTCATTTAGGTCTCCAATTACTCTAGAGATAGGATGATTAGCCTGGATTCTTCGTGAGGGGTTCTTGTTGTTGGCTTCAGGAACTGTCTCATTGTCATTGACGCTTGGACTAGCATCATTGGCTTCTGACTTGTTACTAGCATCTTCACTGGCATCAGCAATAGCATCCTTTCGTACAGTGTTTGGATAGGCTCTTTCTTCGTCTGTCGCATCTTCTGGGGCATCTTCACAGTTATCATCAACAACAACATTGATTGATTCCATCATAGTCTTGGTCCGTTTGTTGAAGACCCGGAACGCGCGACTATTCCTTGAGTAGCCAAGGAAGATGCCTTCATCACTCTTTGGATCAAGTTTCCGACGAGGTTCTCTATCAGCCAGAATATAACAAGTGGATCCAAAGATATGGAAGTACTTAACATTGGGCTTTCTCCCCCTCCATATTTGATAATGAGTTATTGACATACCTGGTCGAAGAGTGACTCGATTGTGGATATGGCAAGCAGTGTTAAGTGCTTCTGCCCATAAGTGAGTTGATATGTCCTTGGCCAGCATCATAACTCTAGCCATCTCCTGTAGAGTCCTGTTTTTGCGCTCAACAATGTCATTCTGTTAGGGAGTTATCGGTGTTGAGAACTCATGGGCAATTCCTTATAAGTTGCAGAATTCTATAAATCTGGTGTTTTCGAACTCTAGACCATGACCACTTCGGAGACGAATTATTTTGCCAATTGTCTCCCATTTTTCTCGTTGGACCTGGATGCATAGACTTTTGAAGATCGAAAAGGTATCTGATTTGTCACGAGGGAAATCAACCCATGTGTATCGTGAGTAATCATCTACACACACAAAGACATAGCGTTTTCCTCCAAGACTTTCAACTTGCATTGGCCCCATGAGGTCAACGTGTATAAGCTCAAGCACTCGAGAGGTGGTGATATGCTGCAGCTTCTTGTGTGACATCTTAGTTTGCATTCCAATTTGACATTCTCCGCAGATCTTTCCTTCCACGATTTTCAGGTTTGGAATTCCATTAATGGCCTGTTCTGAGATTGCCATCTGCATACTTCTAAGATTTAGATATCCAAGCTTTCTGTGCCACAGTTTGGTTTCTTCTGCTTTGGAGACAAGACACTTTGCCGCTTCGATATGTGATTCGGGCGACCAGATGTAACAGTTATCCATTGAGCGGATTCCTTGTAGAATAGTGACTTGATCGAAATTTTTTACTATACATGCTTCTTTAGTGAATTTCACTCCTGAACTCCTTGTAGAAGGTTTGCCTTAAGTCCTTCTACAAGTAATGCTTCAGTTAGGCAAGAAGCTCCTGGATGCTTGAGTACTCCTTTTCTAATGATTCAAGCTCGAATCCCATCTCCAAAAGTAGTATAGCAGTTTGTATATAATTTGAGATTGGAAAGAAACTCTGGAGTACCTGTCATGTGTCGAGAACATCCACTATCGAGATACCAGTCTTTGTTAGTTGAAGCACTCAAGGAGGTATATGCAACATTAGCTCGATAGACTAGATTCTTTGGTCTCCATTCAAGGCGGGATGTTTTCTGAGGAGTTGGGGGATGTCTTTGATATCTCCTTTGCTTCTGTAGTAGTTGAGCTTGCTTTTTCCCATGGAGTTGAAAGCAAAATGGTCTGATGTGACCTCGTTGACCACAGTAATGGCATATCCACTGATATTGATAAGCTGGTTTTCTGTAGTATTGATGTCTGCGTGGAGGATGTCTTTTGGTAGTTGTTTGACAGGAACATGTTATAGATGATGTCATCACATTTGTTGTAGGTTGGCCTGTAGGATGTGTCGTGGCATTCTGTAGTTTCTTGTCAACCATGGCTTGTTGTAGGACAAACTTCGTGACTGCTGATGAGGGGATATTGTGTGTGTACCCTAGTCCCGTCATATCTTTGGACTGCTTTCCTACTGCTAAGAGTTTGTCAAGGCTTTTTGTGCTAGGATTCATCATCTTTACAGATTTAGTCATAAGACTAATTTTTCCATTAAGTCTGGTGATTTCGCATTTTAGCCCCACGATCGTCTCTAGGAATCTAGATTTGTCGTTGGTAAGACTGATGATCCATTCTCCTTATTGATCAAGGATCACTGTTTCCTTGACCCATCTGGTATGTAAGCTTTTGTATGCCTCAACTAGTTGCTCTTTAGTCCAATTTTCGTTTGGAGTTGGATAGTGGTGATCATCATTGATATTGGTAGAGTTATCAATGTTACATACATAAGTAGTAGTAGTGAATGCAACAAAGTTGCTTACCTCTTCAGAACCACTATCTTCATTGTCATCATCTGATAGGGTAGCATTATAACCTCATTTTTGTTGTTTGAATAAATTTGGACATTCTCTGCGAAGATGACCAAATCCTTCACATTCATGACATTGAGGTCCTTTGCTCTCGTTGTTTTCTGCTCCACTCCTGTTTGGTCTGTCAAGACTTCCTCATGTTTGAGCTTTTTGTGGAGCTTTGTTTCTGGCATTTGTTGTGACATTCTGTCCGCCCATTCGACTGAATCTTCTCATCACTTTGTTGTAATTTTTTGTGAGAAGGGTCATTGTAGCATCGATGTCTTCTTCAGAGTCAAAATCCTCAGATTCTGGTTGCTTGTGTGTTGAGCTTTTGAATGCAACTCCTTTATTCCTTTTGTCGATATTGGGCAGAGATAACTCATAGGTCATCAGTGATCCTATCAGCTCATCGATTTTAAGATCTTGAGGTCATGAACTTCCTCAATTGCGGTGATCTTCATCTTAAATCTAGAGCTAAGAGCACGAAGGGTTTTTCTAACCAGTTTTTCATCAGACATTGGTTCTCCCAGAGAATAGGATTCATTGGCTAGATCATGAATACGAACATTGAATTCTGCATATGATTCGTCCTCTTTCATGACAAGGGCTTCGAAGTTGGTTGTCAAGTATTGCAGTTTTTTTTCTCGAACCTTGGTTGTTCCTTCATATGCAACAGCCAGGATATCACATGCGGATTTGGCAGTTGTGCATGTGTGCATTAGTCTGAATACGTTCTTGTCAACACCGTTGAAAATAGCATTCATAGCTCGAGAGTTTCCCAGTGATTCCTCGTCTTCGTCATCAGTCAAGTCTTTTTCCGGTTTTGGACCGATAAGGTTACCATCATTGTCACTGAGTTGTGGGGCATTCCAACCATTGATCACGGCCTTCCATGTTTTGTTGTCAATGGACTTCATGAAGGCACACATCCGAGCCTTCCAATAGTCGTAGTTACTTCCATCTAGAACAGGTGGACGATTGATGGATCATCCTTCTCTGGTATTGTCCATCTTGATCAAAATATTTGTTTAGGAACTCACCTAAAGCTGTAGGTGCCCCCTCTGATACCAATTGAAATTTTGATCAGCAAGTCGTGCAAGATGCCACACACAATGTTATGTATGAGGCTATGACACCGTGTATGACTTCTTGTGTAGATAATGCGGGACAGTAAATATAAAGCTAAATAAACAATGAAACAACAGATTGTTTACCCAGTTCGGTGCAACGTCACCTACGTTTGGGGGCTCTCAGCCTAGTGGAAAGGTTTCACTTATCAGTAGTTCGTCAGAACATACAAGTACCTATGATCATCCCTAGATCTATAGTTTATGCTACTTATTATAGTGCAACCTATCTTAGGGTCTCCCCCTGAATCCAAGACTCCGTCTTGATTCCACTCTTCGAGCAATCGCCTTCTCTGTCGATTCAAGTCGTCGTTGAACATTGTGGTTGCGTGCAGTCTTCACTCACGCGATTAGTAAACCCTCAATCACCTAACTCTCAATAGTTATGATGATACACAATATCCTTAGCACAATCTGCAACCTCTCAGCCTGCAAACCTTCACGTATAAGAGCTTTGCAAATTATCGTTAGGAAACAATAAAAGAACCACACGATTGCTAAGGGGGTAGCCTAAGCTTTTATAGAAATCAACATGAGTACTAACCCTAATGGGTTTCCTCTTAATTATCGTCTTTCTTCTTTCCAGAATCGGAGACGTTCTGGAATTTCCTAAACGTATTCGTACTTCCTGCAGAATCTGGACTTGATTTCCGTCGATCAAGATGTTTGCCGAGATGCCGTCAACAATGTCACACAAGATGTCGCATATGATGCTTCGACATTCTTTATGACATTTTCTCTAGTTCCTTAAAAATAAGCCAATCACTAAAACCATCGTAACTACAGATCACTTCTTAAAGAAGCTTAGCTGATCAGGGACTCATCAAATGTAATTCTTTCTGATCTACAGTTCTACTATTAGTGGTTACACACATAATGACATAGATCAAATTACATTCGATATATTACTACAATACAGTAGTAATATATGCCGATTTATTTATTCGAAAAGATGATAAAACATTACACCTATAGATCACTTTTATATTAAACTGGGGCATAACTCCAACATCCCTTTTCCCGATTTTTCCAAAATAATATTTTGTCAAATCTTTCCCTCTTTATATTTCCCAATCTTGGATTATATTTGAACTAATATTATAATAATAATTATAATTATAATTCATCAAATCCTAAAAGGGCCTTAAGTCCATTTTAGTTTAAGCCCATTTAATTAAAATTATTTTGAGCCCAAATAGGCTTAGGATTTATTAATTAAATGATTTGAATTAAAACAGCTCATAATTCACTTAGACCAATTTTCGTAACCGCTCGATTTACACCTAGACCGGTAATTGTCCAATCCATTCCGGTTTAGCTTAAACTGGTCCGGTCTAACTAAACAGGAAAGTGAATTTCCCAAATTTGTTATCTCTTCTCATAGAGAACTTCGAAGTCCTCTTTTTCTAATACTAGGCAACGTCAAACTTAGTTATTAATTACATAGTAATGTCAAAGACTCCTTTGTCTAAGGATACTTTGACAAGCTACGATATTTGAGTATGCTCATGACAGCATCTATGCTGTATACTCACCTTCGGATTGTCCAATATCATTCCCGAATGATATCCATGATCTAACTCCGGCATTACCTTGCCATGATCAGTAGAGCGTGGTCATATAGAGTTATCCTCATATTGGTCGCTTCTGAAGAAGCTTATATGACCATGGACAAATTAAATGTGATTCTTTTTTATCTATAGTTCTACTATTATTGCTGATACACATAATGACATAGATCGAATTGCATTTAATATATTACTACAGCACACTAGTAATATAATATCGTTTTATTATTTATTTCAAAAGATGATAAAACAATACATTGTAGATGACTTATTCTATTGGGCTAGGACACAACTCCAACATTTCATTCCCATACAATTATCTAAAATCCCATATCGAGGCAACAAAGCAATATGATGCACATGTTCAAATTAACATTTAGGTCACAGAAATGAAGGTGATCTACATATGTAATGTTTTATCATCTTTCCGAATAAATAAATCGGCATATATTATTGATGTGTTGTAGTAATATATCGAATGTAATTTGATCTCTATCATTATGTGTATAATCACTAATAGTATAACTGTAGATAAGAAAGAATTACATTTGATGAGTCCCTAATAAGCTAAGCTTTTTTAAAGAAGCGATCAGTATGAGACCAACTCCTTGTGATCACGCTCTACTGATCATGGCAAACTATGTGCCGGAGTTATATCATAGATATCATTAGGTCGATGGTATCGGACGACCCGATGGTGAGTATGCAACATAGATACCGTCATGAGATACTCACAGATTGTAGCTTGTCATTATATCCTAAGACCAAGGAGTCTTTGTGTGCACTGTGTAATGAGTCTCTGAGTTTGACCTAGTCTAACGTTACTTGTAAAAGGGTAGCCATAACGATTCTGATTGGCTTGGTTATGAATTGCATTAGTGAACTCGAAAGACATCTGAGGGATTTATTACTCATACTCTGTGTAGGCCACTTGATGAGTATGACTGAAGGAATAGCATGGACATGCAGGTGATACCTTTGTATCAGTTTTCAGTCATCTCAGATATCAAGAAACAGTGATTGATAAATTAGGATGACAGTTCTATGCCTATTGATCAATCTGGATATCGTTTTGATAAAAGGACAGTGACATGTACGATAACAGGTTAAGTCGAATCGTCGATAATCACGGACGTTGGGTAATCATAATGTCTTGCTAGAGACCACTTATGATGGAAATTGTAAAATAATAATTTTACCAGTCTTCCAACGGGTCGTGAGCCTAGAGGGTCACACACTTTAAGTACCATATCTGACAAAACAAGCTTGGATGTTAATTGGGAGAATCCGCTTTTCAATTTAGTCAAATTGAAAACGATTCGGTTTATTTGTGGCCTAGGTTTATTAACCAGACGGTTGAAGAAATCAAATTAGAGAGATTGGAACGGTTTAGCTAAACCATATAATTAGAACTCAATTTCAATGGGTTTTAATTAGGTTTAAGCTAAGTGGGCTTAAAGCTCATTCTTGGTTTTAAATTAAGAATGGGGCTTAAGTGCAAATAAGGGTTTTAAGGGGTTTATTTTGTGATTTTAATAAAGATTAAAAAATCAAATTTTTAATCACAATATTTTATTCCTGAAACCCTAATTATTTCGACATACCCTCTCTTCTCTCTCTTATCTTGGCTGACCCTCCCTCATTCACCTCCATTGTTGTTCTTGTTCGATTCTACACACAACGCTAGTAAGTTTGTGTGTAGAAACCTTAGTCAAGGTGTTGTGCTTGTGTGGACTACCTAGAGAAACACATACTCTTTGTGTTTAACCGATTTATAAGGTAAAAATTCAGATCTATTATTATTTATTTGAATGCTGAAATTTTCGCAATAAGATCAAACAAACATCGATTTCCATATTTAATTTCCAGTCCGCTGCATGAAATTATTTTCTTTGGAACCCATAGAAATCCTTCAGGGCACATATGCTTGTAACGTAGGGACAAATAAAAAGGCACTTTGGCTCAAGAAAGGTGCTAATGATTCAATGCCAAGGTAGATAATTTAGGCTCAACCGATCCAATAATGGCCTACGGATGGTCACTAGTCCTTGGCCCGAAGCCGAGTGTGGTCGAATCACTAGTTCTAATCACGAAATACTAGGGGGATGCAAAAAGTGTTTCCAACATGCAATGTGTCCAAAGAATGGGTTCGAAAGTAGACATACACTTCGGCACACCATGACATTTTCCATGCTATCACGATAAGTCATATAACTACTCATATTCATCCAACCAACCATGTCAATAGCAATATCATTCTAGGTAACTATCATTATGAAAGGGATCACCATGGGTTCCAATCAATAATTTCATGCAGCGGAGCTTTATTTAACCATGGTGATCGAAAGGAATAATGGATCTTAATGAAAAATTCAGCATGTTATAAAGCTTTTCAATCTGAAAATTTACCTTTGTCAATCGATTAAAACACAACACAGTGTTTCTCTATCGAGTCCACACAAGCACAACAACTACGGATGGTTTTCTCTCACACACTTGCTAATGGATGTTTTGAGAATATTTGACAAGAAAAGCTATGGAGGAATCATCATGAGAGGGTCGGTAAAGAGGAGAGGGAATAGCGGGAGGGTTGCCGAAAATTAGAGATAAAAAAGAAATAAAATATTTTGTAATTAATTTGAAATTAAACCAAAAAAATCTGATTTGAATTTTAAATAAATAATTACATATCTTACCCTCTTAAACTCTTAATTGCACTCTTTCCCCATTCATCAATTAAAACCCTAAATGGGCTTTAAGCCCGTTTAACTATATCCAAATTAAAACCCATTAAATTGAGTTCTAATTTTGGTTTAGATAAATCGGTTCAATTTCCTCAAATTGATTTCTTCAACCGTCTGGTTAAAACCCTAGGCCAGAAATCAACCGAATCGTTTTCAATTTGACTAAATTGAAAACCGGATTCTCCCAATTTCCATCCATGCTTATTTGTCATGTATTGTGCTTAATGCATGTGACCCTCTAGGCTCACGAACAATTGGAAGACTGGTAAAATTACTATTTTACCCTTTCCATCATAAGTGGTCTCTAGCAAGACATTATGATTACCCAACGTTCGTGATTATCGATTATTCGATTTAACCTGTTATCGTACATGTCACTGTCCTTTTATCAAACCGATATCTAGATTGATCAATAGGCATAAAATCGTCATCCTAATTTATCAATCACTGTTTCTTGATATCTAAGATGACTGAAAACTGATACTAAGGTATCACCTGCACGGTCGTGCTATTCCTTCAGTCATACTCATCAAGTGGCCTAAACGGATATCTTTCTCATACCGGAGTATGAGTGATAAATCCCTTAAACATCTTTCGAGTTCACCAATGTAATTCATAACCAAGCCAATCACAGCCGTTATGGCTACCCTTTTACAGGTAACGTTAGACTAGGTCAAACTTGGAGATTCATTACATAGTGCACACAAAGACTCCTTGGTCTTAGGATATAATGACAAGTTACGATTTGTGAGTATCTCATGACGGTATCTATGTTGCATACTTACAATTGGGTTGTCCGATATCATCGACCTGAAAATATGTATGATATAACTCCGGCACATACTTTGCCATGATCAGTAGAGCGTGATCACAAGGAGTTGGTCTCATACTGATCGCTTCATAAAGAAGCTTAGCTGATCAGGGACTCATCAAATGTAATTCTTTCTTATCTACAGTTCTACTATTAATGGTTACACACGTGATGACATAGATCAAATTACATTTGATATATTACTACAACACATTAGTAATATATGCCGATTTATTAATTCGGAAAGATGATAAAATATTACATCTGTAGATTACTTTTATATTGGATTGGGGCCTAACTCTAACACATTATTCCTCATTAAGAAAAATCATAAAAGCATAACATGTATATGATCCTACTTAACATGCAAGACTCAAAAACTTCTAAAAACAAACAAACAAGCAAAGACTCAATTGTGGTGTGTGATCATTCATACACCCCATTTAGGGCCTTATTAAGCCCTAGACTCAATAAACTTGATGGTGGTGTGTACGGGGTACACACCACACTTAAGACCTCACCTGGTCTTAAGTAACACTACAACATGTAAAATGACCAAATGGGGTACACACCACACTTAAGGCTCGACTAAGCCTCGACTCACCAAATATATTCACACAAACACTAGTACTTGCTAATTTTATCAACATCAACCCGCATAGAGGGAAAAACACATTTAAGGTCGCAAGGCGGTCACTAGCCTTGATTAAAACAACCTTTTCAAATTAAGTTCAAGGAGAGAGAGTGAGTTACCTCTCTCGAAAGTGTGAGGTTGTTTTCGCCATTGGCATTCGATATTTGCCCTTTTTCATAGGTAGAAGGTTGATTACCTTGATAATTACCATCTTGTAGCCTCTCTTGGAACACCTTGTCATAGCCTCGAGGTTGATTGTTGCGGGGAGGCCTTGCATTGTAATTGTTCGAGTGGTTACCATAACCACCGGGGTAGTTTTGAGCAGGCTGGTCTTGATAACCACCTCCTTGTCTTGCGTTATTGTTACCTCCATAGTTACCGTTGTAGGACAAAGGGAATGTTGTGATGGAGAAGTGACTGCTGAGGGATGGTTTTGGTAGGTGAAAAGTGTATCTCAATCCCTATGTCAAGTGCCCCTTTTATAGGCTCTGCAATTTGTCTTGGTACGATTGTGCCTTTGTGTGTCACCATTGTGACTTAGTGATAGTCACGCTCGTCTCTGATGGTGGGCACGATCATGCCTGCAGTTGGGGGACCACTCTGTACTGGTCAGTGCCACGGTCTCCTCGCTAAGCGTCAGAATCATCTCCTGTTTGAAATTGGGTCACAATCGTGACACTCTCTACGTCCCGATTGTCCTTCCTCCGTGATTGAAATCGTGCCTGGCCACGGGTTGTTGAGGAAAAACTCCAACATTATATTCAATTTGGCACGATTGTGCCTCTTCCTGGCACGATCGTGACAAATTCATCTTCTTGCTTCTGCACTTGTATTTTGCCCTGCAAGTCTCGATCTTTTTAGCTCGTAAATCTCCACCTTTTTCCTCTAAAACATGCAACTGGTCTTAAACACTATAAGTGTAAAATTGCCTTAGATTGGCTCTAACATAGCCACTACAAGGAAAAAAAGGTACTCAAATGTGAGGTTTATCAAGATCAAACGGAGACTGTTCGACCCCACATAACCTGAGACTAAAGAATGCATTTTGTGTATCTACGCTTCGTCGTAAACTCGTCTCATTACCTCTACTCAACACGGCTGGAATGAAGACTATCATTGAGGGTCACAAAGTTATATTCTCCTGCAATGAGGTGTCTGTACGCCATATGTATTTGATTGATGGTCTGTTTTTCATCAATGTTGATCATGTAATCAATGACAACAAAATTAACAAAGCTTCTACTTTTGCTTATATTGCTGAGTCTTTATATTTATGGTGTTCAAGATTATGACACGTGAATGCTGCATCCATTAAATGTCTTATAAGCTTGTCCATCATTTCTGACTTATCTACCGATGAATTATCTAAATGTTAATTTTTTGTCGAAGAAAAATTTACCAGGAAACCTTGTAAACCGGTAACTCAAAGAGAGACTTGACTCCTTGAAGTAATTCACACTAATTTAGCTGACTTCAAGAATAGAAGGAGTAAAGGTGGTAAATTTACCGTGTTACATTCGTAGACAATTGTTCACGGTTTACAAAGGTGTGCTTGCTTCAAACCAAGGATGTGGTTAAAGAGATGCTCATTAAGTTTAAGAACGAGGTAGAAAA